>OZ018325.1:102620620-102923120 GCA_963969495.1 Ceratothoa steindachneri | reverse complement strand
CCCTTGAAGATGACTCCCGTCCAGGACGCCTCTCAGATGTGACCAATGAGGACAATGTGGCCCGTGTTGAAAGTATCATCCTCGAAAATCGACGGGTGAAGGTCAAAGAAATCGAGTGAGAACTTGGAATATCACATGGAAGTGTTATCAACATCATCCATGACCAAGGTCTCTGCCCGTTCAAGTTTGAAGCCGTGATTGCGCGTTCTGTTCTCACTCAGTGTGAAAATATCCCGGTAGTCAACATTGTCGAACCCTCGAAGTATTTTGAAAACTTCGATGAGCTGACCACGCTGTCTACGGGTTTCCAGCGAGAACAGATCTAATTCCCTTATTCTATCCTCATAACTTTTATGTCGGATAGAGGGAATCAGCTTGGTTGCCCTGGCTTGTACGCGTTCCAATCTCGCGATGTCCTTTCGCAATGAAGGACTCCAAAATTGTACAGCATACTCCAGGTGCGGCCAAACCAGGGAGTTGTACAGACAAAGTACTATCTCCCTCTTACGGTATCCAAACTGGCGCTTTATGTAGCCTAACATCCTTTGGGCTTTCTTCTCTGCCTCGATGCACTGTTTCGAGAACTTGAGGTTGCTAGTGATAGCAACACCCAAGTCCTTCTCAGTGTCACTCGATTCAAGAGCAGTGCCCTTAAGGATATAATGAGATTTGGGATTTCTGTGGCCGATATGCATTACTTTGCATTTGTTCACGTTGAAAGGCATTTGACACGTGTCCGACCACTCCCCAATCTTCCAAAGATCTTCCTGCAGGCGGGCAGTATTTTCATCCTTTGCAACGTTCATACCAAGCTTGGTATCGTCGGCAAATTTGGAAATCTTCGCAACCATGTCACCGTCCATGTCGTTGACGTAGATGATGAATAGTAGTGGTCCCAGGACAGAACCTTGAGGCACTCCGCTAGTAACGGGCACCCACTCAGAAGCCTGTCCATTCACCACCACCCGTTGCCGTCTGCCACTTAGCCAGTTCTCGATCCAGCCGGCTACTTTTCCGTCTATGCCCAGCGCTCGCACTTTCCGGAGAAGGCGGCGGTGTGGTACCATATCAAAGGCTTTCTGAAAGTCTAAGTAAACCACATCCACCGCCTTGTCCCGATCGTGCTCACTGAACACAAAGTGGAAGAATTCCACAAGGTTCGTCAGGCATGACCGTTGCCTTCGGAAGCCGTGCTGGGAACTCCTCAGTAGCAGGTTTGACTCTAAATACGACGTTATTTTCTCCACCATCATGCTTTCCATGAGTTTACCGACTATCGAAGTCAGACTGATAGGTCGGTAGTTTGACGGATGGCTGGGGGCTCCTTTCTTGAAGATAGGAGTCACCTCCGCCTCACGCCAGTCTCTAGGAACGCATTTGGTCCGGATTGATATGTTAAAGATAGCGCACAGATGTCGTGATACTTCATCGCACACTTCCTTCAACACTTTGGGTAGAAACCCGTCCGGTCCAGGGGACTTATTCGTCTTTAGGTCAGCGATCTTTTTCTTTATTTCTCCTTCGGTGAAGTCCATTGCCTCCAGCTTTTCCCCCGAGTAGGAATCCGTGGGCTGGGGGATGGGACCACACTCTTTAGTAAACACTGAAGAGAAGTAGTCATTGAGAAGGTTAGCATTTTCTGCATCTGACTGAGTTAATGCACCCTCCTCGTCCACTAAGGGCCCAATCCTACGATGGATTGGTTTACGGCTATTTACATAGCCGAAGAACTCCTTGGGATTCTCCTTGCAGAGTCTCGCCACTCGGAGTTCCTCAGTACGCTTAGCCGCCCTTATGCTGGACTTCACTCTCCTGGCTAGCCTCCGGTACTCGTCAAAGGCACCCGAGATCTTCGATCGCCGGTACGCATTTCTCTTCTCCCTAAGCAGTTGGCCGATTTCTCGATTAAACCACTTTGGTTGAACAGAAGACCGACGGAGGCATTTCAGAGGGATAAAACGCGATTGAAGACTCATGAATTTATTTTTGAAATTGTTCCACGAATCCTCAACCTCTTCGCATACCGCTAGCCTTACATCAGTCAGCCCAGCTCGAAGGCTTGCAAAGTCTGCTCTTCTCAAGTCAAGTTTCTTTGATTGACTGGCAACAGACCTTACCTTCGGGATCTTGACGCTAAATCTAACTAGCTGGTGATCACTGCCACCGAGCTCTTCGCCTACAGAGACATCCTCAACGATATCATCCTCAGAGGTGAAGACCAAGTCGAGGATATTGTCTCCTCTCGTCGGTTCTCTGACCCATTGAGTGAGGAACTCGTTGTTGGCGAACTCCAGGAGTAGCGCGCTTTCGCCACAGGCTGCTCTGGTTTCCCAGTCAACTTGGCTGTTGAAATCGCCCATTACGATGCACACTCTGCCTTAAACCAGCTCACCCAGCAGCTGGTACAGTTCCCTGTCCTTCTCAACAGGTTGGGAAGGGGGTCTGTAAAGCACCAGGGTCCTGTATCTGACAGGACCTATCTCTAGGTCAACGCCTAGGAGCTCGTGATCGGATATAATGTTGGAGTTCGAAGATTTGATTGTATCCTTGACATACAACATTACACCGCCACCCTCTCTGTCTGGCCTATCTTTGTGGAAGAGTTGGTAGCCAGGAACCGTGAATTCGCCTTCAAAGTCTCGGTTTGAGGTTTTTATCCACGATTCTGTTATGGCTACCATTTCGGGTTCTTCCGTCGCTACGAGGCCACGGAGCTCAGGAAACTTGTTCCTGATTGACCTCTCATTAAACAGAAGAACTTTCAGGGAGTCCCCGACTGTAGGACTCCCTACGCTCTTCCGTTTCTCGGCTTGTTTGTTGGCGAGGCACCCCTTTTTGCGACCTCTGAGAAGGTCGTTTCTGGAGTGACCCTGGCGTACTGGCGTACGTCCGCCCTCACTCTGGGCCGGATACTCCTTTCGGTCCTCTCTACGACATCCTGGATCATGTTCGACAGAAAGGCCTTTCCTTTAAAGGAAAGATGTACCCCATCCCTTTGGTAGAGATCATTTCTACCATAAAAGGTGCGGTACGGGTCCACAAAAAAGACCTCCTCTGCCGTACACAAATCTGCCAGGCGCCGGTTTAAAGACACATTCATCGAGTGAGCGGTCCGTGTTGGACCTCTCCTCGACAGCATCCCGACTACCACACGCTTGCGGGTTTTCAGCCCACAGTCGTCCACGGCACCCATGACCGTGTGGAGGATTTTATCTGTAGGGCCTACCCTACCTGCTCTCAGGTAGAGGTCGTTTCCACTGACCATCAGAGCAATGACTGAGCTCTCAGAAATCTGTGATTTCTCAGCCTCTACTCTGATGTGGTGGTTACCACATCCTGGCAGGCAGCTTACCTTCACACTAGTGTGAAGGCGGGCCGCTAGCAGGGACTTCAGGCCCCGTGCTTGAGAATCACCAATAAGGGTGACTCTTGCACATTTGTCAGCAGGCGACTTATTCTTCCCCCTCGGAAGCGACTTGCCGCTTTCCTCTTGTATCTCTACATTTTTCTTTTTTTTCTTCTTCATCTTATTTTTCTTGTCTTTATTTGTTTTCTCTTCTTCCGTTTCTCTTTTCTCTTCTTTTCTTTCCACTTTCCCTTGCGCACCAGTAACGCTCGAATCCTCTACACTGGGGTGAGCAGCGTTAAGAGAGAGAGAGAGAGAGAGAGAGTAACAAGGAAAGGAGTAACAAGGAAAGTAAGTACCCTAGGAGACCTTACGGTCCATTCAAAGAGGGTACCTTTGGACTAGCAATTGAGCGGGCACATGGCTGCTCAATTGTTTTGCGTCCATAAACGGCCACTTTTCAAGAATTTGTCTAGTCTTAACTTGAAATGGTCAACAGATTCACTGTTGACAACTTCAACTGGAAGTGCGTTCCACTTACCGCAGATACTGTAGGTGAAAAAGTTTCCACACAGATTGCGGTTGTAACGCATCAGTCTAAGTTTGAAGCCGTGATTGCGCGTTCTGTTCTCACTCAGTGTGAGAAAGAGAGAGAGAGAGAGAGAGTTACAAGGAGTTACAAGGAAAGAAGGTACCCTAGTAGACCTTACTGTCCATTCAAAGAGGGTACCTTTGGACTAGCAATCGAGCGGGAACATGGCTGCACAATTGTTTTGCGTCCCTAAACGGCCACTTTTCAAGACTTTGTCTAGTCTTGACTTGAACTGGTCAACAGATTCACTGTTGACAACTTCCACTGGAAGTGCGTTCCACATACCGCAGATACTGTAGGTGAAAAAATTTCCACACAGATTGCGGTTGTAACGCTTCAGTTCAAGTTTGAAGCCGTGATTGCGCGTTCTGTTCTCACTCAGTGTGAAAATATCCCGGTAGTCAACATTGTCGAACCCTCGAAGTATTTTGAAAACTTCGATGAGCTGACCACGCAGTCTACGGGTTTCCAACGAGAACAGATCTAATTCCCTTAGTCTATCCTCATAAATTTTATGTCGGATAGAGGGAATCAGTTTGGTTGCCCTAGCTTGTACGCGTTCCAACCTTGCGATGTCCTTTCGAAACGAAGGACTCCAAAATTGTATGGCATACTCCAGGTGCGG
This sequence comes from Ceratothoa steindachneri, assembly GCA_963969495.1. Lineage (NCBI taxonomy): Eukaryota > Metazoa > Arthropoda > Malacostraca > Isopoda > Cymothoidae > Ceratothoa > Ceratothoa steindachneri. The sequence goes on along the minus strand of OZ018325.1, from coordinate 102,918,557 downwards.
CCGAACCAGGGAGTTGTACAGACAAAGTACTATCTCCCTGTTACGGTATCCAAACTGGCGCTTTATGTAGCCTAACATCCTTTGGGCTTTCTTCTCTGCCTCGATGCACTGTTTCGAGAACTTGAGGTCGCTAGTAATAGCAACACCCAAGTCCTTCTCAGTGTCACTCGATGAACGAGCAGTGCCCTTAAGGATATACTGAGATTGGGGTTTCTGTGGCCGATATGCATCACTTTGCATTTGCTCACGTTAAAAGGCATTTGACACGTGTCCGACCACTCCCCAATCTTCCCAAGATCTTCCTGCAGGCGGGCAGTATTTCCTTATTTTGCAACGTTCATACCAAGCTTGGTATCATCGGCAAATTTGTAAATCTTGGCACTATGTCACCGTCCATGTCGTTGACGTAGATGATGAATAGTAGTGGTCCTAGGACAGAACCTTGAGGCACCCCGCTAGTAACGGGCACCCACTCAGAAGACTGTCCATTCACCACCACCCGTTGACGTCTGCCACTTAGCCAGTTCTCGATCCAGCCAGCTACCTTTCCGTCTATGCCAAGCGCTCGCACTTTCCGGAGAAGGCGGCAGTGTGGTACCTTATCAAAGGCTTTCTGAAAGTCTAGGTAGACCACATCCACCGCCTTGTCCCGATCGTGCTCACTGAAAACGAAGTGGAAGAATTCTACAAGGTTCGTCAGGCATGACCGTTGCCTTCGGAAGCCGTGCTGGGAACTCCTCAGTAGCAGGTTTGACTCTAAATATGACGTCACTTTGTCCACCATGATGCTTTCCAGGAGTTTACCGACTATCGAAGTCAGACTGATAGGTCGGTAGTTCGACGGTTGGTTACGGTCTCCTTTCTTGAAGATAGGAGAGAGAGAGAGAGAGAGAGAGAGAGAGAGAGAGAGTAACAACAAGCAGTAACAACAAGGAAAGAAGGTACCCTAGGAGAACTTATGGTCCATTCAAAGAGGGTACCTTTGGACTAGCAATTGAGCGGGCACAAGGCTGCTCAATTGTTTTGCGTCCCTAAACGGCCACTTTTCAAGATTTTGTCTAGTCTTGACTTTAACTGGTCAACAGATTCACTGTTGATAACTTCCACTGGAAGTGTGTTCCACATACCGCAGATACTGTAAGTGAAAAAATTTCCACACAGATTGCGGTTGTAACGCTTCAGTTCAAGTTTGAAGCCGTGATTGCGCGTTCTGTTCTCACTCAGTGTGAAAATATCCCGATAGTCAACATTGTCGAACCCCTGTGAAGTATTTTAAAAACTTCGATGAGCTGACCACGCTGTCTACGGGTTTCCAGCGAGAACAGATCTAATTCCCTTAGTCTATCCTCATAACTTTTATGTCGGATAGAGGGAATCAGCTTGGTTGCCCTGGCTTGTACGCGTTCCAATCTCGCGATGTCCTTTCGCAATGAAGGACTCCAAAATTGTACGGCATACTCTAGGTGCGGTCGGACAAGTAAGTTGTACAGGCACAGTACAATCTCCTGGTTCCGATAACCAAACTAGCGCTTAATATAGCCTAGCATCTTTTGGGCCTTTTTCTCCGCCTCAATGCACTGTTTCGAGAACTTGAGGTCACTAGTGATTGTTACACCCAAGTCCTTCTCAGTGTCACTCGATTCAAGAGCAGTGCCCTTAAGGATATACTGAGATTGGGGGTTTCTGTGGCCGATATGCATCACTTTGCATTTGCCCACGTTAAAAGGCATTTGCCACGTGTCCAAACACTCCCCAATCTTCCCAAGATCTTCCTGCAGGCGGGCAGTATTTCCATCCTTTGCAACGTTCATACCAAGCTTGGTATCGTCGGCAAATTTGGAAATCTTCGCAACCATGTCACCGTCCATTTCATTGACGTAGATGATGAATAGTAGTGGTCCCAGGACAGAACCTTGAGGCACCCCGCTAGTAACGGGCACCCACTCAGAAGACTGTCCATTTACCACCACCCGTTGCCGTCTGCCACTTAGCCAGTTCTCGTTTCAGCCGGCTACCTTTCCGTCTATGCCAAGCGCTCGCACTTTCCGAAGAAGGCGGCGGTGTGGTACCTTATCAAAGGCTTTCTGAAAGTCTAGGGAGACCACATCCACCGCCTTGTCCCGATCGTGCTCACTAAAAACGAAGTGAAAGAATTCTACAAGGTTCGTCAGGCATGACCGTTGCCTTCGGAAGCCGTGCTGGGAACTCCTCAGTAGCAGGTTTGACTCTAAATACGACGTCACTTTGTCCACCATGATGCTTTCCATGAGTTTACCGACTATCGAAGTCAGACTGATAGGTCGGTAGTTCGACGGTTGGTTACGGTCTCCTTTCTTGAAGATAGGAGTCACCTCCGCCTCACGCCAGTCTCTAGGAACGCATTTGGTCCGGATTGACATGTTAAAGATAGCGCACAGATGTCGTGATACTTCATCGCACACTTCCTTCAACACTTTAGGTAGAAACCCGTCCGGTCCAGGGGACTTATTCGTCTTTAGGTCAGCGATCTTTTTCTTTATTTCTCCTTCGGTGAGAGAGAGAGAGAGAGAGAGAGAGAGAGAGTTACAAGGAGTTACAAGGAAATATGGTACCCTTGGAGACCTTACGGTCCATTCAAAGAGGGTACCTTTGGACTAGCAATCGAGTGGGCACATGGCTGCTCAATTGTTTTGCGTCCCTAAACGGCCACTTTTCAAGACTTTGTCTAGTCTTGACTTCAACTGGTCAACAGATTCACTGTTGACAACTTCCACTGGAAGTGCGTTCCACATACCGCAAAAACTGTAAGTGAAAAAATTTCCACACAGATTGCGGTTGTAACGCTTCAGTTCAAGTTTGAAGCCGGGATTGCGCGTTCTGTTCTCACTCAGTGTGAAAATATCCCGGTAGTCAACATTGTCGAACCCTCGAAGTATTTTGAAAACTTCGATGAGCTGACCACGCAGTCTACGGGTTTCCAACGAGAACAGATCTAATTCCCTTAGTCTATCCTCATAACTTTTATGTCGGATACAGGGAATCAGTTTGGTTGCCCTAGCTTGTACGCGTTCCAACCTTGCGATGTCCTTTCGAAACGAAGGACTCCAAAATTGTACGGCATACTCCAGGTGCGGCCGAACCAGGAAGTTGTACAGACAAAGTACTATCTCCCTGTTACGGTATCCAAACTGGCGCTTTATGTAGCCTAACATCCTTTGGGCTTTCTTCTCTGCCTCGATGCACTATTTCGAGAACTTGAGGTCGCTAGTGATAGCAACACCCAAGTCCTTCTCAGTGTCACTCGAATCAAGAGCAGTGCCCTTGAGGATATAATGAGATTTGGGATTTCTGTGGCCGATATGCATTACTTTGCATTTGTTCACGTTGAAAGGCATTTGACACGTGTCCGACCACTCCCCAATCTTCCAAAGATCTTCCTGCAGGCGGGCAGTATTTTCATCCTTTGCAACGTTCATACCAAGCTTGGTATCGTCGGCAAATTTGGAAATCTTCGCAACCATGTCACCGTCCATGTCGTTGACGTAGATGATGAATAGTAGTGGTCCCAGGACAGAACCTTGAGGCACTCCGCTAGTAACGGGCACCCACTCAGAAGACTGTCCATTCACCACCACCCGTTGCCGTCTGCCGCTTAGCCAGTTCTCGATCCAGCCGGCTACTTTTCCGTCTATGCCCAGCGCTCGCACTTTCCGGAGAAGGCGGCGGTGTGGTACCTTATCAAAGGCTTTCTGAAAGTCTAAGTAAACCACATCCACCGCCTTGTCCCGATCGTGCTCACTGAACACAAAGTGGAAGAATTCCACAAGGTTCGTCAGGCATGACCGTTGCCTTCGGAAGCAGTGCTGGGAACTCCTCAGGAGCAGGTTTGACTCTAAATACGACGTTATTTTCTCCACCATCATGCTTTCCATGAGTTTACCGACTATCGAAGTCAGACTGATAGGTCGGTAGTTTGACGGATGGCTGGGGGCTCCTTTCTTAAAGATCGGAGTCACCTCCGCCTCACGCCAGTCTCTAGGAACGCATGCGGTCCGGATTGACATGTTAAAGATAGCGCACAGATGTCGTGATACTTCATCGCACACTTCCTTCAACAACTTGGGTAGAAACCCGTCCGATCCAGGGGACTTATTCGTCTTTAGGTCAGCGATCTTTTTCTTTATTTCTCCTTCGGTGAAGTCCATTGCCTCCAGCTTTTCCCCCGAGTAGGAATCCGTGGGCTGGGGGATGGGACCACACTCTTTAGTAAACACTGAAGAGAAGTAGTCATTGAGAAAGTTAGCATTTTCTGCATCTGACTGAGTTAATGCACCCTTCTCGTCCACTAAGGGCCCAATCCTACGATGGATTGGTTTACGGCTATTTACATAGCCGAAGAACTCCTTGGGATTCTCCTTGCAGAGTCTCGCCACTCGGAGTTCCTCAGTACGCTTAGCCGCCCTTATGCTGGACTTCACTCTCCTGGCTAGCCTCCAGTACTCGTCAAAGGCACCCGAGATCTTCGATCGCCGGTACGCATTTCTCTTCTCCCTAAGCAGTTGGCCGATTTCTCGATTAAACCACTTTGGTTGAACAGAAGACCGACGGAGGCATTTCAGAGGGATAAAACGCGATTGAAGACTCATGAATTTATTTTTGAAATTGTTCCACGAATCCTTAACCTCTTCGCATACCGCTAGCCTTACGTTAGTCAGCCCAGCTCGAAGGCTTGCAAAGTCTGCTCTTCTCAAGTCAAGTTTCTTTGATTGACTGGCAACAGACCTTACCTTCGGGATCTTGACGCTAAATCTAACTAGCTGGTGATCACTGCCACCGAGCTCTTCGCCTACAGAGACATCCTCAACGATATCATCCTCAGAGGTGAAGACCAAGTCGAGGATATTGTCTCCTCTCGTCGGTTCTCTGACCCATTGAGTGAGGAACTCGTTGTTGGCGAACTCCAGGAGTAGCGCGCTTTCGCCACAGGCTGCTCTGGTTTCCCAGTCAACTTGTCTGTTGAAGTCGCCCATAACGATGCACACTCTGCCTTGAACAAGCTCACCCAGCAGCTGGTACAGTTCCCTGTCCTTTTCAACGGGTTGGGAAGGGGGTCTGTAAAGCACCAGGGTCCTGTATCTGACAGGACCTATCTCTAGGTCAACCCATAGGAGCTCGTGATCGGATATAATGTTGGAGTTCAAAGATTTGACTGTATCCTTGACATACAACACTACACCGCCACCCTCTCTGTCTGGCCTATCTTTGTGGAAGAGTTGGTAGCCAGGAACCGTGAATTCGCCTTCAAAGTCTCGGTTTGACGTTTTTATCCACGATTCTGTTATGGCTACCATTTCGGGTTCCTCCGTCGCTACGAGGCCACGGAGCTCAGGAAACTTGTTCCTGATTGACCTCGCATTAAACAGAAGAACTTTCAGGGAGTCCCCGACTGTAGAGAGAGAGAGAGAGTAACAACAACGAATAACAACAAGGAAAGAAGGTACCCTAGGAGACCTTACGGTCCATTCAAAGAGGGTACCTTTGGACTAGCAATTGAGCGGGCACAAGGCTGCTCAATTGTTTAGCGTCCCTAAACGGCCACGTTTCAAGACTTTGTCTAGTCTTGTCTTGAACTGGTCAACAGATTCACTGTTGACAACTTCCACTGGAAGTGCGTTCCACATACCGCAGATACTGTAGGTGAAAAAATTTCCACACAGATTGCGGTTGTAACGCTTCAGTTTAAGTTTGAAGCCGTGATTGCGCGTTCTGTTCTCACTCAGTGTGAAAATATCCCGGTAGTCAACATTGTCGAACCCTCGAAGTATTTTGAAGACCTCGATGAGCTGACCACGTGGTCTACGGGTTTCCAGCGAGAACAGATCTAATTCCCTTAGTCTATCCTCATAATTTTTATGTCGGATAGAGGGAATCAGCTTGGTTGCCCTGGCTTGTACGCGTTCCAATCTCGCGATGTCCTTTCGCAATGAAGGACTACAAAATTGTACGGCATACTCCAGGTGCGGTCGGACAAGTGAGTTGTACAGGCACAGTACAATCTCCTGGTTCCGATAACCAAACTGGCGCTTAATATAGCCTAGCATCCTTTGGGCCTTTTTCTCCGCCTCAATGCACTGTTTCGAGAACTTGAGGTCAGTAGTGATTGTTACACCCAAGTCTTTCTCAGTGTCACTCGATTCAAGAGCAGTGCCCTTAAGGATATACTGAGATTGGGGGTTTCTGTGGCCGATATGCATCACTTTGCATTTGCCCACGTTAAAAGGCATTTGCCACGTGTCCGACCACTCCCCAATCTTCCAAAGATCTTCCTGCAGGCGGGCAGTATTTCCATCCTTTGCAACGTTCATACCAAGCTTGGTATCGTCGGCAAATTTGGAAATCTTCGCAACCATGTCACCGTCCATGTCGTTGACGTAGATGATGAATAGTAGTGGTCCCAGGACAGAACCTTGAGGCACCCCGCTAGTAACGGGCACCCACTCAGAAGACTGTCCATTTACCACCACCCGTTGCCGTCTGCCACTTAGCCAGTTCTCGATCCAGCCGGCTACCTTTCCGTCTATGCCAAGCGCTCGCACTTTCCGAAAAAGGCGGCGGTGTGGTACCTTATCAAAGGCTTTCTGAAAGTCTAGGTAGACCACATCCACCGCCTTGTCCCGATCGTGCTCACTGAAAACGAAGTGGAAGAATTCTACAAGGTTCGTCAGGCATGACCGTTGCCTTCGGAAGCCGTGCTGGGAACTCCTCAGTAGCAGGTTTGACTCTAAATACGACGTCACTTTGTTCACCATGATGCTTTCCATGAGTTTACCGACTATCGAAGTCAGACTGATAGGTCGGTAGTTCGACGGTTGGCTACGGTCTCCTTTCTTGAAGATCGGAGTCACCTCCGCCTCACGCCAGTCTCTAGGAACGCATGCGGTCCGGATTGACATGGTAAAGATAGCGCACAGATGTCGTGATACTTCATCGCACACTTCCTTCAACACTTTAGGTAGAAACCCGTCCGGTCCAGGGGACTTATTCGTCTTTAGGTCAGCGATCTTTTTCTTTATTTCTCCTTCGGTGAAGTCCATTGCCTCCAGCTTTTCCACCGAGTAGGAATCCGTCGTCTGGGGAATGGGACCACACTCTTCAGTAAACACTGAAGAGAAGTAGTCGTTGAGGAGGTTGGCATTTTCTGCATCTGAATGCTTTAATGTCCCCTCCTCATTCCTTAAAGGGCCAATCGTTCGACGGATTGGTTTACGGCTGTTCACATATCCAAAAAACTCCTTGGGATTCTCTTTACAGAGTCTCGCCACTCGGAGTTCCTCAGACCGCTTAGCCGCCCTTATGCTGGACTTCACTCTCCTGGCTAGCCTCCGGTATTCATCAAAGTCACCCGAGATCTTCGATTGCCGGTACACATTTCTCTTCTCCCTAAGCAGTTTTTCGATTTCTCGATTAAACCACTTTGGTTGAACAGAAGACCGACGGGGGCATTTCAGAGGGATAAAACGCGATTGAAGACTCATGAATGTGGTTTTGAAACTGTTCCAAGAGTCTTCAACAGCATCGCACTCTTCTAGCCTCGCGTCAGTCAGTCCCGCGCGTAGACCTGCAAAGTCTGCTCTTCTCAAATCCAGTTTCCTTGATTTACTAGTTGCAGGCTCTGCCTTGGGGACTTTGACTACAAATCTAATTAGTCGGTTATCACTGCCACCGAGCTCTTCGCCAACAGAGAGGTCCTCAGCGATGTCATCTTCAGAGGTGAAGACCAAGTCGAGGATATTGTCTCCTCTCGTTGGCTCTCTCACCCATTGAGTGAGGAACTCGTTGTTCGTGAACTCCAGGAGTAGTGCGTTCTCGCCACAGGGTTCTTTGGTTTCCCAGTCAACTTGTGTGTTGAAATCACCCATGACGATACACACTCTGTCTTCTACAAGTTCTCCTAGTAGCTGGTACAGATCTCTGTCCTTTTCAACGAGTTGGGCAGGAGGTCTATAAAGCACCAGGGTGCTGTATTTGGCAGGACCTATCTCTAGGTCAACACCTAGTAGTTCATGGTCGGATATGATGTTGCAATCCGTCGAGTTGAGAGTATCCTTGACATACAACATCACACCGCCACCCTCTCTGTCTGGCCTATCTTTCAGGAAGAGCTGGTAACCGGGAATCGTGAATTCACCTTCAAAATCTCGGCTTGAGGTTTTTATCCCCGACTCCGTTATGGCCACCATCTCCGGTTCTTCTGTTGCTACGAGGCCACGAAGTTCTAGAAACTTGTTTCTGATAGACCTCGCATTAAACAGAAGAACTTTTAGGGAGTCCCCGACTGTAGGACTCCCTACGCTCGTCCGTTTCCCGCTTTCTTTCTCTGTGGCGGGATCACTCCACTCTTTGTAACTTCAGAAAAGGTCGTTCCTGGAATAACACGGGTGTACTGGCGTACGTCCTCCTTTACTCGGGGTCTGACACTTCTTTGGGTCCGCTCCACAACATCCTGGATCATGTTTGCGAGTGCAGCTTTCCCTTTAAAGGAAAGATGCACTCCGTCCCTTTTGTACAGGTCATTTCTCCCGTAAAAGGTGCGGTAGGGGTCTACAAAAAAGACTCCTTCCGCCGTACATAGATCTCCCAGGCGTTGGTTTATGGAGACGTTCCTCGCGTGAGCATTGCGGGATGGACCTCGTCTTGGGAGTATCCCGACCACGACACGTCTGCGGGTTTTTAGCCCACAGTCGTCAACTCCTCCCATAACCGTGGTCAGGATCTTCCCGCTGGTGCCTACATTGCCTCCTCGTAGGTAGAGATCGTTGCCACTTGCCATGAGGGCAACTACTGAGTTCTCAGAGATGTGAGATTTCTCAGCCTCCACCCTTATTTCTCCGTTCCCCTTTCCTGGAAGGCAGCTTACCTTCACACTGGTGCGAAGGCGGGCCGCTAGCAAGGGTTGTAGATCCCGCGCTTGGGAGTCACCGATCACGATGACCCTCGCGCATTTGGCTTCAGAGGACAGAGGCTTCCCTTTCAGTATGGGCTCTTTCGATTCCTCTTTCTTCCCCACTTTTTGGGTTTTTTTCTTCTTCGTTTTTTCTTCTGTTTCTACTTTCTCTTCTGTTTTTCCTTTCTTACTCTTCCTTTTCTTCTTTTTGACGCCCTGAGTAACCCCAGCAGCTGCTGGCTCTGGGACGTCCGATGGTTGGCCTATCTCTATCGACGCGGTGCATGAGGGCCCAACAGAGGAGCCATCCGCGTCGTTGGGAGTTTCTTGTTGCTGTTGCTGTCCATTGGTGGCTTTAATCTCTGAAATGATGGCTTCGAGATGACGGATTTGAGTCACATGCTCAGACTCGAGGATTTTCACCTTTTCTTCCAGCCGTCGTGTTTTTTCCTCAGAAGATTTAAAAAGTTCCTTAAGCTCCTGAAGTTCTGCCCTAAGGACGCAGTCCGTGCAGATACTTCCAGGGTGGCATTTTGAGAAACACCCCTCCGGAAAATCTACGCACAACTTGTCCTTTTGGCATGTCGAGCAGGTATACTTTAACGCACCAGGTCCTTTCTTTCCAGTCATGCTGAACACTTTATAACTCTGAATACTTTGTGACCACTCAATAAAAAAGAAAGGGGGTGGTGAGTTCGCCCCGCGTGAGTCGCTCCCGCCTATCGATCAGAGAGGTTTCGGATCTTTCAGAAGGCACGCTCCTTGTGCTGCTGTTCGTCCGACCGAGTCGTCAAACCTCGGCGTGCCGTGGCTCCCAACCAAGCAGCACTGAAGGTCCTCGAAGGGGCCATCGATTTCTCACCAGGTGAACAACGGAGCACACCCCGTACTAAACTCCTACTAGTTCCCTTCACGACGGCCAAGATCTCGGAGCAGCGTTCAGTGGATATCCCGCCACACCAAGAGACTCGACCCAAGGCTTTTTATTGGCCTGGCAACCAACATGGGAACAAAGGGCCGTCACCACGGACCAATGCTACCAGAGGCACCCGTCAACGGTCACTGGGAATGGTCAATAATTATGCGCCAGGAAAGGGGTTACCAGGGCACTACCTTCATCCCATTCATCGTGCCCCAACGCCTAAGACACCTCAAGTCCTAGTCTCTCGCAACCAGTGAGCGTCGATTGGCGTTGTTTATAGAGGTTCCAAAGCCTCTCTTCTGACGCGTGAGGTAGCTGCCAGGTCCTTATATGTAGATAGATGAAAAAAGGGTAAGAGTGACATGATAGGTATAGGGGTTGTTTTTTTGTTGTTTTTTTCTTTTGTATAAGTAGAAGAAATAGGATTAACTTTTAAAGAAAGATGAAGGATAGAGTAGGATAAAAAAGAACAGACAGAGAGAGAGAGAGAAAGAGTAACAACAACAAGGAGTAACGACAAGGAAAGAAGGTACCCTAGGAGACCTTATGGTCCATTCAAAGAGGGTACCTTTGGACTAGCAATCGAGCAGGCACAAGGCTGCTCAATTGTTTTGCGTCCCTAAACGGCCACTTTTCAAGACTTTGTCTAGTCTTGACTTGAACTGGTCAACAGATTCACTGTTGACAGATACCACTGGAAGTGCGTTCCACATGCCGCAGATACTGTAAGTGAAAAAATTTCCACACAGATTGCGGTTGTAACGCTTCAGTTCAAGTTTGAAGCCGTGATTGCGCGTTCTGTTCTCACTCAGTGTGAAAATATCCCGGTAGTCAACATTGTCGAACCCTCGAAGTATTTTGAAAACTTCGATGAGCTGACCACGCAGTCTATGGGTTTCCAGCGAGAACAGATCTAATTCCCTTAGTCTATCCTCATAACTTTTATGTCGGATAGAGGGAATCAGCTTGGTTGCCCTGGCTTGTACGCGTTCCAATCTCGCGATGTCCTTTCGCAATGAAGGACTCCAAAATTGTACGGCATACTCCAGGTGCGGTCGGACAAGTGAGTTGTACAGGCACAGTACAATCTCCTGGTTCCGATAACCAAACTGGCGCTTAATATAGCCTAGCATACTTTGGGCTTTCTTCTCCGCCTCAATGCACTGTTTCGAGAACTTGAGGTCACTAGTGACTGTTACACCCAAGTCCTTCTCAGTGTCACTCGATTCAAGAGCAGTGCCCTTAAGGATATACTGAGATTGGGGGTTTCTGTGGCCGATATGCATTACTTTGCATTTGCCCATGTTAAAAGGCATTTGCCACGTGTCCGACCACTCCCCAATCTTCCCAAGATCTTCCTGCAGACGGGCAGTATTTCTATCCTTTGCAACGTTCATACCAAGCTTGGTATCGTCGGCAAATTTGGAAATCTTCGCAACCATGTCACTTTCCATGTCGTTGACGTAGATGATGAATAGTAGTGGTCCCAGGACAGAACCTTGAGGCACCCCACTAGTGACGGGCACCCACTCAGAAGACTGTCCATTTACCACCACCCGTTGCCGTCTGCCACTTAGCCAGTTCTCGATCCAGCCGGCTACCTTTCCGTCTATGCCAAGCGCTCGCACTTTCCGGAGAAGGCGGCGGTGTGGTACCTTATCAAAGGCTTTCTGAAAGTCTAGGTAGACCACATCCACCGCCTTGTCCCGATCGTGCTCACTGAAAACGAAGTGGAAGAATTCTACAAGGTTCGTCAGGCATGACCGTTGCCTTCGGAAGCCGTGCTGGGAACTCCTCAGTAGCAGGTTTGACTCTAAATACGACGTCACTTTGTCCACCATGATGCTTTCCATGAGTTTACCGACTATCGAAGTCAGACTGATAGGTCGGTAGTTCGACGGTTGGTTACGGTCTCCTTTCTTGAATATTCGAGTCACCTCCGCCTCACGCCAGTCTCTAGGAACGCATCCGGTCCGAATGGACATGTTAAAGATAGCGCACAGATGTCGTGATACTTCATCGCACACTTCCTTTAACACTTTAGGTAGAAACCCGTCCGGTCCAGGGGACTTATACGTCTTTAGGTCAGCGATCTTTTTCTTTATTTCTCCTTCGGTGAAGTCCATTGCCTCCAGCTTTTCCCTCGAGTAGGAATCCGTCGGCTGGGGAATGGGACCACACTCTTCAGTAAACACTGAAGAGAAGTAGTCGTTGAGGAGGTTAGCATTTTCTGCATCTGAATGCTTTAATGTCCCCTCCTCGTTCCTCAAAGGGCCAATCGTTTGACGGATTGGTTTACGGCTGTTGACATATCCAAAAAACTCCTTGGGATTCTCTTTACAGAGTCTCGCCCTTTGGAGTTCCTCAGACCGCTTAGCCGCCCTTATGCTGGACTTCACTCTCCTGGCTAGCCTCCGGTATTCGTCAAAGTCACCCGAGATCTTCGATTGCCGGTACACATTTCTCTTCTCCCTAAGCAGTTGGCCGATTTCTCGATTAAACCACTTAGGTTGAACAGAAGACAGACGGGGGCATTTCAGAGGGATGAAACGCGATTGAAGACTCATGAATGTGGTTTTGAAACTATTCCACGAGTCTTCAACGGCATCGCACACTTCTAGCCTCACGTCAGTCAGTCCAGCTTGAAGGCTTGCAAAGTCTGCTCTTCTCAAGTCAAGTTTCTTTAATTGACTGGCAACAGACCTTACCTTCGGGATCTTGACGCTAAATCTAACTAGCTGGTGATCACTGCCACCGAGCTCTTCGCCTACAGAGATATCCTCAACGATATCATCCTCAGAGGTGAAGACCAAGTCGAGGATATTGTCTCCTCTCGTCGGTTCTCTGACCCATTGAGTGAGGAACTCGTTGTTGGCGAACTCCAGGAGTAGCGCGCTTTCGCCACAGGCTGCTCTGGTTTCCCAGTCAACTTGGCTGTTGAAATCGCCCATTACGATGCACACTCTGCCTTGAACCAGCTCACCCAGCAGCTGGTACAGTTCCCTGTCCTTCTCAACAGGTTAGGAAGGGGCTCTGTAAAGCAGCAGGGTCCTGTATTTGGCAGGACCGATCTCTAGGTCAACGCCTAGGAGCTCGTGGTCGGATATAATGTTGGAGTTCGTATATTTGATTGTATCCTTGACATACAACATTACACCGCCACCCTCTCTGTCTGGCCTATCTTTGTGGAAGAGTTGGTAGCCAGGAACCGTGAATTCGCCTTCAAAGTCTCGGTTTGAGGTTTTTATCCACGATTCTGTTATGGCTACCATTTCGGGTTCTTCCGTCGCTACGAGGCCACGGAGCTCAGGAAACTTGTTCCTGATTGACCTCGCATTAAACAGAAGAACTTTCAGGGAGTCCCTTAATGTAGGACTCCCTATACTCTTCCGTTTCCCGGCTTCTTGTTTGTCGTGGTGGCACCATTTTTGACAACCTCCGAGAAGGTTGTTTGGGGAGTGACTCGGGCTTACTGGCGTACGTCCGCCTTCCCAATGGGCCGGACACTCCTTTGGGTGCGCTCCACGACATCCTGGATGAGGTTGGCTAGGAACGCCTTGCCCTTAAAGGAGAGGTGCACCCCGTCCCTTTGGTAGAGGTCTTTTCTACCATAGAACACGGCGTACGGGTCCACAAAAAGACACCCTCAGCCGTACAGAGGTCTGCAAGAGAGATAGAGAGAGAGAGAGAGAGAGAGAGAGAGAGAGAGTGTTACAAGGAGTTACAAGGAAAGATAGTACCTCAGAAGACTAAGTTAGTCCATACCGAGGAGGTACTCATTTAATATTGATATTCAATCTACTCGTCATAGAAATAGTATAGTAAAGTTCAAGGCTCTCCCCTCCCACCTCTCCCGCCCGATCTTTCGGGCAATGAAAGATGAAAAGATACCCGCTGTGCTAGAAAAAAAAAAGTACACAAACAGGAATTTCGACAGGAAAGCAGAAATACATTTCAACATTATTATTTTTCTTTTAATATTCTTAATCTAATTATTTTCAGTGTAATCTTATGTTTTTAGTATGTAAGCGTATTTATGATTTTATCTAACCTCCTTTTAAACGCCTCGACACTGGGGCTCGAAACGACCTCTTCCGTTAACTGATTCCAAATATTTACTATTTTATACGAAAAGAAATTACCGCATACATTCAATTTGTATTTTGGAGGGATTAGCTTCATACTGTTATTCCTTGTTACATTTCTGTTGAACTCGAACCAGATTGAGTAATCCACATTATCAATTCTATTTAGTATTTTATATACTTGAATCAACTGGCCTCTTACACGTCTAGTTTCCAACTTGTAAAGGTTTAGCTTGTCTATTCGTTTTTCATAACTATAATTTCTTAACGAAGGTATCATTTTAGTAGCTGTGGCCTGAACTCTTTCTAATCTTTCAATGTCTTTTCTGAAGGAGGGTGACCAAGCCTGCGCACAGTATTCCAAATGGGGTCTCACTAGGGCGTTATACAGGTTGATTACAGTTGTATCGCTTTTATAAGTGATTTGTCTCTTTATATAACCTAGTATCTTCCGCGCTTTCTTTTCAACATTGACGCACTGTCGAGTGAACTTGAGATCGTTTGTGACATAGATACCGAGATCTTTTTCGATTTCTGATTCTGTTATTGTTTCGCTCTCGAGTTTGTAATCTGCCTTAGGATTTTTGTGACCAATGTGCATTACTTTACATTTCTCCAGGTTAAGGGGAAGTTTCCACTTCCTAGACCATTCACTTATGTGATCAATGTCACTCTGAAAATCTAGTCTATCTTGCTCGGTGACTATGCTTTTACCCAGTTTACAATCGTCGGCGAATTTTGAGATTTTAGAAATTATTCCAACGTCTATGTCATTCACATATATAATGAAGAGCAAGGGTCCCAAGACCGATCCCTGGGGAACTCCACTAGTTACAGCTTTCCAATTGGACTCTTCTCCATTAATCACTACTCTTTGCTTACGATCGCTAAGCCAATCTTCAATCCAATTTGCTAATTTTCCACGTATTCCTAAGGCTCTGACTTTACACATTAGTTCCTTGTGTGGGACTTTATCGAAGGCCTTTTTAAAATCTAGATACAAAATGTCTACAGATCTATCACTATCATGAATTTTATTAATGTAATGTAAAAACTTTAATAAATTTGTAAGACAGGACCTATGCTTCCTAAATCCATGCTGCGTGTTGAATACGTTTGTTTCTAGATGGCTCACTATTTTATCTGCAATAATACGCTCTAGCATCTTGCCTACCACCGATGTCAGGCTTATTGGTCGATAATTACTTGGTAAATCTTTTCGTCCTTTTTTGAATATTGGCGTGACATTAGCTAGTTTCCAGTCTTGAGGAACAGCCCCAGCTTCAAGGGATAAATTGGAGATGTACGTTAATTGATCCACTAGAACATCCTTTAATTCTTTTATTATTCTTGGCACTAGTTTGTCAGGCCCGGGAGATTCGAATCTCTTCATTTTATCTATTGCTATTTCTACATCAATCCCCGTGCATTCAATATTTTCTAATGTGCCATATCCTGAGTACTCACAGTAAGGCTCGATATTTGGATTAGAAGTGTCGTTGGTAAAAACAGATGCAAAATATTCGTTTAGTACAGTGGATATATCTTTATCTTTAACTTGTAACTTATTGTGTCCGTCCATGATTGGCCCAATACTGTTTTTTATTGGTTTTCTACTATTAACTAGGGCATAAAATTCTTTGGGGTTTCTTTTACAGTTTAGTGCCACCCTCATTTCTTCGTTACGCTTTGCTCTCCTTATTTCGGTTTTTACCCTTCTCCTCAGATTGAAATAATTCTTCTTGTTAGTGTCTGAACTGTTCAGTTTAAACATCTTATAAGCATTTTTTTTTCTATTGATGTCTCTTTTTATTTCACTTGTTAACCATTTGGGATTTTGTTTTTTTCCTAATTTAGTGATTGCTAAAGGAATGAATTGAGATTGTTGCCTTAGAAGATTGTCTCTAAACTTGTTCCACACTTCATTTATATTTGTACCGTTTATATTAAAGTTCCTGAGACTATTTCTTAACCCTCTAAAATTTGCCTTTCGGAAGTCAAATTTTGTAATACTACGTATATTCCTTACTTGGGGTAAGCTTAATTCAAATTCTATTTGATTATGGTCACTACCGCTAAGTTGGTCGTCTTGAAATAAGTTCGTCATCCGAAGTTAAAATTAAGTCTAATATATTTCCTCTTCTTGTTGGCTCGGTGACCTACTGAGTTAACAAATTATCGTTTATAAAATTTAGTAATCTTTGGCCTTCCGAATCCGAGTTCTTTGTCAGCCAATTTATTTTGGGGCAATTAAAGTCGCCAATAATGAGACAGAATTTGTCTTTACTTACGTTCGTCAGAGTTTCATATAATCTTTGATCCGCTTCATATGAACAGTGGGGCTTTCTATAGACTAAGAAGATATGCAAACACTTTTTTATATTTAATGTTACGCCTATTAATTCAAAATCTGTGTCTATATTACAGTTAATAGGGTGAAGCTCCTCATTTATATACAAAAGAACTCCACCTCCTTCTTTATATATTCTATCCTTGCTAAATAATTTGTAGCCTTGCAAATGATATTCACTAATATAGTCTCTCGTATGACTATGTATCCAAGTTTCAGTAATGCCTATTATGTCATACTTATTTAATGCTACCAACGTTTGGAATTCTGAAAATTTGTTTCGGAGTGATCTAGCGTTAAATAGGGTAGCTTTAAGAGAATTTCTCAAATTTTTACAAGAAATGTTTATTATTCTTTTATCGCGCGGAACCTCTGTAGTATCTGAAAATTTGCGATTGCTTCTGTCAATAGTCTCGACAACCGAGTAGAGCCCATGTTATTGAGGTGAAGGCCGTCTGGGAGAAAAAGTTCACTTTTGTTATAGAAGTCATCCCAAAGGTTCACAAATTCAACACTCTCACTCCTGCAAATTGTTTCAAGACAATTATTAGTATAGTGGGCTCTACTGTAGAAACTGTCCCTGCCCTTACTACGCGGAAGAATTCCTGAAATGATGAAATTATTAGTTTTAGATTTAAAAGCTCAAATCATCTTCTTGTATTTGTCGAGTAGTTCTTCCGATCGAGTGGTCAGCACACTATTTGTTCCCACATGTACAACCATGACTGTTTCCTTCTTTACGTCCTGAAAGAGAGGGTGAATCGAGTTCGTAATGTCGTCGACGGAGGCACCTGATAGACAGAATCTTTTTCGTTTCGTTGGATTTAACCTGCAAAATGAGTCAAGTTGGCCCCTTATTATGGAATCCCCCACAATTGCACATTCGACTTCTGATTCCTCCTTTCGATCTGCTAATGCTTGAAAAGAATTATGAGTCTTAATCGGGAGAAACATCTTTTGCTGTGGTCTTGCTCCTTTTTTTACCTGCTGAAAAGAGTTATTTTTATTGATAGGAATGTTTACTTTACTGCTAGCTGGCCGAGATGGTACTCCCTTCCCTTTTGTGGTAATTTGGTTTTCTTTTGTCGTTTTAGTCTTGGGATTATTAACAGCAACATTTCTTTCTATGAAGTCCTGCAAAGAAGAGACCTTTTTTTCTAAGTTAGTAAATACTTCTAGCGAAACACTGGTAGGAGTAACGGGCGAATTTGTAGGGTGTTGGGTTCTAAGCTCGGCTATTTCCTTTCTAAGCGCGCATATAGTTTCGTTCAGTTCGTCTGTTTCCCTTTTATGTTCGTTTCTAATCTCACAAAAAAGGCATATAGATGAGTCGGTTATGGCAGCATAGCTCGCTTCTTTAAAATCTATAACCCAGCGTGTACAATCGCATTTAGGACAAACAGTTTTTAAACGTTCAGGCCCCGGCATGTTAACAAAGTGCGAATTAGATTACTGTATACAAATATATATATATATATATATATATATATATATATATATATATATATATATATATATATATATATATATATATATATATATATATATATATATATATATATATATATATATATATATATATATATATATATATATATATATATATATATATATATATATATATATATATATATATATATATATATATATATATATATATATATATATATATATATATATATATATATATATATTTATATATATAAAGTGGATTAAAGGGAGATGAGAAAGAGAGGATGTGTTAAATCCCGAGCTTCCTGCTAATTTCGAAAAGCCGGATAAAGACAATTTTAACTGTCAAAGTAGCGTTTCAAGATCTCCCTTGGGTGAAGTCAATTATAAGAAAATACAGCGGTATGAAAATAACTGAATTGAAAGATAGAATATGTGAATAAGAACCAGTCAAAAAATAACATTAATGATAATGACAATAATAATAAAAAGGAAAACAAAAACTTAGCTTTCTTCAGGAGACGGGAGGATGAATAAACAAGCCAAAATGATCTGAAAATTTCACAAAACTCGGAGAATTAAGGTTCTGTATATAACTAAGTCTGAGGGATAAATAAGGTCACAAGGGGAATGAAAAAAAAGTATAGGTACACGATAAGAACAAATGAAAAATGGAAACAAATAGAAACAACACTAATTATGAGTAGATCACTTCTGAATTAAATAAGATTGGGCGAGCGCTCTTTAAAACACGTCAAGCTTTGAGGAGGGATCAAAGAGAGAGAGAGAGAGAGAGAGAGAGAGAGAGAGAAAGAAAGAGAAAGAGAGAGAGAGAGAGTAACAACAAGGAGTAACAATCAGGAAAGAAGGTACCCTAGGAGACCTTACGGTCCATTCAAAGTGGGTACCTTTGGACTAGCAATTGAGCGGGCACAAGGCTGCTCAATTGTTTTGCGTCCCTAAACGGCCACTTTTCAAGACTTTGTCTAGTCTTGACTTGAACTGGTCAACAGATTCACTGTTGACAACTTCCACTGGAAGTGCGTTCCACATACTGCAGATACTGTAAGTGAAAAAATTTCCACACAGATTGCGGTTGTAACGCTTCAGTTCAAGTTTGAAGCCGTGATTGCGCGTTCTGTTCTCACTCAGTGTGAACATATCCCGGTAGTCAACATTGTCGAACCCTCGAAGTATTTTGAAAACTTCGATGAGCTGACCACGCACTCTACGGGTTTCCAGCGAGAACAGATCTAATTCCCTTAGTCTATCCTCATAACTTTTATGTCGGATAGAGGGAATCAGCTTGGTTGCCCTGGCTTGTACGCGTTCCAATCTCGCGATGTCCTTTCGCAATGAAGGACTCCAAAATTGTACGGCATACTCCAGGTGCGGTCGGACAAGTGAGTTGTACAGGCACAGTACAATCTCCTGGTTCCGATAACCAAACTGGCGCTTAATATAGCCTAGCATCCTTTGGGCCTTTTTCTCCGCCTCAATGCACTTTTTCGAGAACTTGAGGTCACTAGTGATTGTTACACCCAAGTCCTTCTCAGTGTCACTCGATTCAAGAGCAGTGCCCTTAAGGATATACTGAGATTGGGGGTTTCTGTGGCCGATATGCATCATTTGCATTTGCTCATGTTAAAAGGCATTTGCCACGTGTCCGACCACTCCCCAATCTTCCCAAGATCTTCCTGCAGGCGGGAAGTATTTCCATCCTTTGCAACGTTCATACCAAGCTTGGTATCGTCGGCAAATTTGGAAATCTTCGCAACCACTGTCACCGTCCATGTCGTTGACGTAGATGATGAATAGTAGTGGTCCCAGGACAGAACCTTGAGGCACCCTGCTAGTAACGGGCACCCACTCAGAAGACTGTCCATTTACCACCACCCGTTTCCGTCTGCCACTTAGCCAGTTCTCGATCCAGCCGGCTACCTTTCCGTCTATGCCTAGCGCTCGCCCTTTCCGGAGAAGGCGGCGGTGTGGTACCTTATCAAAGGCTTTCTGAAAGTCTAGGTAGACCACATCCACCTCCTTGTCCCGATCGTGCTCAATGAAAACGAAGTGGAAGAATTCCACAAGGTTCGTCAGGCATGACCGTTGCCTTCGGAAGCCGTGCTGGGAACTCTTCAGTAGCAGGTTTGACTCTAAATACGACGTCACTTTGTCCACCATGATGCTTTCCATGAGTTTACCGACTATCGAAGTCAGCCTGATAGGTCGGTAGTTCGACGGTTGGTTACGGTCTCCTTTCTTGAAGATAGGAGTCACCTCCACCTCACGCCAGTCTCTAGGAACGCATGCGGTCCGGATTGACATGTTAAAGATAGCGCACAGATGTCGTGATACTTCATCGCACACTTCCTTCAACACTTTAGGTAGAAACCCGTCCGGTCCAGGGGACTTATTCGTCTTTAGGTCAGCGATCTTTTTCTTTGTTTCTCCTTCGGTGAAGTCCATTGCCTCCAGCTTTTCCCCCGAGTAGGAATCCGTCGGCTGGAGAATGGGACCACACTCTTCAGTAAACACTGAAGAGAAGTAGTCGTTGAGGAGGTTAGCATTTTCTGCATCTGAATGCTTTAATGTCCCCTCCTCATTCCTCAAAGGGCCAATCGTTCGACGGATTGGTTTACGGCTGTTCACATATCCAAAAAACTCCTTGGGTTTCTCTTTACAGAGTCTCGCCACTCGGAGTTCCTCAGACCGCTTAGCCGCCCTTATGCTGGACTTCACTCTCCTGGCTAGCCTCCGGTATTCGTCAAAGTCATCCGAGATCTTCGATTGCCGGTACACATTTCTCTTCTCCCTAAGCAGTTGGCCGATTTCTCGATTAAACCACTTTGGTTGAACAGAGGACCGACGGGGGCATTTCAGAGGGATAAAACGCGATTGAAGACTCATGAATATGGTTTTGAAACTGTTCCAAGAGTCTTCAACAGCATCGCACTCTTCTAGCCTCGCGTCAGTCAGTCCCGTGCGTAGACCTGCAAAGTCTGCTCTTCTCAAATCCAGTTTCCTTGATTTACTAGTTGCAGGCTCTGCCTTGGGGACTTTGACTACAAATCTAATTAGTCGGTGGTCACTGCCACCGAGCTCTTCGCCAACAGAGAGGTCCTCTACGATGTCATCCTCAGAGGTGAAAACCAAGTCGAGGATATTGTCTCCTTTTGTCGGTTCTCTGACCCATTGAGTGAGGAACTCGTTGTTGGTGAACTCCAGGAGTAGTGCGTTCTCGCCACAGGGTTCTCTGGTTTCCCAGTCAACTTGTGTGTTGAAATCACCCATGACGATACACACTCTGTCTTCGACAAGTTCTCTTAGCAGCTGGTACACATCTCTGTCCTTTTCAACGAGTTGGGCAGGAGGTCTATAAAGCACCAGGGTCCTGTATTTGGCAGGACCTATATCTAGGTCAACACCTAGTAGTTCATGGTCGGATATGATGTTGCAATCCGTCGAGTTGAGAGTATCCTTGACATACAACATCACACCACCACCCTCTCTGTCTCGCCTATCTTTCAGGAAGAGCTGGTAACCGGGAATCGTGAATTCACCTTCAAAATCTCGGCTTGAGGTTTTTATCCACGACTCCGTTATGGCCACCATCTCAGGTTCCTCTGTTACTACGAGGCCACGGAGCTCAAGAAACTTATTCCTGATTGACCTCGCATTGAACAGAAGAACTTTGAGGGAGTCCCCTAGTGTAGGACTCCTTACACTCTTCCGTTTCCCGGCTTCTCTGTTTTCGTGGTCACACCCTTTTTGACCACCTCCGAGAAGGTCGTTCCAGGAGTGACACGGGCATGCTGGCGCACGTCCGCTTTCGCTCTGTTTCGAACGCTCCTTTGGGTGCGTTCCACGACATCTTGGATTAGATTGGCGAGAAAGGCCTTCCCTTTAAAGGAGAGATGTACCCCGTCCCTTTGGTAGAGGTCGTCTCTACCGATAAAGGTACGATAGGGGTCCACGAAGAAGACTCCTTCTGCCGTGCAGAGATCCGCCAACCTTTTGTTAACTGCGACGTTTCTTTCGTGAGCGGTTCGGGATGGACCTCTTCTCGGAAGCATCCCAACCACCACACGTTTGCGGGTTTTAAGCCCTATGTCGTCCACGGCTCCCATCTCTGTTTGGATGGTCTTGCCACTGAGGCCAACCTTACCCCCTCTGAGGTAGAGGTCGTTGCCGCTCACCATCAGAGCAACGACTGAATTCTCAGAAACCTGAGCTTTCTCTGCCTCTACTCTGATGGTGTGGTTACCCCGTCCTGACAGGCAGCTTACCTTCACGCTAGTGCGAAGGCGGGCCGCTAGCGGCGGCTGCAGATCCCGTGTTTGCGAGTCACCAATGAGGGTGACCTTCGGACACTTGGTCTCTGAAGACGGGGTCTTCCCTTGTGGAAGAGGCCTCCCCTTTTCCTCTTTACTCTCGACATTCTTATCTTTCCTTTTCTTCTTCTTTATCTGTTTTTCTTCTATTTTGGGTTCTACTTTTGTTTCAACTATCTTCTTTTTCTTTTTTTTCTTCGTTTCTCCTTTCTTCTTTTTCTCCTTTTCTCTCACCTCAGCTGGCTTAGCCTCAGATGATGCCGGAATGTCCGCTTCATTACTAGGGGATTCCCACACGTCAGTGGGCGGCGCCTCTTCTAGGCATCGAACCTGAGCTACGTTAAGGGCTTCGAGCTTCTCCAACTTTCCCTCAAGGACCTTAGCTCTCTCCTCTGAGGCTCTATAGAGGTCTTTTAATTTTTCCACCTCTCGCGTCAATATGCAAGTAGTGCAGATACTTTCAGGGCTGCATTTTGAATAGCAGCCCTCCGGAAAGTCAACACACCACTTTTCTAACCGGCATATTGCACAGTTGTGTTTGAGACGAACGGGTCCTTTTTTGCCTGTCATTTTGAGCGCTTTCTCTCTCTCTGAAAACTCGTGACCAATCAATGATAAAAAAGGGGGGTTGGTGAGTTCTCCCAGCGTGAGTCGCTCCCACCTATCGATCGGAGAGGTTTCGGATCTTTCAGAAGGCACGCTCCTTGTGCTGCTGTTCGTCCGACCGAGTCGTCAAACCTCGGCGTGCCGTGGCTCCCAACCAAGCAGCACTGACGGTCCCCGAAGGGGCCATCGATTTCTCACCAGGTGAACAACAACGAAGCACGCCCCGTACTAAACTCCTACTAGTTCCCTTCACAACGGCCAGGATCTCGGAGTAGCGTTCAATGGATATCCCGCCACACCTAGGAACTCGACCCAAGGCTTTTTATTGGCCTGGCAACCAACATGGGAACAAAGGGCCGTCACCTCGGACCAATGCTACCATAAGCACCCGTCAACGGGCACTGGGAACGGTCAATAATTACGCGCCAGGGAAGGGGTTAACGAGGCACTATCCTCATCCCATTCATCGTGCCCCAACGCCTAGGACACCTCTAGTCCTAGTCTCTCGCAACCAGTGAGCTTCGATTGGCGCTGTTTATAGAGGTTCCAAAGCCTCTCTTCTGACGCATGAGGTAGCTGCCAGGTCCTTATAGGTAGATAGAGGAAGAAAGGGAAAGAGTGACACGATAGGAGTAGGCTTTTTTTCTTTTTTTTTCTTTTTGTATGAGTGGGAGATAGGATAAAAGTAAAAAAAAGAGAGGGATAGAGTAGAAAAAGGAAGGAATGACGCACTTAGTCTGGAACCTCGTTTCCGACCAAATCGACAAGGGAAGCCCTACCAGGGGTACCCAGAAGAGGTACCCCCGCCGACATAGCTCGAAAAGTCCAAGGTCCACACAAGCTCTCTTCCCGCGACAAGGGGGCGTCACCTCTCCCTCTATTTTCGTTATAAAAGAGAGAGAGAGAGAGAGGGAGAGAGAGAGAGAGAGAGAGAGAGAGAGAGAGAGAGAGAGAGAGAGAGAGAGAGAAAGAGAGAAAGTGTTACAAGGAGTTACAAGGATAGTAAGTACCTCAAAAGAACATTCGTTCCATTTCAATGGAGGTACTTATTTTTTTGTATTTATTTGCTACATCCAAACTTTTTATTATGCTACTTGTGCTACATTATGCAAGAGTTAACTCTTTTTTGTCAAGTTGCTGTTCTCTCATAACTTACTTATTCTATATAATATTTTACATGCTAATATATATATATATATATATATATATATATATATATATATATATATATATATATATATATATATATATATATATATATATACATTCAACTTAGATTAGGGTTTCTCGTCCAATATTAGAACATAAACTCGTTCTTTGTCTTTGGTTAATGATTCTGAGCTATAAGGAATATTTACAACATATTCATGTCAAAAAGCATTTTATTATGATTGCATACAATAAATATATTTTATAATAAATACAATTAATATTTTGTAAATCAAAAAATTAGCATACAAATTTTATTTTAACTTATTAGTCACGTCACATATTATGTTAGATTTCTTAAAATTTTGTCTAATTTCTTTTTAAAATTTTCTACTGTATTACATTTCACTACATCCTCTGGTAATTGATTCCACTTGTTCACAATTTTATACGCAAATGAGTTCCCACATATATTTGTGCGAAAATTCTGGGGTTTTATTTTCATCTTGTTTGATCGCGTAGTAGATGTGCTAAACTGAAACCAAATATTAGAGTCGATATTTTCTATTCCTTTTAGTATTTTAAACATTTCTATTAATTGACCTCTCAATCTTCTTGTTTCAAGGCTAAATAAATTTAATCTTTCTAATCTTGTTTCATAATTATAATTCCTTAGTTCTGGAATCAATTTCGTGGCTCTGGCTTGTACTTTTTCTAACTTCTCAATATCTTTTCTTAAGTAAGGAGACCAGGCTTGGGAACAATATTCTAAATGTGGCCTTACTAGTGCATTGTACATATTCAGAATTGTAATCTTATTTTTGAAAGTGATTTGGCGTTTTATATATCCAAGAATCCTTTGCGCTTTCTTTTCGACTTCGATGCACTGCCGTGAAAACTTTAGATCGTTTGTAATGTAGACACCTAGGTCTTTTTCATTTTCAGTTTCTTTGATCTCATTGTCGAACAGTTTGTATTCTCTCCTTGGATTAGTATAACCAATATGCATTATTTTGCACTTTTCAAGATTTAAGGGCAATTCCCATTTTTCAGGCCATCTTACTATTTTTTCAATATCATTTTGAAATTCTTGAACGTCCTGTTCAGTAATTATCCCTTTTCCTAATTTACAATCATCAGCAAACTTAGAAATTTTCGATAGTAGGCCATCATCTATATCATTAACGTACATAATGAATAGCAACGGGCCAAGGACAGAGCCTTGCGGGACGCCACTACAAACGGAAACCCATTCTGACGCTTGTCCGTTTATAACTACTCGCTGTTTTCTATCCGTAAGCCAATTTTCTATCCATTTTGCAATTTCGCCTTTAATTCCAAAGGCTCTTACTTTACACATCAACTTCTTATGCGGAACTTTATCAAATGCCTTTCGGAAGTCTAGATACAAGATGTCAACCGATCTATTATTGTCGTACAAGGTATTTATATAGTGAAAAAACTCTAGTAAATTTGTGAGGCAAGATCTCTTTCTCCTGAAGCCATGCTGAGAATCATTTAGGAGTTTATTCTTTTCTAAATGCTCTACAATTGTATTGGAAATGTGAGTTTCAAGGAGTTTCCCAACTACGGAAGTTAAACTTATAGGGCGAAAATTGCTGGCAGTCTCTTTACATCCATTCTTAAATATTGGCGTTACATTTGCCATCTTCCAGTCTTGAGGAACAATTCCACTCTCTAGGGATAAATTGAAAATTTGCGTAAGATGTTCTGCTACTTGATTTATGACTTCTTTTAAAACTCTTGGGTATATTTTATCCGGTCCCGGGGATTTAAATTTATTCATCTTCTCTATTAGTTTCTTTGTGTTGTCGACACTGCATCGAACCGATTCGAGTGGTATAATATTAGCCATTTCACGTGTTTCTGTATAGTCATACGAGTTACACTCTTTTGTGAAAACAGATACAAAATATTCGTTGAGAGTGTTTGCTATTCCAATATCATCGAACTGCAAATTATTGTACTTATCTCTTATTGGGCCAATATTGTTCTTTATGGGTTTTCTGCTGTTTACTAAGGCAAAGAACTCTTTAGGATTATTTTTGCAATTTTGAGCTGCTCTTATTTCTTCATTTCGTTTTGCTCTTGTAATCTCGGCTTTAACTTTTCTTCTCAATTCCAAATAATGATTCCTGTTTTCTATATTATGGTTGTATTTTAGCCTTTTATATGTTTTATCTCTGTTTCTAATGAGTTTCATAATTTCTTGAGATAGCCATTTCGGTTTATTAACATTTTTATCTTTAATAACAGCCAGTGGTATGAATTGAAACTGTTTGTTGAGAAGATTGTTTTTAAATTCATGCCATGCTACGTTTATTTCTTCATTATTTATCCTAAAAGTGCTCAAACTCTTTCTTAGTTCAGCATAATTTGCCCTTTTGAAATTAAGTTTAGCGGTGGTGTCATTTTGTAGGACACGTGGTATATTAATTTCAAAATCTACTGCGTTATGATCACTATTTCCTATTCTGTCTCCAACATTTAAATTTGAAATCAATTCATCGTCTGATGTTAACACTAAATCCAATATGTTTTCATCTCTTGTTGGTTCTTTCACCCACTGAGTCAGGAAATTATCCTCAATAAAATTAATCAATCTTTGTCCTTCTGAGTCTGCAGTTTTGTTAGGCCAGTTTATTTTAGCACAATTAAAATCTCCAATGATCACTGATAACTTGTCTTTACAAATGTTCGTTAAGTATTCATAAAATTGGTCATCTGTCTCCCGGAGCTGATGTGGACTCCTATAAACTAAAATAACATATAGGTTCTTTTTTTGGTTTATTTTAACCGTTACCATTTCAAAAACAGAGTCAGTGTTACATTCTACAGGGTGCAAATCTTCGCGCACATATAAAAGAACACCTCCACCTTCTCTCTGTAATCTATCTTTATGAAATAACTTGTATCCTTTTAACTGGAATTCTGAAATAATATCACGTGACTCTGTATGTATCCATGTCTCAGTTATTCCTATGATGTCGTACTTTTTGGTCAATACCAGCGCTCTGAACTCCGTAAATTTGTTTCTAATTGATCTTGCGTTAAAGAATAGAGTTTTTAATGTGTTTAACTGATTTCTTCTGAATTGGGGCTTCGATCGTTTCCCTGTGGTTCTTGACTTGGTGCTTTATTTTTCATTAAATTTCGTAGGTTAGTTTGTATCAATTCTTCATATTTCATTTAACCTTTTGTGGAGAGATGGATGCCATCCTGAGAAAACATGTCTTTGTTGTGGATGAAAAGTAGCCAGGGGTCAATGAATTTAACATTCTCCTTCTTGCAAAGATCTTCTAGACGATGATTTATCCCAATTGCTCGACTTAGATTTTCGTATCTCTCGTAAATTCTTGGTAGCACCCCAACAACAATTGCATTATCCGTTTTGGTCTTGATTATTTTTATCATTTTCTTGTAGTCATTCATTATGCTTTCCGAACCTTGATAGTTTTTTCCGTTGAACACATCGTTGCTTCCAACATTCGCTATGATTTGACTCTCTTTGCTTTTCATCTCAAAGTTGTTTAATTGTTTTGTTAATTGCTCAATCTTTATTCCTGGATAGCATCGGAATTTGCGCTTTTTGATGTTCCAACTTCCAAAGTGATCGATTTGATTCCGAATTATTGAGTCACCAGCTAAATACGTTTCTTCCTCTTCTTCGTAGGACAATATATCATATCTATTTTTGGTTGAGATTGTTTTTTTTTTCTGAATGATTGGTTTGAATGGGCGCTTATTTCTGACTTGGATGAAATTGTCCTCGTCTTTTATGTTTGATGTATCAATTTTGTTAGTGAGAATTGCGACTTCTTGTTCCAGTTTCACGATTTTAGTGTCTACTCGAGCTATTCTGGTTTCATCTTCTGTTTGACAAGCGCAGTTCTTTAATTCGAGGGCATTGATGCGGTTTTCCATAGAGCTTATTACAGACATCCATTTTGCCTTTTCGATATCAAATTTTTCTTTTATTTTGCAGAATTCGCATACACTTCTCGACGTGATATTCTCAAAGCATTGTTCTTGAAAATCGATGATCCAACAATGCTATAATTTGAGGGCTCCGGGCATCCTTCTTTTTTATAATAACCTCACTTTTCTTCACTTTCACTTATGTACACTTATACTTGACCACACCGTTTAAAGCTTGATTCAATACACGTTAATTAAACACTTGATCCTACGGTAGCGAAAATTGGTATTTAGAACTTCACTTTATATTACTTGTATTATAGAAAAATTAGTATTTAAAACTTATCTTTATTCCTGAAAAATCACTAACAAATAGGGAATATATACTAAATAAATTATGATTTTAGAACGAAATATTTTTAGGAAATTACTCGCTTAGAGAGAAAGATGAAGCAAAATGGCGCTGGCAGAAACACGAGGCGGATTAAGGGATTAAAAAGGCTCTGTTGTGATTGGTCAACGGCCTGTAACAGGACGGTTAGCAACAGGAAAGAACAGAATTAAACGAAAAAAGGGATAACTCGAAGACAATATTGATAAATAAAATAATTTATTAACACTCAGAAATTACTTACAGTTGGGTGTCTATTGAAGATGAGCTTAGGAGATGACGGCAAAAAAAACAAAACAAAACCGGCCGGATAGTGTCGATTATGTATTTATTTATATACACGCACACACACACAAAAACATTTAATTGTAATTAAAATGGAACAAATCTATTTTAAAAAAGAAAAAGTCACTTTAAATATAAGTAAATTATGTCAAAAAAGAATTTTAAGAATTATATTCGAGCGCGCAACACTGAACACCTGCGAACAAGAGAAAGAGAGAAAAGAGAGAGAGAGAGAGAGAGAGAGAGAGAGAGAGAGAGAGAGAGAGAGAGAGAGAGAGAGAGAGAGAAGAGAAAGAGAGAAAGAGGGGGAGGGGGAGAGTAACAAGGAAAGGAAGTACCCTAGGAGACTTTACGGTCAATTCAAAGAGGGTACCTTTGGACTAGCAATCGAGTGGGCACATGGCTGCTCAATTGTTTTGCGTCCCTTAACGGTCACTTTTCAAGACTTTGTCTAGTCTTGACTTGAACTGGTCAACAGATTCACTGTTGACATTTCCACTGGAAGTGCGTTCCACTTACCGCAGATACTGTAGGTAAAAAAATTTCCACACATATTGCGGTTGTAACGCTTCAGTTCAGGTTTGAAGCCGTGATTGCGCGTTCTGTTCTCACTCAGTAGGAAAATATCCCGGTAGTCAACATTGTCGAACCCTCGAAGTATCTTGAAAACTTCGATGAGCTGACCACGCAGTCTACGGGTTTCCAACGAGAACAGATGTAATTCCCTTAGTCTATCCTCATAACTTTTATGTCGGATAGAGGAAATCAGTTTGGTAGCCCTAGCTTGTACGCGTTCCAACCTTGCGATATCCTTTCGAAACGAAGGACTCCAAAATTGTACGGCATACTCCAGGTGCGGTCGGACAAGTGAGTTGTACAAACACAGTACAATCTCCATGTCACCGTCCATGTCGTTGACTTAGATGATGAATAGTAGTGGTCCCAGGACAGAACCTTGAGGCACCCCGCTAGTAACGGGCACCCACCCAGAAGCTCGTCCATTCATCACCACCAGTTGCCGTCTGCCACTTAGCCAGTTCTCGTTCCAGCCGGCTACTTTTCCGTCTATGCCCGTGATGTCGACCTTCTTCGACATCACGACGCCCATTGAATGCTGGCGGAGCAGCATTCCGGATAGAGAATGCGGAGAAAGCTGTCGTGAATGATTCCGCCACAGATGCAGGTTCGAAGATTGACGTCCCATTCTCCTGGAGAACGGGAAGAGGATCCTGCGAGAACTTTCCCCGAATCCTTTTGACTCGCTTGCACACTCTCTAGAAGGGTCTTCTTGTTAAATGAAGACACGTATGCCCGCCAAGAAGAGCGGTGGGGGTGCTTCGAAACATACCGGAACCTAGCCCTAGCTCGATGAAATTCACCGACAGTGAAATCGTTCAAGCGGCGCTTATAGCACATCTAGGCATAACGCTTGTGTGTGTGGGCCGCCTTACACTTGGCTGACCACGACGGAAGAGGTCTGCGTGAAAAATGGCCAGAAGGTCTAGGAATAGTAGTTAGGCTCACGGCAATGAGGTTGCCGGAGAATTCAACCGACTCATCTCGAATGAGACAGAAAACAGTCATTTCCTGAAATGCGGACCACCGCCTCCGCACCAAACACCACCAGGGCGGGCTCTAGGGCGCCAGTGGGCCATAAACTGATATTTGAATGGGAAAGTGATCACTACCTTGGAAGTCATCGAAAACCCGCCCCCCAAATCAGGTTGTGCATCTGGAGAGCACAAAAATAGATCGAGACAGCAAAATGAAGCGGTTTTCGGGCAGTTATGCATAAATTCATCCACATTTAGGACCCAAATTTCAACCTTGTCGATCAAGTCGGCAAGGAGCTGACCTCTGGGATGATCGAGGAGTGTCCTCAGAGGGGGTGTCCTGTTTAAGTGACCGAGCAGGAGAAAGGGCCTCGGCAACCGTGCCACGACGCGTCATAAGACCCCCGCATTGAAGTCGGCTGACGGTGGAACGTACGCGGGAATAACAGTATAACTCCTATCCAGGTACATGTATAGCTAGTGCTCGAAAGGAGGTATCTAAAGCGAAGAGAAGAACGGAGACATCATGCCGGCTGTAAATCGCGCATCCTCCTGCCCTGCCGCCATCCCGCGGTGGTGGGGTCTCAAAACCCTTATACTCAGGAAGGGGGAGCAGGGGGCACACGTCCAGCATGGTCTCCTGCAAAAAGATAGCTAACGGGGAATGGGAGATGAGCCTCCGCAGCTCCTCACAGTTAGCGTGGAGTCTGCGGCAATTCCATTGAAGGAATATGCCTTACAGGCCTAGCTCGGAGATGCGGAGGCCCTCTTCGAAGAGAAGACCCTCACGGGAATGGCCGTACGCTTCCCGGAGGCAGAACTCCTGGCGCTGTTGGCCGGACAATGCGCCGTCGCTTTCGACGACTTATCGGTGGAGGTTAGGGTCGCTATGTGAGTGTTTTCCTCCTCCTGTCTCGAAACTTTAGGCAGGCGGGGGTCCTTCTTTTTGATGATTCACCGCCTTCGAGTCAGCCAGCCTAGCACCCGTTGTGACGTAGGACCCGAAGCTCCTTTTAGGGGGGCAGCTTTAGGAAGCCCGGAAGATGGCTTCACGACATACGTACTTAATGGGTGCTGTCTCCTGTGAGTCTAACGAATCGATGGAGGCGCTCGGCCGTTTTGCCTTCGGGAAACGGTCACGCTTGGGGAAGGAAGGGGAACCCTGGTTTTAGCCGGGCTTGAGTGTGAACCATTTATGCCGCCAGCTCTACCAGGGAAGCGCCCGGAGTTGGTAGAACCCACACAGAGGGTGTCTTTCTTATCATTGACACATAGGACGTCCCAGGCAGAGCCGGGCACGCCAGGACCAAGTCCTTAGTCTCGCGAAGTGAGAGACGATCCTGGGCCTGAACGGTCAGGATTTCCTTAAGGATATACGCACCACATTGCTTCATAGTAGCGGGATGCGGCTCTCCGCAATTAACTTATCGTGTGTAAACTTGGAGCAACTTACACATACTTCGGGTAACGCGGACTTTGCGCGTCTACACGAGCGATTAGTATGGCCGAAGCGGTGACAGTAGTAGCACCTCTGCACAAGTGGCACGAATGCCTTCACGCGGTAGCAATACCAACCGGCACGCACCGACTCAGGAAGAGTGTAGGGGTCTCGAGGCCCCTCCCTGTTTTCTTATCACACGTTCGACCTTGACCGCCCCATGGTCAGCCATCTCTAAGGTGATGTCATCTATGCAGTAGTCCACGAGTTCTCTCGCATAAACTACTCACTTTACGAAGTTCATGGTAGAGTCCGGCGTCACACTCACTGGCACTTATCATCGCCGGCCTTAGCGAATATCTTGGCATCAGTGGGGCGAATAACGAAGGAAGCGTTTGAAGCCAGCGGTCTAAAAAAGGCCAGGTAACCTCTGAATGAGGGTCCCCGACGTAATCGAGGCTCCGCTCTTATCACTTTTTCTGCTAATTTGGGAGCGGCGGACACCTGGGGGAGCATCGGGGCCGGACGCGCCGATCTTGGCTTGGTCGCTTACCGAAAGGGCAGTAGACCCCTCCGTTCCTGAGGAGGGAGAGGAGCCCCGAATCTTTTTCTTTTTAGGAGAAGGTCTTGCCTATCACAGGAACACCAGCCGGGGGAGGAGATCCCTTTTCTCCTTCTGAGGCCTGGGGGACCCGAGACGTCTGAGGAGGCACTTGCATAGGGTCGGACTCGTGTTATGTGCTTTGCACCGAGCCGGGTGACCCCATGATAGATCCTACCATCTGGGGTGGCGTCACCTCAGGGGGGCCTCCATGCCCCCCCCCCCCCCGACATCACATGTCCCATTCGAGGTTCCTTTTTCACCTAATGCCGGCATCCGTCGAGGAAAAGAGGTGAGGGGGGGGGGGCACGTACAGTGACCCCCTGTAGGCTCTTAGCGCACGAGTACAGGATGTTAGGGGGAAGGACCGACGGGCCCTGCCATCCCTGCCCCTCTGAGGGGATTGGCCCTATTGACGGGCTAAAACCGTGAGCAGTCAATTTTCAGCAGCCTGCGTGCTTTCTTGGCAGTCTCTTGTGAAAGAAAAGGAGTGACTGCCGCTGGAAAGAGGGAGGCACCCAAGGGCGCTTCCAGAGAACGGGATGAGTACCCTACACCAGTAGCCTGGGAGGAGTGAGCCTCCTTTCCGGTAGAAGTAATTTGGAGGGTCCCCTTTGAAAACACAGGGGGAGGGGTGGACCTCCATTTTTTCAGTGGAGCTGCCCGAAGGCGGCTCCGGTGATGGTCGAAGGGGAAGTATGTCTTTTTTTAAATCAGCATTGGGCATAGTGACCCTGTAATTGTCACGGGACGCAAACGCTCATCACCCTACGCAGTAGCCCGCTCTACGAGGGGTGAACACGGGCCCGGCAGAACTAGCTCCCGCCATTTGATGCCACTCCTCCCGCTTAGTGACCTGGCAGTTCCACCTTGGGCACGGCGTAAAATTGATAGACCGAGAAAGGAGTAGGAAAGAGTATGTGAGGAAGGTGCGGGTGGGGATGAAGCAGGTCGTTACCCCCCCCCCCCTGACCGGAGCTCATGTGTGAGAGAACGTTGTCCCCTTCCCCTTCAGCCCCAATCCGGGATAGTTGGGTGAGAGGAAGCTGGTCGGCGTCTATCCTGTGAAATTAGAAGCCGACCGAAGTTGTGGGAGAGGTTGTTGGGAAAGTGAGGAAGTAGGGTGGAAACAGGCTGTCAGTAAGCTGGGACAGGTCGGGGCGCTGAGTCACGTCAGCACGGCGGCCCGGAAGCAAATCACCGCGCCCCTTACGGATGCGCAGTAAAAGAATATAATAGCGAGGGAGGACTATATTAAAAGTCTGGTTCGCAGCACCAGAGAACCTCTAAGGGCCCCAGGGATGATCCTCCCCTCGCAACGAGAAGGCCAGCCTCTCTGGGACCAACCCCTGAAGAAAAGGCCCAGAGAGGGAAGGAGACATTACACAAGGATATCGGTGAGCTTGAGCAGTGAGAAATTATTGTGTCACCTTTTTTATTGGAAGAAACTCTGCACCTGCGTCCCCATGCAAAAGTAAAAATACCCACTGTCATGACGGAGATAGACGTCTTGCCCCGCTGCAAATACGAACCAGACGCAGTTCGACACATATTCACAAGCCGAGACGAGTTCAACAGTCAAAAACCTGAAGATATACAGGATTTCATCCTCGAGGCTGGCAGACTGGCATTTTGTGGGTGGGTTTTGACAGATGCGGATGACCTTTGATAGGCGCTTGTGGCTTTTGTCATCCGTGAAATTATGTTATGATTAAGGAATACATTTTAGCCGGGGGTAACACAAAGGTTGTGGGATCCACCGCACCAACCTCCCCTACGACAACCTTAACAGTATAGGTCAAGTGTTGCGTGGAGCGAGGTGTTTGTGTACAAAACAGGCAACAGAAGTTGATGAGGGTGAACAGAATAGTTGATGAGAAGAATATGAATTTAATCGATCTGACAAGTTGGTATTGAAGCGAAATCAAAGAAAAATAAAAAATTATTTCGTTTTAGTGCAAGGCTTAGGCTTGAAATCTTTCCTGATGCTATCATTCCATCCTTCTTTATTCCTAGCTATCTCGATGCAGAAGAACTGAATTCGAGTTACGAGAATGGTATTCAATTCGCTGTACTCATCTTGAGAATTAATTCGAACTAAGGTGGCGAAACTGAAATCCTCGACTTCCTGTTCAAAACTCCGACAAAATGGTCGCCATTTCTGAAATGATAAAACAAAATTAAAAACTCAAATTTTTGAAAAAATAAATAATGGAAACGATATAATATTTTTAACATGATATAAATTACTATCGTTAAGTATATTACATGTTTTGGTGAGGCTCGAACGTTTAATTGGAGGTACCCATCGAGATATCAAGCAGACAGTGCAAACTATACCTAAGAAAAGTACACAGATGGGGTCCGACGCCCATAATTCTCCTCAGAGGGCGGGATCAGCTAATCCTGCCTCTATTGAAGGAGGTAAGGTTAAAATACCCTGGATCCATTTTTCCCCCCTAATTTTTAAGAGCCAATCTGGCGACTGCCTACTAAGGCAAAAGGCGCCGTAATCAGAACATAGCCTACTACTAACTCACCTAGATTAAAAAAAAAAAAAAAAAAATAGAGAAAAGGAACGAAAAAAAGCTAAGCACAGGCTTACCCCCCCCCCCCCAACAAATAAAAGGGAAAGAAAGCAAAAAGGAAACGGGAAGGAAGCGCGCTCAGACGTTGGGGCCACGCGGGCCTGCTCCCGGCGCAGGAACACGCGACCTACATAAAACAATCAAATAAAGTGGAGGAGGTCAGCCTCATTCAAAAAGTCGTATAGTCCACAAGTCCGTGTGCACGAACCAATCCCGAATGCAAGGGACTAGCGGTAGCGACCCCGCTCATCCCGGTACCGGGACACGTAACGCGCGCGAAGATTATACAGACTGGGACATTCAACAAGAATGTGCCGAACATTCTGGGGGACAACGCAGTCGTCGCAATAAGGCGCAGGGTAGCGCTCCATCAAATGGCGGTGCGTCCCGCGAGTGTGTCCGATTCGGATAGGTCCATGGGAACAGTCGGGGCGCTATGGCCCGTAACTTTAAGTTCCGCTCTACCATCTGCCATCTTCTTTGCCAAACGGCCCATATTCCTGCCATTCCTAGCAGATATAGCATTCTCCATTTGGGGCAGAGCATCCGACGAGAAGTGGCGCTTAATGAATCTATTGCAAAAGATAGTTGACCTCTGCTGTTTATGAAATATACTAGCCTACTGTTTATCAATTTATCCATCGACTCGAATATCCAGGATGTTAAAGAAATTGAGCCTAAACCAGCCACGGAGAAATCTTTTTGTCTTGCGAAAAACGAGCACGGTCACCATTCACCAGGAGTCTGGGGAGATACCCTCCAACCAGACCCTGGTTAAGAAAGCTAAGGAAAGGCCAAATCTAGCTCACCTAGGTGTCGAAGGATGGTGAACAGGATATCGCCTGAACCATGGGCGGTATCCGCGCAAGATGCGAGAGAGGATCGGAGCTCGCTCAGCAATAACAGATCGTTGAACGTCTTCCCACGTTTGTAGGTGAAATCCAGTCAGCGGCATTCAGCGTGGTTGGAGTTGTGATGGATTAACATCTTGGGTAGAGAATGTTGAGAAAGCGATCGTAAAGAATTCAGCCATGGACATATAAGAGTTCACGCTTGTGGTCCCACCTTCCTGGAGGACAGGAGGGGAAGGGGACGAGAACTTGTTTTTTAAATTCCAAGCTCTTTTCAGCAATTTAAATTCCAGACACGCCTATCTTTAGGATACTTAAAAAAAAGCAGAGTCGATAATTTAAATAATTAAAAACGATAAAGGAGGCACATATACTAAAAAAACAAAAACAATCACAACACAGTCCGGTGTGGATTGGGCCAGTGATAGAGACCTCGTGTGACTCGGTACTGGGAGGGGTACCACTTACGATCCTCTTCCTCCCAGACTACTACATTGAACCAAAGGGTGTCTTACCATTTGGAGGAGCAACCAATCTTGGGAGAAAGGCTCAGGGCAGCGCCCCATTCAATGACATACCGCGGGTGTCAGATTCGGGTCTGATAAAAATTGACCCGATGTCGTCGAGCCCTAAGGGGAGGGTAGGTTCACGGGAATAGAACAAGGCCCAATGACGCAACTTTAAATTCCCACCTCCTTGGCCATGCAACCTGAAGGGTTGTCCTGATTCAGGTCACGTGGTCAGAGTGGTGGGAAGAACGAAATGCTGGTATGGTCACTCAGTCTGTGAAGATAGTAAGGGTCCCCCTCATCAGCGAGCTCATTTCTCACAACCACCACAATCCCATCATCCAACATCGATCTTCCCTCCTTGCATCATGCAAGCACTCGTTTTCTCTCTGTATCTAGCGACAATCCATTCTCTCATAGGAAATAATCCCTAGCAAAATGCAAAAAGGCATTTGACCATCCTCATCCTCACAAATTTATGCTCCACATTTAACTCAATGCACGGACTTACTCGCAACCGTACCTTCCACACAGGTAATCACTTTAACATTTCTTAATCCACTGATCCTCAACTTCACTGGCATTTGGATGCCCTTCACCAACGCCTCTTATTCGTTCTTCTAGCATTCACCTAACATCCGGGGCACTGGGCAAGAACAGCATGCCTGTCCTCTCCGAGGACACCCCCTTGCGGGGGTGAGGCAGGGGCTAGTGAAAGGGTAAAGTAAAGCAGTCTTAGTGGAAAGGGTGCCATAAGGAAGCAAGGAATGCACCCCCATCACAATACCTTGGACAAGTTAATTTTTTTTTTAATTCACCCATGTGGCGACTGCCTCCAAAGGCAGAGGTCGCTATTGTAAAATTCGCAAAGAAACAAAACAAAATAAGAAAAAGCAGAAAAATAAAAAAACAAGAAGGAAGCACGTTCCAGCGGCAGGGGGAGACCCGCCTCCACCCGGCGCCGGAACATGCGACCTACCATAAAGAAAGTCAAATAGAAGGGAGGAGGCCAGCCTCCTCCCAAAAATCAGATAGTCCACAAGTCTGTGTACATGAACCAGTCCCGAGTACAAGGTACAAGAGGTTGCGACGTCGCTCATCCCTATACTGGGACATTCACTAAGAATGTACTGAACAGTCTGGGGGACAATGCAGTCGTTGCAAGCAATAAGGTGCGGATGAGCGCTCCATCAAATGGCGGCGCGTCCCACGAGTGTGCCCAAATCGAAGACGACAGAAAGCGACCTGAAGCCGTTGAGGGCAGTGGGGAGTATGTGCATGGGGACACGACGAGGCGCAATGGCATGCCACTTTAAATTTCTCTCGGCCGTCCAGCATTTTCATTCAGGCATACAGGCGAAAAGTGCAATGATGTGCACAGCGAGTGGCGTCTCCCCAGCATTGACAAGTAGGCTCTCAATGGGGGACGTGCGGAAGGCACCGGTCGCTAGGCGGAGGCAGGTGTTTTGTTTTGTTTTTTTAATTTTACGAGCTCATCTGTCGACTGCCTACTAGGGCATATATATATACAGTGGCGGCAACAAAAAAAGTGACATTGAATATTGGCAATAGAAATCGATACATAAAATCGCTTTCACGATTTTACTTGCCAACAAGCCAATGAAAGGGGGCGGGGCTTATGCCACGAGTGGATGACTCTCCTGAGCTAAGACAACAGAACTGCGCTTTATTGGAACTCACTGTCTCGTTTGAGCTCGTACAGTGAGGTTTTGGTGTACAACGCTCCAGCGTGCTGATTTCCTGCATTTGTGCCTACATTTGACGTGCTATAACTTCTGTGCAAGTGGATACAATGGGGCGGAAAAAGCTTTCTATGACAGAGAAAAGCCGTGCCTTGACCCTATTAGAGCAGGGAAAGTCTTTTATTGATGTAGCAGCAGATTTAGGAACCTCAAGAAATACGATTTATCGCCTAAAACGGGCAGCTGAGTTATTGCCACCAGGTACCATACCAAAGAGGAAGGAGGGCACTGGTGCAGCTAGGAAGACATCTCCAAGGACTGATAATATCCTAAGGCGTGAAGTGATGTCAGACCCTTCTGTAACCTCCGCTTCAATCAAGAAAAAACACCCAGACCTTCTCCAGAACGTCGCCCTCAGGACCATCCGTCATCGCTTACAGAAGGACTTAGGCCTACCGGCTCGCCGCGCTGCCAAGAAGCCACTTCTTACCAAGGCTATGAAGATGAAAAGGCTCAATTTTTGCAAGACCTATAAACATTGGACAGCTGCCCATTGGAAGAAGGTGATGTTCAGTGATGAGAGCACCTTTAGGCTGGTCAGAGGAGAGTCAAAGATCGTGCGTCGTCCCAGCAATGTGTCTCGGTATGACCCAAAATATACCGTGAAAACTGTGAAGCACCCTGATAGTGTGATGGTGTGGGGTGCCTTTAGTGGAAACAAGGGCAGAGGAGGTCTGTACTTCCTTCCCAAGAATGTAACCATGAGGGGGACTAACTATCTCGAAGTTTTGAAGCAGCACATGCTGCCATTTTGGGAAATTCATCGGTGTGAATTTTTCATGCATGATGGTGCCCCTGCTCACAGGTCCCAGTTAGTAAAAAGGTTCTTCAATGATAATAATATTAGTGTTTTGGAGTGGCCTGGTAATTCCCCGGACCTAAATCCTATTGAGAATGCTTGGAATCTGATGAAATCCAAAGTTCAAGAGACAGCATCCGGCAGCATCAAGGACCTGATAGAATCACTGAAGAAGATCTGGGTTACAATCGACCCCACCTACTTCGCAAACCTCGCTGAATCAATGCCCAATCGACTCAGAATGGTCATCAAGTGCAAGGGCAACATGACCAAGTATTAACTTTCATGAAATATTCATAATAAAATATGTAAGTTACATTTTTCTGTTTCATTTTCCCCGAATTGTCACATGTCACTTTTTTTGTTGCCGCCACTGTATATATATATATATATATATATATATTTTTTTATTTTTTTTTTTTTGAGCTCATCTGGCGACTGCCTACTAGGGCAAAGGTCGCAGTACTCATATCACAACCTACTACTAGACTATATTAAAAATCAAATAATAACGAGAAGGGGGTAAGGCAAAAAAAACAAACAACATAAAAAACAAAGCAAAAAGGTAACAAGAAGGAAGCGGGCTCCAGCGTAATCGGTGTGAGGAAGAGCGAAAAGCAGGTCGGGTCACCCAGTCGTCGCGGAGTCTTTGGCAACCTCATTCCAGGCAATTCCCTAAATGTCCAGGAAACCAGCACAAGATAATCTCGACATCGGCCCGAGTTGCCCAAACCGTGGCCGTCACGGATATCGCGAACAAGGGAATGGGAAGATAGATATCAATGCCCCGAGAGCATTCAGGTCGCTTTGTGAGTCGCTATCGCCTGTCGACCGGTGCCTTCCGCATGTCCCCCATTGAGAGCCTACTTATCGATGCTTGGGAGATGCAACTCGCTCTGCGCCATGCACAGTGCATAATTCGCCTGTACCAGCGAGCCAGGCACTTTCCTCAGTCGCCAAAAGCTCTCAATGCATTCTCAGATGATCTCGACGGTACCTATGCCGCCGAGAGGCGTCAGTCATACCCTAAGCCATTTGAGTTTAGGGCTAGGAAACTGCTTCGTGAGCTAGGTATAGCTCTCGGGCGGGTGGCGCCCTTGGTTTTGCCCAGGAGGCCACCCTGGAGGGTACCAACTCTGACTATTTGTCGCCACGCCACTGGGCCCAAAGCTTCTAAAGCGCGGGGAGTATTGCGTTCGGCCTTTTTGGAGCACACTTCGTTTCACACTGGAACCTTGCCAGTGTATACGGATGTCTCCAGGTCACAAGAGGGGGTCGGTTTCAACGCTGCATCCCCTCTGTTTGAAGTCAGCGGGGCTCTGCGTCTGGATTCACGGCCGAGCTGGATGCAATACACCGCTCGGTACGGGAGATAATGCGATGTGCCCGCCCCCTGTTCCAAGGGGCCGGAGAAGTCTCCCCCAAACCGTACGCAGAATCGACGATTTCGCAAAAATTCAGATATAAAGATTGGGAGGCGTCTCCTCACCGCCATCGTGTTGAGTTTCCATGATACCGTATCGCCATGCGGTATCATAGGCGTTCTTCAGATCGAAAAACACTGTGGCGTAGTGCTGTCTACGAAGGATGGCCACGCAGACGGGAATACTAGTTGGAGCAGAGCATCCGACATGGATTGGAACTTACGGAAACTGCACTATGAGGACGATAGGTGGCGGAAACTGACCGGGGTAGTGATCTCTCCCCGGTTTGCGAAAAGCAAGCACAGTAGCGATTCGCCAGGAGTCTGGGAGGATACCCTCTACCCAGATCTTATTTTACAAATTGAACAGAAAAGACATGCCTCTTCCACCCAGGTGTTGAAGCTTAGCATACAGGACATCATCTTGATCAGGGGCATTCCCCCCAGATCAAGATATCATCCTGACCAGGGGCGGTATCCACGGACGTAGCCAGAGCAGAACGCAACTTACACAATGTAAACCTGTAGTTGAAAGGTTCCCCACCTCTAAAGGTAAAGTCCAGTTGGCAGCCTTCAGTGTCATCACAGCGTGCATTGAAAGCTGGCGGAGCAGCATCTCGGCTAGAGAAAGGGGTCGCGAAGGACTCCGCCACGGACGCAGAGTCTGAGATTGCGGCTCCATTCTCCTGGAAAACGGGAGGGAAGAACCTGCGAGAACTTGCCCCGAATCCTTTTAACTGGCTTGCAAACCTCTGCTAGAGGAGTCCTCCCGTTAAATGAAGACACGTATGCCTGCAAGGAAGAGAGGCGGGGGTGCTTCAAAACATACCAGACCTAGCTCTAGCTCAATGAAATTGTTCGGGCGTCGCGTATAGCGCACGTAGGCATAAGGCTTCTGTTTGAGAGCCGTCTCACACTCGGCTGACCACCACGGGAGCGGGCGGCGCGCAGAACGGCCAGACGTTATAGGAATACTAGTTTAGGCCCACGGCGATGAGGTTGCCAGAGAAGAACTCAACGGCCTCATCTACCGACCTAAACCCCTCAATTGAGACAGAGAAATCAGTCATTACCCAAGATGCGGACGCCCGCGCCAAGCACCATCGGGGCAGGCTCTCAGGCGGCAGCGGCTCAGAAAATGATATTTGAATGGGAAGGTGATCACTACCATGGTCATTGACTACCCCTACCCAAAATCAGGCTGTGCATCTGGAAAGCACAAGGATAGATTAAGACAGGGAAATGAAGAGTTTCTCAGGCAGCAATGAGTAAACTCATGCTCATGCACCTCTGAGTTCAACCATCAACAAAGCCAGACCTTAAATCTTAACCCCCACTTTGCCTTCTCTGATGGGGGTCATTTAGTTTGATTAATACAATTTCACTTAGTATGTCTATTTACAGGGACTAAGTGACTGTGTTAAGCAAAGATGCCCTCTATTTATCGGTTCTATTCTCAAATATATTAAAGTACATAATTCTGGTTGCTGTTATAATATTAGTTAGAGATTGATTTATTGAATTTCAGAACTTCAATGATTACCTAAAATATGTTCATGAGCTTTTAAAAATCTTTTTAGCCCACAAAAATTTTATTGCCTCTATATATTTTACTTTTCTATCTACCTAATGTCATTTTTTTTCATCAGTAATGTTTCTTCAACTTACTTTCAATTGTTTTAAGTTTTACTTTAAACTTCTAACATGAAATAAAATATAAGAATGTATTAAAAAGTAATTTTAAATATTTAATACAAATATTAATTTCAAAACACTTTACAATCAAACTGGTGAGAAAAAGAAATGGTCAGGGTTTTAGTGCTGATCTGCACTCATTTAAAATATGTCTGTTTTTCCACAGTAGAGACTTACAGTTTTATGTGGGATCCAAAACCATGGGTATGTATCTATAGCATATGACAGCTGCTATGAAGGTGACCAAAAATGGGACTTCATCCAGCACCTTACCAGACCCAAAGTGGCTTACTTAACCTCTCTAAAAACGCAAGTATTGTCTCCACTAAACTACTGCTAAACATGCCTGTGTCCATTTTGCCTTCTTACCTCTTTGGCACTGGGATTTTTCAATGAGTCTTCATCAAGAATATCAACTTTAAAATCTGAAAATTCTTTTCTGAATTTATCATATATTTCTTGATCCTTTGGAGTCAATTTCAGTAGTTTGGGATCTAAAGCACGCAGAAGCTAAGATAAAAAGAAATTTTGTAGCAATTTCTTTGAAAAAGCACCAATAAAGAACTTTAGATTAATGGAGATCCCATTTTACTGCAAATTCAGAGACAGAAAACCCATTTTAAGAACAAATACTTTTCATTTATCATTTTAATCAAGCTAAAATATTTTAGAGATATATGGGGTTAGACAAAATAATGTAAACAATTAAAAAATAAATTGGTAGGGGTTTTTACTACTGACTTGCCCTTATTTAAAATGCCTTTGTATCTCAGTGTAGACATACTGATTAATGTGAAATCTAAACCATGGTTATCTACAGAATATGGCAGCAGCCCTGATTAATAACAGCTTCAATATATTGAAGAGTTTATTCATACAGGTTTCAGACAGTAGAGGAACCTAACTCATTCTTAGGCAAAATCTGCTCCAGGTAATTCTGTGACACTGGTGGAATGAATCAGTTCCTCGGGTGCTGCTCTATTTGATACCATAAATGCTTGTTTATATTAAGATCTCGCGATTGAGGCTTCATCCATTAACAACTCTCTTAGTGGTCTCTGCCATAAAGATGGAGTCGACTTCATTAATATATGGGTGTCAGGGACAAGCGGTAGCAACCCCACTCCATCCTGGTACTGGGACAGGTAACATGTGCAAAGATCGCCCAGACTGGGTCATTCAACAAGAATGCACCAAACAGTCTGGAGTACAACACA
This sequence comes from Ceratothoa steindachneri, assembly GCA_963969495.1. Taxonomy (NCBI): domain Eukaryota; kingdom Metazoa; phylum Arthropoda; class Malacostraca; order Isopoda; family Cymothoidae; genus Ceratothoa; species Ceratothoa steindachneri. Next base: position 102,875,687 of record OZ018325.1, on the reverse strand, counting down.
GATAGATGTCACAATAAAGTGCAGGTGATCACTCTATCAAATAGAAGTGCATTTCGCGAGTGTGCCCAATTTAAAGGTGAAGAAAGCCACCTGAAGCCTTCATGAGATTGGGGGTTAGGTCCATGGGAACAGTCGCAGTGCAATGGTATGAAACTTTAAGTTTGCCTCAGTTGTCACCTATCTTTTTTGCCAAGCAACTCAAAAGGACTACCCCGATTCCTGCCATGTATTTGCTTTGAGGAAGAGAGAAAAGCTGGTCTGGTCATCTAGTCCGGATGGGCAGCATAAGATAATCTTAACATCTACCCGTGTTGCAGCAACTGTGGGTTCACAGATATCTCAAACAAAAAAGTATGGAGATTCCAATGCCCCCAAAGAACTCAAGGCACTTTGTGATTCACTAATAATTATAAATTAAGTCTCCAAACCGGGCACAATGTGTTATCTCTTGTACCAAACAGTGCATTACAACCAGCTTGGCCATGGAGACGGGAACAGTGCCTGGTAGAGCCCTGATGGGACTTGGAGCCATCTGTATACGCTGCTACAGATCCAATGCGACAGTGTTCTCCAAAAAGGCAGAACGCAATACTCCGGATTCTGTAGAAGCTTTGGGAGCAGAGGTTTGGTGACAAATATCAAAGGTGGTACACTCCAGGATGGCGTCCTGGGCAGAAACAGAAGCACCACCAGACAAAGCTACACCGAGCGATCAAAGGAGATTCCTAGCCCTAAACCGAAAAGGCTCAGAGTATGACTGAAGTCTCTCGGTGGTATAGGCACAGTCGATGTTGGCTGCAGATGCAGTGCGAGCCATGGCATTTCCCTAGCATCAACAAGTAGGCTCTCAATGTGAGATGTGTGGAAGGCAATAGTCATAAGAGAGAGTGTGGTGTGGTAGATCAAGTCTACTTTCTGCAATACACACACAGCCATGCATGTGAAAAAATTGCATCCATAGTCAAACTTCAAATGAAAGGGAGGTGATAGAAAGGCAAGGTGATAGCCCTATCCTCACCTGATCTGCTGAACATGACAGAATGAAGAATGTCTATGGTGCAGGTACAGGAGATCCTAAGGCTGTGAATATGAGCCTATCAAGTGAGACATCGATCAAAAACAAGACCGAGGAAACTGTGAGAATCCACCACTTCCTGGCAAACCGCATTTAGGAACAAGTCCACCACCTTAGGCTAAGCCAAGGAAAACCGAAACCTGTGCCCTTCAGCATAGCGAAAGACGCGGTTCAATGCCTGTTGGAGTCGACGCTGCAGAGTTGGCATCTGGGTGACAGCAAAAGAGATTGAAAGGTCATCCACATAGAGTGTAGCAAGAATATCTTCCAGCAGACACTTACCTGCGGAACACACTCCTCTTGCTCCATTGGGTGGGAGAGGACTCCTCCAACCCATTTGCGGAATTGACAATCTTGCAAAAACTTAGAAATAAAGATTGTTAGGCATTCCCTCGCCCCTTTCGTGTGAAGAGTCTCCATGATACAGTATCTCCATGCATAATCATAGAACTTCTCCAGATGAAAAACACTGTAGTATAGTGCTGTCTAAGAAGCAAGGTCCGCAGACATGTTTCAGTTGGAGCAGAGTATCTCATGTGGAGTGGAACTAGTGGAAGCCGCACTGTGGAGAAGAGAGGTGGCCTCCACTGTCCAAGACAAAGGCTAGTCTAATATTTACAAATTTCGCCATCAACTTGCACATGGAGGAGGTTTGAGAGATTGGGAGAAAAACAGCAAAAATATAGTTATCTCTCTCTGATTGGCAAAAAGTGAGCAGAATAGCCATTCACCAGGAGTCTGGGAGGATACCCTCTGTCCAGATTAGGGTGAGTAAAAAAATCAAAAGTGTTCGGACTATAACCCGGAACCCAGCAGTTCATGCAAACTGATGAGGAAACACTACAAGCAAAATCTAAGTCTTGTAGCATGACATCTTCATGTCACACAGACACTTTGAAGTTTGTCCCTATTGCATCACCCTATGCAACGAAGGCATGGTCCCGCCTCGTGCAGTTTTGCAGTGCAAGAAGTGGTTTCAGTATTGTTTTATGTTATGGAGAGATCTCCATCTTACTCTCCTGTACAAGCTTTGGGAGCAGAGGCATGGCGACAAATAGCCAAATGTGGTACCCTCCAGGGTGGCGTCCTGGGCAGAACCAGGGGCACCACCGACCCTAGAGCTATACCTAGCTCTCGAAGGAGTTTCCTAGCCCTAAACCCAAAGGGCTTAGGGTATGACTGGCGTCTCTACGCGGCATAGGCACCGTCGAGATCAGCTGCGGATGCAGTGAAAGCTGTTGGCGACTGAGGGAGGCGTCGAGCTCGCGCGTACAGGCGAGTGATGCACTGCACCCGGCTTAGAGCGAGTGGCATCTCCCCAGCATCAACCAACAGGCTCTCAATGGGGGAAGTGCGGAAGGCACGGGTCGCAAGGCAGAGGCCGGTGTGGTGGATCGAGTCCACCTTACCCAATAAACGCTCGGCTGCGGATGCATAAAACTCGCAACCGTAGTCGAGCTTCGAACGAACAAAGGATCGATAAAAAAGTAGGGCAGTAGCCCTATCAGCGCCCCAAGCGCTGAACGTCGCGGAACGGAGAATATCCATGGCGCGGGTACAAGAGACCCTAAGGCTGTAAATATGAGCCTCACTGGTGAGGCGTCAGTCGAATACAAGACCAAGGAAACGGTGCGATTCAACCACATCCAGGTGCACCCCATTAAGAAACAAATCTGGGTCGGGGTGGAGCCGTGGATGGCAGCAGAAGTGCACCACCTTAGTTTTGGCCAAAGAAAACCGAAACTTGTGCGCTTCGACATAGCGAGAGACGCGGTTCAATGCCTGTTGGAGTCGACGCTCCAGAGTTGGCATCTGGGCTGCGCCAAAGGAGACCGAAAGGTCGTCCACGTAGAGCGTAGCGAGAACATCTTCCGGCAGCCCCGAGGTGATGCCGTTGATGCTCAGGGCAAAGAGTGTGACACTGAGGACATTTCCCTGCGGGACACCCTCTTCCTGCTCCTTTGGCCCGGAGAGGGGTCCCCCCCACTCGTACGCGGAATCAATCGACGATCTCGCAAAAATTCAGAAAACATTGGGAGGCGTCCCCTCGCCCCCATCGTGTGGAGAGTCTCCATGATACCGTATCGCCATGCGGTATCATAGGCCTTCTCCAGATCGAAAAACACCGTGGCGTAGTCCTGTCTACGAAGGTTGGCTTCGCATACGGCATTTTCCAGTCGGAGCAGAGCATCCGACGTGGAGTGGAACTTGCGGAAGCCGCACTGTGCAGAAGACAGATGGCCTCCGCTGTCCAGGAAAAAGGCTAATCTAACACTTACCAATTTCTCCATCAACTTGAACATGCAAGAGGTTAGAGAGATTGGGCGGAAACCGGCCTGGGTAGAGTGATCTCTCCCCGGTTTGCAAAAGGCGAGCACAGTAGCGACTCGCCAGGAATCTGGGAGGAGACCCTCCACACAGATCCTATTGAACAAATTTAAGAGAAAGGCCATGCCTCGCTCACCCAGGTGTCGAAGCATGGCGTACAGGACATCGTCCGGACCATGGGCGGTATCTACGCACAAATCACTCACAGTAAACCTGTCGTTGAAGGGTTCTCCGCCTCTGGAGGTAAAGTCCAGCCGGTGAGATCTGAATTAACTACTACTTTCACAAAGTTGATGGTAGAGTGCGGCGTCACACTCGCCGGGGTGCCATGAAGTGTCCGAAGAGCACTTATCTTGGCCGCCTCGGCGGGATTCGCAAGAAGGCTCTCGTCCGAGAAACGGGTCACCTTTGGCTCTCTACCAATTGCACTAGCTAATCTTCTCCTCTGATGGATCATGTTGCCCTTGGCCAACATGGTGCAATCAGTGGAGCGAATGACGAGGAAGCGTTTGAAGCCATCGGGCTCAAAAACGCCGGTTAACCTCTGAATGAGGGGCCCCGATGTTATCGAGGCTCCGCCCTGTGCATTTTTGGTCTTAGTCATAGTCAGGGGCTCCGCACACGTGGGGGTAGAGGGGCCGGATGTGCCGATCTTGGCTTGGTCGCCTACCAAAGTGGCAGCAGACCCATCCGTCCCCACGGATGGAGAGGAGCCCTGAGTCTTTTTCCTTTTAGGAGAGGAGGGCGGGAAATGAACCCGCTTCTCCCCTCCTCCGGAAGGAGCACCCAGGCCAGATGGGCCGGCCTCAGCCAGGTTCTTCTCTCAAATGGAGAAGGTCCTGGTGGTCGCAGGGGCACCGGTTGGAGGAGATCCCTCTCCTCCTTTTACTGCCTCAGAGTTCCCAGCCATTTGAAGAGGACCTTGCATAGGGGCGGATTCGGGGTCGGTGCTTGGCGCCGAGCCCAGATTTCCCCCCATGGAAGGCCCTACTGTCTGAGGCTGGGTTGCCTCAAGGACCATGTCTATCAAAGGAGGGGCCTCCAGTTAGCCATCCCCTTCCAGGACATCGCAGGTCCCATTGGCAGAGTCACCAGTCATGTGTGGGGAGGCACAGGCCTTGACCCCGGCAAGGTTCAATATTCTTGCCAGCAGGTCTTTTGAGGGAAGCGACCGAAGGGGCCTGGCTTCCCTCTCCCCGTAAGGGTTTTGCCCTCACAAGCAGCCTCAATGGGGAGCGGTCGGCAATGGGCTGCCCGCTGGCTTTCTTGGCAGTCCCCTTGGAAAGAAAAGGAGGGACTGCCGCTGGAAACAGGAAGGTGCCCGAAAGCACCTCCAGAGATGGGGGTGAGGGGGAGTCTCCTACACCCGTAGTCGTAGGAGAGGAGTAAGCCTCCTCTCCGGTTAGAGAAATATTGAGGGTCCTCTGCACAAGCACAGGGGGGAAGGACCTCCATTTTTTTGTGGTGGAGCTGCCCGAGGGCGGCTCCGTCGTTGATACAGGGGTAATTAAAGGTTTTTTTTTTTACTCATCATTGTGCATGGTGACCCTCTTTTTATTACAGGATGCAACAGCTCATCACACCTCGCAGTTGCCCGTTCTGCAAGTGGTGCATACAGGCCTGGCCGCCAGGTGCCACCATTTAAACCACCCCTCCCACCTGGTGACCTGGCAGCCCTTCATCATTGTGGCTCCACCTTGGGCACGGCGTAAAACTGATAGTGTGTGAAGAGAAAAGGAAAAGGGATGTGAGGAAGGCATGGGTGGGGATGAAGCAGGTTGTTAAAAAAAAACCCAACCAGAACCGGAGCTGTGGAGTTAGGGAACGTTGTCACCTCCCCCCTCAGCCCCGATCAGGAATGGTTGGCTGAGAAGAAGGTCAGCATCTACCCTGTGAAATTAGAGGCTGACCAGAGAAAGTTGTGGGAGAGGTTGTATGAAAACCAAGGAAATACAAGTGTTTTGAAGGAAGGGGGAGAGGCTAAGCTGGGGTCGGATTGGGTGCTGAGTCCCGTCAGCACGGCAGCCAGGATTGCAAATCGCCGCGCCCCTTACGGGGAAGGGGCAGGCAAGCGCTCCATCAAATGGCGTCACGGATATCACGAACCAGGGGATGCGGAGATTCCAATGCCCCGTGAGCACTCAGGGCGCTTTGTGAGTCGCTATAGATCACAATCCAGTCTCCGAACCGGGCACGTCGCGTAATCTCCCGTACCGAGTGGTGTATTGCCAACAGTTCGGCCGGGAAGACAGACGCAGCGCCTGGCAGAGCCCCGCTGACTTCAAACAGAGGGGATACGGAGTGGAAGCCGACCCCCTCCTGGGACTTGGAGCCATCCGTATACACTGGTACGGTTCCAGCATGACACGAGGTGTGCTCCAAAAAGGTCGAACGCAATACTCCAGGCGCTGTACAAGCTTTGGGAGCAGAGGCGTGGCGACAAATAGCCAAATGTGGTACCCTCCAGGTTGTTGTCCTGGGCAGAACCAGGGGCGCCACCGGCCCGAGAACTATACCTAGCTCATGAAGGAGTTTCCGAACTCTAAAGCCGAAGGGCTTAAGGTATGACCTGCGCCTCTCGGCGGCATAGGCACCGTCGAAATTAGCTGCAAATGCAGTGAGCTATTGGCGACTGATGGAGGCGCCGGGTTCGAGCGTACAGGCGAGAAATGCACTGTGCGGGGCAAAGAGCAGGTGGCATCTCCTCAGCATCGACAAGTAGGCCCTCAATGGGGAAGTGAGAAAGGCACCGGTCGCAAGGCGAAGGCCGGTGTGGTGGATAGAGTCCACCTTCCGCAATAAACGCTCGGTTGCGGATGCATAAAACTCGCATCCGTAGTCGAGCTTCGAACGAACAAAGGATCGATAAAAAAGTAGGGCAGTAGCCCTATCAGCGCCCCAAGCGCTGAACGTCACAGAACGGAGAATATCCATGGCGCGGGTACAAGAGACCCTAAGGCTGCGAATATGAGCCTCCCAGGTGAGGCGTCGGTCAAATACAAGACAAAGAAAACGGTGCGAGTCTACCACTTCTAGGCGCACCCTATTTAGAAACAGATCTGGGTCAAGATGGAGCCGTGGTTGGCGGCAGAAGTGCACCACCTAAGTTTTTGCCAAGGAAAACTGAAGCCTGTGCACTTCGACGTAACAAGAGATGCGGTTCAATGCCTGTAGGCATCTGGGCCGGGCCAAAAGAGATCGAAAGATTATCCACGTAGAGCATAGCGAGAACATCTTCTGGTAGCACCGAGGTGATGCCGTTGATGTTCAGGGAAAAGTGTGACACTGAGGATACTTCCGTGCGGGACACACTCTTCCTGCTCCATCGGGCCAGAGAGGGATTCCCCCCCCCCCCCACCCGTAGGCGGAATCGATCGACGATCTCGCAAAAATTCAGATATAAAGATTGGGAGGCGTCACCTCGCCCCACATCGTGTGGAGAGTCTACATGATACCGTATCGCCATGCGGGATCATAGGCCTTCTTCAGATCTAATAACACCGTGGCGTAGTGCTGTCTACGAAGGAAGCATTTTCCCGTCGGAGCAGAGCATCTGACATGGAGTGGAACTTGCGGACTCCGCACTGTGCAGAAGACAGATGGCTTCTGCTGTCCAGAAAAAAGGCTAATCTAACATTTACCAATTTCTCCATCAACTTGCACATGCAGGAGTTTAGAGAGATCGGATGGAAACCGGCCGGGGTAGAGTGATCTTTGCATGGTTTGCGAAAAAGCGAGCACAGAAGAGATTTACCAGGAATCTGGGACGATACCCTCTACTGAGATCTTGTTGAATAAATTTAACAGAAAGACCATGCCTCGCTCACCCAGGTGTCGAAGATTGGTGTATGTGACATCGTCCGGACTATGGGCGGTGACCCTGCATGAAGCGAGTGCAGAGCGCAACTCACTCAGAGTAAACCTTTCGTTGAATAGGGAAGTCATCACTACCATGGAGTCATCGACCACCCAAAACCCAAATCAGGCTATGCATCCGGAGAGCACCACGATTGAGACAGGAAAATGAAGCGGTTCTCGGGCAGCGATGCGTAAACTCATCCACAGTTATGACACCTAACTCCAGCTCGTCGATCAGGTTGGCAAGGAATTAACCCCGGGGACTAATCGAGTAGTCTTCCTAGAGGGGGTGTCTACCGTTCAGATCTCTGAGCAAGAGAAAGGGCCTCGCAACCGTGCCACGACGCGGCGGAAGTCCTCCGTGTTGAAGTCAGCTGACGGTGAAATGTACACGGAAATGACAGTATACCTCCTATTCAGGTGCAGCTGCACAGTTACTACCTGAAAGAGGTGTCTAAAGCGAAGAGAAGAACAGAGATATGCCGGGTGTAAATCGCACATCCTCCCGTCCAGCCCTTATCCCGTGGTGGCGGGGTCGCAAAACCCTTATACCCTGGGAGGGTGGGCAGGGGGCACGAACCCAGCATGATCTCCAGCAAACAGATAGCTAACGGGTAACGGGAGGAGACGAGCCTCCGCAACTCCTCCTAGTTGGCTTGGAATCCGTGGCAATTCCATTGAAGGAATATCCCCTCCAGGGCTGGCTCGGAGGGAGATGCGGGGCCCTCTTTGAAAAGAAGACCTTCACGGGAATGGCCGTACACTTCCTGGATGCAGAAGTCCGGGCTCTCTCACCTTGTGAGTCTTTTCCTCCATCCCCCTCGAACCCTTAGGCGAGCAGGGGACCCTCTTTTGGAGGATCCACCGTCTCCAAGCTACCCAGCCTATCACCGGGTGATGCCGAAGCTCCTTTAGTGCTGTCCTCCTTTCGGAGGGTAGCTTTAAGAACCCTGGGAGATGGCCTCACAACCCTCTTCAGGGGTGTTGCCACCTGTGAGTCTAATGACTCGGCGGAAGGGAGGGGAGCCCTGGTTTTATCTGGGGGTGGGTGTGAACCCTTTTTGCTGCCAGCTTTACCAGGGGCGTGCCCAGGGTGGGTAGAACCCACAGAAGGGTTCCAAATAGGCGCGGAAACAACCATACTCATAAGCCTGGATGGGCCAGGAGCAGAGAGTGTCTTTCTCAACATTGAGGCATAGAATGTCCAGGGCAGTGCCGGGCATGCCAGGACCAAGTCCTTAGCTTCGTGAAATAAGATATGATTCTGAGCTTGAACGGCAAGGATTTCCTTCTCATGGAGATACCCGCCACATTGCTTCGAAGAAGCGGGGTGCGGCTTTCCGCAATTGACACACTTGGCCACGCACGCTTTGGACTTATCGTGTGTGGCCTTGGAGCAACTTATAAAAACTTTGGGTAACCCCAACTTTGCATGTCAACAGGAGCGATTAACATGGCAGAAGCGTTGACAGTAATAGTGCCTCCACGGCAGTGGCACGAATGCCCTCACGCAGTCGCGATACCAACGGAACACAGTGACTCAGGGAGCTTGTCACAGTCAAACATGATGAAGAGTGTAGGGGTGGGTCTCAAGGCCCATCCCTGTTTTCTCATCACGCGCTTGACTTTGACCGCCCAATGGTCAGCCAGCTATAAGGTAATATCATCTATAGAGTAGTCCACGAGTTCCCTCACATAAACTACTACTTTCACTGAGTTAATAGTAGAGTGCGATGTCACACTCACAGGCATGCCATCAAGTGTCCGGAGGGCACTAATCATGGCCGCCTTGGAGGGATTCGACACATTCGCCAAAAGGCTCCCGTCCAAGAAACGGGTCACCTTCGGCTCTCTACCAATCACACTAGTAGCTAGAGCTCTCATCTGATGGATCATCTTGCCCTTAGCCAAGATGCTACCATCAGTGGAGCGAATAACAAGGAAACGTTTGAAGCCAGCGGGCTCAAAAATGACAGGTACCCTCTGAATGAGGTGCCCCGACGTAATAGAGGCTGCGCTTTACGCAGTTCTGGTCTTTGTCTGAGACTCTCCACACAGGGAAGCAATGGGACTGGAAGTGCCAATCTTGGCATGGTCGCTTACTGGAATGGCAGTGGCCCCATTCATCCCCGCGGAAGGAGAGGAGCCCCGAGTCTTCTTTGTCTTTTTATGAGAGGAGGATGGGGAATGAATCTATTTCTTCCCTCAGCCGGCAGGAGTCCCCTTGTACAGTCTTGGAGATCAAGGCCATCTGAGGAGGACCTTGAAAGAGGCAAACTCAGGTTCGGTGCTTGGCACCAAGCCCAGGTTCGTCCCCATGGAAGGTCTTACCGTCTGGGGCTGGGTTGACTGAGTGACCATGCCCATCTCAGGGGGAGGGGGGGGTCCGAGTGGCCATCCCCCTCCCCCCTCCAGGATATCACAGGTCCCATTGGTCCTAAACTCTTTTGTTGGAGAAGAGAGGGGGGGCACGTATGGTGACCCACTCTAAGCTCAAAATTCGAACATGCAGGTCTTTGGGGGGAAAAGGCCAATGGGCCCTGTCTTTCCTCCTACCCCATAAGGGGGTTAGCACTATCGTCCGCTCTCACCGAGAGCAGTCAATTATTGGCTGCCTGCCTTTCTTGGCAGTTCCCTTGGAAAGTAAATAGGGGGCTGCCGCTGGAAAAAGGGAGGCATCCAAGGGCACTTCCAGAGAAGGGGAGAGGAGTAAGCCTCCTCTCCGGTTGAAGAGTTTTGGAGGGTCCCCTGTGAAAGCACTGGAGGGGGAGGACCTCCATGTTTTTACATTTTACAGTGGAGCTGCCCGAGGGAAAGGTAAGGTTGATTTTTTTTATTTCATCATTGGGCATGGGGACCATTTTAAATATGGGATGCAAACGCTAATCATCCCATCTGCAGGGGGTGAGTACGGGGCTGGCAGAGCCAGCTGCCACCATTTGGGGCCACTCCTCTTGCCTAGTGGCCCAGCAGCCCATCGGCATGGCGGCTCCACCTTGAGCTCAGCATAAAATGGATATAGATTGAAAGGAGAAAGAAAGGGGAGGTGAGGAAGGTGTGGATGGGGATGAAGCAGGCTGTTAAAAACCCACCACCCCAGACTGGAGCTCAAGGGTGAGAGAATGTTGTATCCTCCCCTCTCAGCCCTGATCTGGGATAGTTGGGTGAAAGGAAGCTGGTCGGCATCTACCCTGCGAAATTAGAGGCTGACTAGAGAAAGTTGCGGGAGAGGTTGTAGCAAGAGTGAGGAAGTAGGGTAGAAAACACAGGTGATGGTGGAAGCATGAGGCCATTTCACCTTACGAGAAATGCTTTTAGCTGAGGCTGGGCATAAACCCTTAATGTTGTAAGCTCTACCCAAGGAGCACCTGGGGTGAGTAGAACTTAGAGAAAGGTTCTGAATGGGCACGGAAACAACCAGTTTCGTTGGCAAGGATGGGCCAGAAGCAGGGGGTGTCTTTTTGAAAATTGAGGTATAAATCATCCCATGCAACAACAAGATTAAGTCCTTAGCCTGACAAAATGTGAGCCAATCTGTACCCTGAGCAGCCAGGATTTCCTTCTACATGAGATAAGCACCACATTTGTCCATACACATACAGCAGTGGCAATAATAGCACCTCCGCAGCAGTGGAATGAATGCCTTCACATATGAACGATATCAACCAGGATGCACCAACTCAGGGAGCCTTTCACAGTCAAACGTGACAAAGAGTGTAGGAGTGGGTCTTGAAACCCACCTTGGTATTCTCATCATCCTTGTGAACCATTAAGTGTCCGAAGGGCACTAATCATGGCTGCCTCAGAGAGATCTGAAGCATTCACCAGAGGCTCTCATCTGAAAAATGGGTCGCTTTCAACTCTCTACTAATTAATCTAGCTAATACTCTCTTCCGTTGGATATTTTTCCCTTAGCTAAAATATTGCCATCAGTGAAGTGAATAATCAGGAAGCGTTTGCAGCTAGCTGGCTAATAAACGTCAGGTAGTCTGTCAATGAGGGGCCCTGACATAATCGAGGCTCCATTCAGTACAATTACAACATTGGTCTTAATTTGGGCCTCAATACCCGAGGGTGCCTTGAAGCCGGATGTGCCAGTTTTCACCTGGTTGCTTGCCAAAGAAGCAACACCTGTCTCTCCCCAAGGCCACCACAGAGGGAAAGGAGCCCTTAGTCTTTTTCCTTCTGTCCTTTCTCTTTTGGGGAGAGGATGGGAAATGAACCTTCCTCTCTATACTGCCGGAAAGAGACCCTAGACTGGATGGACTGGCCTCAGCAAGATCCTTTATCCATGCATGGTCTTTGGCACTGAACCCAGTTTTGACCACATGGAAGATCCTGCTATATGTGGCTGGGTCACCTTTGGGACTATGTCCATCTCATGGGGAACTCCATGTGACAGCCATCCACCACCCAAGGGATCACAAATCTCAATCAAGGACCCTGCCTTATTTTGTTTTGTCTTCCCCTGCACATTTAAAATGCAGGAATATAGGGGCACAGAATGACTGGCCATGCTCTCCCTTGTCCCCCAAAGGTGGTTGGCCCTATCAAGCTGCTCCCAGCATGAGTGGTCAATTTTGGGCCGCCTGACTACTTTCTTGGCAGTTCCCTATGATAGGAAAGGAGGGACTGCCGTTGGTAGGTAGATGGAGTTACCCAAGGGCGCATCCGAAGAAAATGGTGTGGGGAAGACACCACACCCATAGGCATGTGAGAGGATTAAAACTCTTCTCAGGTAGAAGAGGGTTGGAGGGGCTCCTGAGAATGCACAGGGGGGATGGCCACCTTTTCAGAGGTGGAGCTGCCAGAAAGCAACTCCAAAATTGTCAAGGAGAAGCACTTTGCTGCATGGTGATAGTGAGAGGGGAACTGCTACACCAGTCTAAGGGGTGCCTTGATTTTCCTCATCATCCCCAACAACTAGGGAGGGTGATGCCACAGTTGGAGGCAGATCTCCATACACTTTCCAACTATTTCCTTCTATTGTAACTATTTTATAAGAATAAGAGAAAAAGGGCACGTGGAAAATAGCTACTCCCAATGATTTAGGAGGTTAATAGAAAAGTCTCCATATGATCAGAAATTCCAGCGTGTAATCATTTACTCATAATCATCAGTACCGGACCAGCATAGATGGGCTTTCCCAACCCAGCCTGCCATTCAGGTGAAATTGTCCTCGAGTTTTAACCATCAAGGATGGTGCCAAGGTAGCCACCTGATATTTGTACTGGAGGAAGGTGGCCTGTAGAGGTGAGTTCTGGTAACCGACCGCCACAAGTTCCACTCACTCATACAGTGAGATGCCTGCTAGATTGGAAGGAGGCTGAAGAAAATGCAGATACTTATTTTATTTTTTTATATTAAAAAATATATATAAATCCACCACCTAATCTTATAACCTACAAGTACAAATATATGAAACAACTACAATATCAGCAAAAAATATAAATATGTAAAAATAAACCCAATGCACACAAATATCTATATCACTAATAAATTCAAAGCATGTACACTTATAATCTGTAAATATATATATATATATATACTTCCCCAAATTGTAATGCTTTATATATCACACTGATTATGTGTACTCTCCCCTCTCTTCAAAAATCACAGGCCGCATAAAACTTAATTGAGGTGGCTCATTTTTGCTAAATAGTCACTAGAGTTGTGCCAGGGCATTCTTTTTCACATGTTACAGGATGGTACCCTCACTCTCGCCGAGTGTCGAGCGGTGAGAAAAGGGTGCAGCCTCATGATCTCTTTCTCTCCTTTTCTCTTGCAGGAGGAAGCGGGTGGATGGATGGCTGTGGTCCCTGAATTGCGCCACACACAGGGATCTCCCGGTTCCACACTCCCCAACTCCTTCTCAGTCTAAAATGAGAGCAACGGTACCTTAAGAGCTTCAAAAATGGGGAAAAAATTTACCCCCTGCTCACTCCTTGATGGTGTTACATATCCCTGCACCTTCATATACATACACAACACCCACATACATTTCTTATTCATACATATACACACCTGGCTTTCATGTCTAGCTCCAATTTTTCTTTGTGCACTCAGAAACAAAATGTTCAAGGTCTTTTTTTATATCTTTCATTTCACTCACAATCCTAGAAAAAATGAAACAAAACAAAAAACAGCGCAGCTTTGTCCTCCATCCTTCACTGAAACCTGAAATAAAAGGTGGGCCTAAGAGTGCCCCCCCTAACCTAATATGGCAACTAAAAAACTACTACAGCCCTAGCCAGTGGGCTTTCTGCCATGCCACTCAACTAAAGCTCATAAGAGGATGAAAGTGCACCAGGCAACCAGAACCTCTGTGGATAGAGAAGCAGGTTTGAAAGGGGGTAGGTGGGTATATGTACTAAAAAGTAGTAGAGATAGGTGGGACCAAACTCTGTTGAGGTGATAACAGTTCTGCCAGGACAGAGTGTAAGTAGAAAAGGTTGAGGGAATAGCCATAATAATAGTATACAATAATTATAATACTAAATAATAAAAATACTTCTAAATAATAATAAACACAATAAAATGCTATAAATATTAAATTATCATAATGATAGGTAATAATAAATAACAAAGTAGCGCTGAGAGGGAGTGAAGGGGAAGCACACCAACAACTTTCCCAGGCCCCATCATAGTTCATGTCAACCCAGTGACGGGGCTTCCCTAATTTGCATTCAGGCTGGAAGGATGTGCAGTTCCTCCGGGTAACCAATGTAACAGGTTACACAGGGTACCAGCCTGCAGGGTGCAATTAAGGTACTGCCCCTTGAAGCAAGCTTATAATTAGAAGCAGATATAGAACATCTACTAAATATGGAAGGCAAAATAAAATCAGAAAGAAATGGAGGGTCCATATAATTTATGTTTATTTAAGAAACAACATAAATATGCAGAGTAAGAGGTAAATTGCGAGCATTATTCAAAGATAAATTGGATCCAACTTCCTAATGTCAAGCAAAGCTCATGATTCTAAACCTGAATTTATATTATTTCTAACAATGTCTGGATTTTTTATAATTAGTCACTTTCCTCTTAGGTCACATTTTTAGTCAGTACCTTGTATGCAAAGGGATTTATTGATTCCCTAATTATCCAAGAAATAAATGGAATGTATTCAGAGGTAGCCAAGATAATGCCTTACATCAGATCAATAGGAAATATAGATAACCCAGAGATACTTACATTAAAATAAATTTCAGCATGTTGCATTGCCTTTATGGCCCACATTTTTTCCATTTCTGGCTGAAATTATTAAAGAATATTAAATAACAAATTGTATCATTTTATTGTCAAAATTACTGTTATTCAAACAAACAATATTTCTCATTCCTAATATCATTCAAAATACTATGTATAAATAGCTATATTTTAAGTTCTTGACATGTTTGGCAAATTAGACACATTGGCCAAATGTAATTAACTGATAAATATATATATATATATATATATATATATATATATATATATATATATATATATATATATATATATATATATATATATATATATATATATACAAAAAATATGTACATACATCATTGCCAAGTTCTTCAGCTGATAATCCAGTACAGTTTCCAATTGAAGCAGCACCAATCTTCTGTAAATTGGTAACAATTGTAATATAAACTCAAAGCAAAAATTATATAAATTAGTAATGAAAAACAAAAGTGTTGAGCGAGAATGACATTTATTGATAGGAACAGCACTAGTTTCAGAGCATCACACTCGCCTAAAAGAGCCAAGCTTTTCTTATAAATATTGCCTCCATATGTTTTTGTATGTGTTCCTATTTCTCTTGTTTGGCATCATTTTATTTTTAGCTCGCACATTTTGTATATAAGAAATGTTATGGTAATAATTTTTCTGTTTGATTTGTGGAGCTGATGCTCATAAACTAGTCCTGTACTTGAGAATAAATAAGTCATTCTCTCTCAAAACTTTGGTTTTCCATTAATTATCAGTGTGTACACTAAATAATCAACTAATAAATTAGCAATTTATGTATGTGGGACTGGGATAACACCCATAATATTTTCAGTCATATGTTTTATTTATTTTGACATTTTATATTAAATGCCATTTATTTTTATTCACCTCACATCATTAGAGTTCCAAATACTGATTTATATAAATAGTGTAAGGGAGAGAGTGTATAACATGAAATTTAAGAATATCTCCCCATTTAGATTAAATACAGACTGAAAGTGAGGATCAAAGAGTAGAGCAAAACAAGTTCAAGGAGAGACTGAAGGCACAAAGGTAGAACAAGAACAGTCTGTCCAGCAGCTAAACTGAAATTTATGTGGCTGTCTAAACTATATTTATTAATGCAGCAGCTGCACCTATTTGCAATCTGAAGTGACCAACTCTCTAAACTGTGCCTTAAATCCAAAAAGACTGATTGTTCATTATTTTATAAATTGGGAATGCTGCATGCATTTTGTAGTTGATTGACACATTATGTGCGAAGGTGAATTTAGCAACTATTTCCACCTTGTGTTTTTTTCAAATTGCTATATCATCAGTTTCAGTTGGGCTATTGATGGTGGGAGTTTGTGTCTTCTTCAGTAAGGGTAATTCAAGTGTTTTTATGCAAAAATAAGTGCATCATATGTGGCTCATGTCGTGACACCATAATTTATTATGATTATAAACAATTATACTGTGAAATAAAATAATTTGAATCATCGATATTGGCAACTATATTTATAGATATATAAATATGTTCCTTTCTTTAGCCATTCACAATCAGTTGTTTGGCAGCTTGCAGGAGGCTTATTGAATAAGGGTGTCATAATCTATGCAGATAATTTTTAGTCGCATGAGACTATATCTCACTATGTGTCAGACAGTCCCTGTTTTGCTTTGGTAATAGCATTGTAACAATTTGGCTGATTTTAACGAAATTTGAAACACTTATGTTGCTTTACAATCTCTTTCAAATGATAAAATTGCCAAAGTCCTCTGGAGGTTAGCCAGGGAATTATTTGGCAATAACATAACTATCTCGCAGTACTATTTTTAAATGTTTTTAATTTAAGCCCATGAATTTAGGAAAAAGGAAAGGATCAACGATATATACAGAAAGCAGTTGGAAATGAGTGAAAATCACATTTCTTTTACAATTTTTAATGGAGAAAATATTAAATGAAAAAATTCCTATTTTTGGCTAGTGATACTTATGTCAATAAAATAATTTTATTAGAATCCTATTTCTTTACCATTTTTCTAAATAAATTTATTATATCATAATACATATAGATGATATTTAATTGTGAAAAGTGGTTTAAATAAAGTTAAAAAAATATATAATGTGTACCAAGAATGGCCCGCTTTGCAGTAGGCAAATTCAAAGTGTGTGCCACTGATGGCACAGTTCACACTTAATGTGTTAAGGTGGCTACTATATATATATACAGTGGTACTTCTACTTACGAAAGGCTCTACATACGAAATTTTCAGGTTACAAAACACTCCTTCAGAAAAATATTTCCTCTTGTTACGAAAGAAATTTCAGGATACGAAAGGCGAAAATTTCAAAATACGCGCTGCTACTCACAGCTCCCAGAGTCCACCAAACGTAAACATACTTGTAGCCTCCTGTATCTTGGTGTGAAAGTGGTGCGTCCAAGCTGCTCTGCCATTGGCTATTGCCCAGCATCTTCCTGGCATCCCATTGGCTAGGATGGACCTCTGTGTGTATGTGCGTATACCCAGAATCCCCTTCGTTTTCCCGTCAGCCCACGAGGATCACTGAAGCCTCAGTCTCACGCTAGCGAAATTCAGTAAATCACGAAGTGTTCGGACAGTTTTTCGTCAGCTTTTGTTAGTGTTTATTGCAACTTTACGTGTGTGAATTAACTTTTATTCACTATGGGCCCCAAGAAAGTGAAGGAGAAAAGTGGTGAGAAGAAGAAGAGAGTTCTTTCATCCATACAAACAAAGCAAGAGATAATAGAAATGTACAAAAAAGGGATGCGTTTGGTTGATCTCGCCAAAGAATATAACCGTAATCCATCAATGATCGGCATGATATTAAAACAAAAGGAAGCCCTAAAAGCTACGACTCCTTCCAAAGGCCTCTCTGTCATTTCAAAGAGGAGGTCGGCAGTGAACAATGAGATGGAGAGGTTGTTACTCGTGTGGATAAAGGAGAAAGAGATAGCTCGAGACACAGTGACCGAGACCATAATTTGCGAAAAGGCGACCGCCATCTTTAATGACCTCGTAAAGATGGATGAAGGCGAGGGAACTTCGGCGCAAGATCTACACCAAGAGTTTAAGGCATCACGTGGGTGGTTTGAGAAGTTTAAAAGGAGGACTGGAATTCACTCTGTTGATCGGCATGGCAGGGCATCTAGCGCCCACCAGAAAGCGGCCGATGAATTTGTGCGAAAATTTTAACAATTGGTGATCAATGAAGGCTACGTTGCACATCAAGTTTTTAATTGTGACGAGACTGGCCTTTTTTGGAAAAAGATGCCTCTCCATACCTTCATCACAGAGGAAGAGAAAAAAATGCCAGGCCAAAAGCCCATGAAGGACCGCCTTACACTTGCCCTTTGTGCCATTGCCAGTGATGATTGTAAAATCAAGCCCCTGCTGTTGTAACACCCCGAAAATCCCAGAGCATTTAAGGCCCACAAGATATTAAAAGAAAAACTTCAGGTGCTATGGAGGGCCAATGCCAAGGCCTGGGTTACCAGACAATTTTTTGTTGAGTGGGTCAATTTGGTTTTTGGCCCTGCTGTTAAGAGGTACCTAGAGGAGAACAATCTCCCCATCAAGTGCCTCCTCATTCTCGATAATGCACCTGCCCACCCACCCGGCCTCAAAGATGATATCCTGGAGGAGTTTTCATTTATTAAGGTGCTGTACCTCCCACCTAACACCACCTCTATCCTCCAGCCCATGGACCAACAAGTCATTTCAAACTTCAAGAAACTCTACACGAAACACTTGTTCAAGAGGTGTTTAGACATTCCTGAAAACACCCAGCTTACCCTTCGTGAGTTTTGGAAGCAGCACTTCGAAATTGTTGTTTGCCTCAAGATAATCGTCATGGCTTGGCAGGAGGTGACCAGGCGTACCCTTAATGCGGCTTGGAGAAAGCTGTGGCCCGATGCTGTTGCCCCACAAGATTTTTAGGGGTTCGAGGTGGAGTTGGAGGGTAAAGTTGTACCTGAAGTTGACAAAATTGTTTCGCTGGGAAAGTGCATGGGGTTTGAGGTGAATGACGAGGACATTGACGAGTTGATTCAGGAGCACCACAAGGAGCTTTCGACGGAGGAGCTGGGGGAATTGGAGGCGATGCAACACACAGCAGTGCAGGAGTTCATTAAAGACAAAGAGGAAGCAGCCACTATTCCGATAGCCCGAATAAAAGACATTTTACAAAAAATCTATGAAGTTTCGGACTTTGTTGAAAAGAATCACTCAGAAAAAGTGTTCACTAATCGGGCTATCACTCACTATGATGATGTTTGCCTTGCACATTTTCAAAAGATTGTTAAAAGCCGACAAAAGCAAACGACCTTGGATAGGATCTTTACAAAACGTCAGGCAAAAACCACTGCTGAGAGTGAACCTGAACCGAAGAAGGTGAAAGGTGACAATGATAGCAGTTAAACAAGAGAACCATTAAAGTAAAAAAGAAGAAAAAAAATTTATTCTTTACATTATGTACAACTCTCATTTTTATGTTTATTATGCAGTAATTTAATTCTAACATGTATTTGTTACAGGTTTTGATGCATTTTTGTAATTTCTAAAAAAATTATGTCCAATTTTTAAGGGGCTTGGAACTGATTAGGGCATGTATAGGGTAAAAAGCGTTTCTACTTACGAAATTTTCATGTTACGAAACGATTTCCAGAACGAATTAATTTCGTAAGTAGAGGTACCACTGTATATATATATATATATATATATATATATATATATATATATATAACAATCTTACATGGAATTTGTCACAGATTACAATAGGTAACAAAAACTTTGTTACTGGGGAGCTAATAGGTCTTTTTAGGTATTTTTGGTATGCTGACTACAAATCTGTAGTTAGATTTTTTTCTATCACATTTAGATTTTGAGTAATAACAAAACCACTGAAGAAATGTGGCTTGCTACAGTTGTCTGAAAGTGAACACATATCCTAATTTTTTAGGTTAATTTGGAATGGGATTAAATTGTGCATAAATCACACAGACAACTTATGGTATCTCTGGACAATATACACCTAAGCAACAATGAAGAAATTTAGCTATAGCAACAAGGATGACATTTGCTTAACATATTAATCTAGTTGTCAATTCAGACCATGAGAGGAACTAGGCTCCACATATTTGCTATGCACAGTGCAATGCAATGTTAGTAGCTAGCTTGGTTAAATAAGGAAAGAAAAGCTAAACCATTTGCAGTACTAATAATTTGGTGTGAAGTCCAAAAGGAACTATGATCATTTTTACTTTTCTATCACAAAAATATCTGGGTTGAGCAAGAAAACAAATTCAAAGATAAATTATGCAGACTGCCCATCAGCTATAAGGTCAGTACCACCAAGATTGACAACCTATTACCAGAGCCACCAACAAAGATCAGTGATATCAGTTCTTAAGATTTAACTCATAATATGGAAGCAGTAATATGTTCCCCACATCTACTAACTCAGGCAGTTAAATGACATTGATTTTGAATTAACAAAAGAAAAAGCAGAGTTGTTTGGTTCTAGACTTCAAGATTGGAATTTTCCTCAGCCCAAAAGCAAATTTTCCACCTTTGCCATCAGCACAAGAAATATTCATTATTTTACTCACATCAGAAAGATCTTTGTTTTTGCAAATATATGAGTGGACTAATTCAAGTTTAAGGTTGTGACTATGGAAATAAAATGAATTGATAATGACAAGGAAGTGGGGGAAAGGCCTAAGGAAAATCATGGCACAATGACACGCAACTTTAAATTCCTGTGTGCCATCTCCCATTAGAATTGGCATGCAGCCCTAAGAGCTGATCTAATCCCAGCCATGCAAAGGAAAGTATCCTAGCAAATATCCACCCAGAGAATCATATATAGAGAGGATCTTACAGAATCTACCATGTGTAGGGAACAAGTGATGCCCACAGTCCAGGAAATAAGCCAACCTAACATTTACCAATTTCTCTATCTACTTGCATGCAAAGATGTGAAGTAAATTCAATGGCAATCAGCCATGGTTGAGTGATCTCTCACTGGCTTGCAAAAGCCTGTAACCATTGTCCAGGAATCTGGGAAGATACCTTCCAGGATATCATCTGGACCAGAGGTAGTATCCATGGATGGAACACAACTCACTCAAGTGATAACAGGTCAATGAAGGGTTCTCCACCTCTTGAGGTGAAAATGTCAATGACCTTCAGTGACCAAGAGAGATACTTGTAATGCTGGAAAACCACCATCTTGGCTGGAGAATGTGGATAAAAAGTACAAAAGGGACTTATGGACTCCGGGTCTGAAATGGTGGTCACTGCTTCCTGAAAGATGGGAGTTGGAGGGAGGGACTTACCCTGACCAAGCATGTTAAACCTCACTATCCTTAATCGGAGCCAATTTGACCACAGACAACTAATTAAAATTTCATCGAATAACCCAAAACAATCCATACATGATACAGCATACCATACACCCTTTTACCAACAGCTCTACAATAACCTCATCTACCACCACCAAACCCCAACTTGATTAAACATCTACACTACCCAGGTCTACCCTTGCCCAAAGATACTTGAAAACCAACCAACAAACATCCTAAATACCCCTCCCTCCCCCCCCTTTAATACACCAATCAGAGAAATCACTCACAGAACAATACAAACACATAATAAACCTTGCCCTGACACAAACATGCAATTAGAGCTCAAACAGCATCACACTGACACACAAACTGCCCAAACCTCATACAAAAACACACTATATATATCTCTCTCAGAGACCTGTGGACCCACCCAAGGAGTGTAGTGGTCTTCATAGAGGATGCTCCCCTTGCAGAAGAGAGGTGAGGGGGCTGGCAAGTTAAAGTTTCTGGGTCCAAACAACCTTTCCACCAGATATTGACCCATAACCCCCCCCCCCCCTATCAATCATGGGTCATCCCCTTGCAAGAATCTGGTGTGGTCACCATCACAAATTTAACTAGACATCCACTAGTTTCAACCAGGAATCAAGCCCAGTTAGACTCATTCACAACCAAGTCAAAACCTACTGATAGCTGAAGTACTAATGGATCTCTAGGAGAACCTTGTCTAGTTGAGTTCATTGAGGCTACATAAATGAACATTAGCCAAGGGAAACATAATTTTAAGTCAAGTCATTCTAACAAGTATATCTTTAAATAGAATAAAGTTTACTTAAATCTATAATTCTGCATAAATCTAAAATTTCAACTATTATTGGATAGAGTGAAAATGTAATAAAATGGCTGACCCCATTTAATTATGTTCATGAGATTGATAAATATAAATGGTTACTTAAAAAAAACCCCCTAAAATATGATACTATAAACCTTATAAAAACAATTAGTTTCCTAATTAGAAATAGTCACACAAATTTAACTACAAGCTGAGGCTTTTTACTTTTTTAATATAAAATTCAACACAAAAAAAAGTATTATTCATCTCTTACCATTTCCAAGTCTTCTAAAATTTCATTTTGAGTTCCCATTTTTCTATACGTTTTCAGTAAAGTCACTATCTATAAGCAATTTAATACTAATTTAACTGATATTATATCCAGGATACTCTAAATATTTTGACCTAAAAATAATTTTTATTAGGTGCAATAAGAAATAAAGTTGATTGAATGAGATAAATAATCATCAGTACACCCATCCCTTACCTTAACATAACATGATTACAGGTAACAAAGCTCCACAAGTGTGCATCAGAGGTTATCTATTAGCAAACAAAAATTAAACCTCTGCCCAGAAGGCAACATCAAATACTGTAATGCCCTGATTATTCTATTTATTGTTGCCATGAAAAATGCAGTGATAATCAGGATAAATAATGCGTATAAAATAGGTGATCACTGCGAAAATTTATAAAATAGATTATTTTTTATATCTGATAAAAAATACATTAACCGTGCAAAGTAAAAAATAGAGGTTCATTTAGGAAGACAAGTTATTTAATTTAATATTTATTTATAACAAAAGAATATAGTTATTCATTTTTAGAAAAATATTTGTGTAGTATTGTCAAGTGGAATTTCTTCTTTTCTTTTTCTTTGACACACTTTTATCAATGACTCAAGATTAGGATCCCCATTCCTGATCTTATTTTCAAAGTTTCAGCAATTCTAAACATTTCATCGATTTCTTTGAGGGAAATTCTTTTGCTGCTTCATCAATTTGATCATTATAACTGCATTCTCCATCAAGATTAATGAGATCTTCATCATTAAGCTCCTTATCATGCGATTGAAGCAACTCTTGAACATCACCCTTTTCAATTTCTTGATGATGAGGTTGATATACTTTGTCCAAGTAAAAGTCAGACAGTTCCAAACTGAGGCTATATGGTGGGTGTGGCAGCACCATCCAGCCAAACTTTGTCACACATTCTGTGGTCTGGCATTATTGTGTTGCAAACAAAATGTTTCTTTCTTCTCGGGTTTTCAGCTTGATTGTTTCAATCTAACGGCCTATGTTTAATTCATTAGCTATCTGTCTCTGAGATTTTCCACCTTTCTGAAGAGCAACAATAGCAGCTCGACAATCACTCTGTAGTTGTTCTTTAGCACACATTAGAAATAAATTTTATTTAGACCACTTTCTGTAAAAAATCACAAAATAATAATGAAATGGCAAAAAACATGAATTTGGACAAATTTGATGCATGCCCAAATGCAATGAATGTTACCACAGTACTAACTTCATGTCCCTGAGGAGGAGAAAGGGTTTTGTAAAACATGCCACGAAGCAGTGGAAATCTTCTGCATTGAAGTAGGCTGAAAGGGAGGGGGGGGTTGCTGTACGCATCTAGAAAAATATATTGTATAACAAGGTATACTGCACTTCCTAAAGGACGTATTCACGATGAGTAGAAAAAGGGGAGACCTCAGATGTTGTGTAAATGGCATCTCCTCCTCCCATGGTTGTGGGGTCACAAAACCCATATAGGGGCAGGGGCAAGACCCTCATAGGTCTCTGTTGATGAATACCCCTTTGAATTCAGCAGCATTTGATAGTTGTCTTGCTTCTCAAGAATTTGAGATTACTGAGCAGATCAGAGATATTTACCCTGTAGAGGTTTTGCTCCCGATTCACACAAGGGACATTGGAGAGTTTGGCAGTGGAGCCCACAAGATGTTGCACCACTCTGTTTAATTTGTTAAAAAATATTTGGTTTGTTTCTGCTCTAATTCCTCTAACAAAAATGGAAGTTGCTCTTTTCTGTCTCTCCTGCATTTCCTGCACTACTTCTCTTATTAACAGTCTAGTCTCTTCCCCAACTAGAGGGGTCCCCATACCAGCAGGAGTGGTTGCTGCATAAGTGCCATTGTCCTTGCTAGCCATAAGAAAGGCTGCATCACTGTTAGGACTAGATTGAAATGGTCTATACCTGCACTCTGTACACTTTCACAATACTGCAAACACTCCATGTTTAATAATTGCATTAATCAAAGTTGGTGCAATTCCCATGCATATAGTTTTGGGGCAAAACCAATTTTCACCAAGATTTTTATTGCAAGTGGCACATTTTATGGGATTCTCTTTCGCGACCAAAACCCCTGCCCTTACAGGCGAAACAGACATGCTGGATGAAGATCATCTGAGCTGGGGAGCAGTTGATTTATTCTTTGACCTGGTGCTTAGCAACCCCCTACCTAAACCTTGACCACTACCTCCCACCTTACTTCAGCGGTGTTAGGGGATCACTGATTAGGTGTCAGCTGAGAATGTCTTGAAGTTCCCTGCAGATGCCACAATCTAGTAGTAGTGAGATCAGCACTGATAGACACTGTTACTGATAATCACTGTTGAATATATTTGGGGAAAAGCTTTGCTAAAATCTACATAAATTAGCTACATCAACATTCTCTCTATTATCTAATCGTTGACTTAAATAATTATAAAATCTAGAAAATTTGTTAAACATAACTTGAAAGATGAAACTTAACAAAATTCAACAGATGAAGGTGCTATTAGAGGTCATCCGAGTCAGTACATACCCCATAAACTGTATCCACAAGATTGTGTATGAACTGCTTAATAAGGCATCACATCATGGATGGTCTAAAACTAAATCATGCAGCTACTCCTTAACCTTTAAAGTGCCCAAGGAATTAGATTGAAATCGCCGTGGGTTAATTTCCTTGATACATCATTAAGAAAAAAAATATTAAAAAAATCCATTTTTATAAATCAAATGGTATATATAATTTGGTAAAGATTCGTTTTAACACACATTTTCAAATAAATTTAAAAATATGTTTTTCTTATGCAGTTTCATGTGTACTTTTCAGATCTGACACTCATTTTCCCCAGAAATGCATACTTTTCCCATAATCGACTGAAGGTCCTTAATAGGAAAAGTATGTATTTCTTACTTCTGCAGGTTTATTTCCAAGGCCCTCCGGTCAATCTCCAAAGCAGAAGATTCTCAGGTGGGCCTTCTATTATATTATTATAGCATTTAATGTCATTTAAGAAGATTGAAATAAATAGAATTGCAATAATTCACCCTACTTAAGATCTGATCTACAACCAGCATTTTAATAAACTTAGATATGATATTTTCTGATAAAGTATATATTTTTAAATTGATGATAGTAACCTTTAATAACAGTGTTAATTTGCTTTTGTAAAGTTAAGTTCTCATCCATTTACTAGGGAGGTTACCACTGTGACTGGGCATCACATGGTGGAAAGTTGGGGCTTGCCCTGATAAGCAGCAACACAGCAGCTTGATACGAGGACTGAAACCAGTGAACTTTAACTAACAATTTTGGGGAGTTTTTTCCCAAATATTTTGAATTTTTAAAAAAATTACTTTAAATAATTCATCAAAATTTCCAGTTGCCAAATCTATTAGTTGTTACAAAGCCTTTCTTCTGGTATTTAGTTTTTTTTAATTCATTAATAAATAAGGGAGATAGATTTTTAAAAAACAAACGAAAAATGCCATTTTTTAACCAAATATTTCCTAAAAAAAGTTTTGATCCAATCAAGCTAAAATTTGGTATATCTGTTACTTATAACAAGAGCTAAAAGCTGTGCAGGTTTAAACGCGCTAGCTCAAAATCCCCCCCCCCCCGCTAATACCCTTAAGTCCTCCAGCAGCAGGTTGTGTTCGACAATGTCGAATGCAGCTGACAAATCAAGCAAAAGGGTACTGCAGTGCCCCCATTATCTAGTATGATAAGGAGTTGATCAATTACTGTTAACAAGAAAGTTTCTGTGCTGTGGAATGATCTATAATCAGATTGATTATTTGGCAGGGCATTGGTCTTATTCAGAAATGTATTCAATTGGTTTAATACAGACTTTTCAATAATTTTAGACAAAAATGATAGGTTCGAGACTGGGATATGTGGTAAAGCTTTGAATTGGATAGCTGAATGGCTGAAAGACAGGAAACAGAGAGTTGTGCTGAATGGGGTAAGGTCACAGTGGAGGGACATTATCAGTGGCGTACCTCAGGGATCTGTTTTAGGCCCTTTATTATTCATAGTTTATATAAATGATCTTTGGGAGGCTGTAAATAGCAAAGTGTTAATTTTGGCTGATGTCTAAATTGGCAGTTGTAGTGAAAGAAGTTAAGGGCAGCTTTAAAGTGCAGAGTGACTTAAATAAGTTATTAGCTTGGGCTCAGAAGCGGCAGATGACTTTTAACCTTAAAAAATGCAAAGTTATTAACATGGGAAGGGATAATAGGGAATTTAGCTAAGAAATGGATTGGCATTGGCTGAATTCAGTTGAGGATGAGAAGGACTTAGGCATAGTAGTAGATAGGTTACTGAAGTATTCAAAGCAGTGTATTGAGACAAAAAATAGAGCAAATAGGGTGTTAGGATACATTAAGAGGAATGTTAGCTACAAGAGTAAAGAGGTTATCTTCAAACTCTACAACTCATATGTTAGGCCACATTTAGAGTACTCTATACAAGCATAGTCACCACATTTTAGACATGACATCAACCTGCTAGAGTCAGTACAAAGGAGGGAAACAAAAATAATACCTTCTCTGAAGCACCTTAAATATGAAGATAGACTGAGGGTATTAAATAAGTCCTCATTTACTTACCTACTTAGGTGTATAATTCAAGGTCCTATTCTATTCCTGAAGCTGTGTTCCACAGGACCTCCCTCAGAGATATCTTCCCATAAATTAGAAAATACACCCATAGTAGACCCTGATTCAGGGTTGATGAACAGATTGCAGACATCGTACACTTCATTAAAAAGATGATTCTTTAGTTTTCTCTTTAAAATATTGAGGTTCTCACTGTCCTTGACACACACAGGCAATCTATTGTAGAGCCTAGGACCACATCTTGCAAAGGCTCTAAAACCCATACTTGTTACTACATGGTTCTCTCGGTCTGTGTTGATCATGACTATGCCGTAGTTCCATTGGGGTATCAACAATAAAATCTTGTAAGTGGTCCTTCAGCTATTTTGGTAAAACCACAACTCAAAACTTGATAGGTAAGGTACAAATTTTGTATATAATCCTTGCTTTGACCAGCAACCAATGTAGTTCTGAGTACTGGTATGATTCATGGGGAGGTAGACCCTATATCAATCTTGCTGCTGTATTCATGACATACTGCATCTTCTTCAGCAGATAATTAGGTAGACCATAGTAGATTGAGTTACAATAATCCAGTCTACTCATCACATGGTTGTGAATTAACATATTCACAGTTTTTTCATCCAAATATTTTTTAACAAAGGCAATATTATAAAGATGATAACTCGCCACCTTTACCACATGATTGATTTGATCTTTAAGTAATAGATGTTTGTCAATAAATACTCCTATATCCTTAACAACTTTCTGCAGTTTCATCACATTACCATTAACAAGTAATTCAGATATGCACAACCTCTGTATGACACAATTATCCCGACAATCAGTCACTCAGTTTTTCCTTCATTTAGCTTCAACTGTTTAGATTACATCCATTTCCCTATGTCTCTCATTAATTGAATGAGTTTCTTTCTCCTCTGCTCTCTCTACATTATTTAGTGTCATCAGTATACAACTTGCACATTACTCCATTACAAAATAAAATAGGACCCAGGATACTGCCCTGTGGAACACTGCATTCTAGTCTCCTTGTGGCTGAAAAAATTCTCTTATTTGAATACGGTATGTTCTATCTTGAAGGTAGCTCTTTAAATACCTCAAAGCATCCTCTTCAATGCCAACAGCCTTACAGTCTTCAAGCAAAAGGCTGTGTTTAACTGTGTTGACTGCAGCGCTAAGATCCAATAACAACAGTATACCACATTTTCCTTCATTCAACAATACAATCAAATCATTAATCACAGAGCACAAAGCTGTCTCAGTTGAGTATAACTGCCTATAAGCTGATTGTTGGTCGGGTAGAGCAATTGTTGCAAAATTACATTTTTAATTACTTTTGACAAGGTCAAGTTGGACACTGGCCTAGAAGAGGTAAGACACTGCGAGTCAAGATTGCCTTTCACAATGGGCTTCAGAAGAGCTAGTTTCTCACTCTCAGGGAATTAATTATTTTCTATACTGCCATTAACGATTTCAAGATATATCTTTAACATATTATGAAAAGAACCACATTGAGCTATGTCACTAATCGGGAAAGGATCACTATCACAGTAAAATTAATTTTTCGGACAATATTTTCAATCTTGTCAATATTTACTGAATGAAAACACAGTAGTCTTACATCAGCAGGATTTTGTCTTCTCAAAGTTATATTCTGACCATGGTTCACATCAAAATGTTCAATTATTTTCTTGATTTTTTTAATAAAAAAGTCTAGAAAATTGTTAGCAAGAAGATTATCGGCATATCCATCAGGTAGTTTCTTCGTTTTTATGGCTTCCAGTCAAACAATTGAGCACATTATATAGTTTTCTGATATTTGACCATGCTTGTTCAGTCTTTTGTTTATAGTATGCACACTTTCTTCTTTAAATAAGTTTATTTTCATCAGTTCTTGCTATTGGGTATGCAAGCCGTGCCGTTTCAGTATGGTGTCGATGCAGAAGTATTCCTTTGTCTTTTCCTCTCTTTTTGCATTGGAAATTTCACCAACTGGGCACTGGGTATCATATAATCTCTTCGCAATATCATTGTAGAGTTTCAAAAAGCAAGTTTCATAATTTACAATTGTAACTACCCCATGAGGGCATATATCACTTCGCTTCACATTCATTTCTGTGACAATTGAACGAATAAACTCCTCAGGTACAAAACTATTTTTATTTCTAAACATATCTTCTTCCTTTGATTAAGGTCTATGGCATATGGAATATTAAAGGTAACCAACATATGGACTGAGGATATAGTGCATATGTCATCAAAACAAACATTTCTGATAAGATCGTGGTCCATGTCACAAAAAAACAAGGTTTAATATATGTCCATCTGTTGAAGTTGCTGTTTCAACATTATTCTGCAGATTAAATGAGCCCATCATATCAATAAACTCTGTAGCATAAATGTCATCTTAATTATCAATCCAAAGATTAACCCTTAACCAGCGGGTCTGGGTTGTGTCATACAGGGAAAAATGAGTAATTTTAATTTTCTCGGAAGGTTATTTATAATTTAAAATATTATTTTATTTAAGTAAATATGCAATGTAAACTATATTTTATTATTCTAAATGTTAGATAAAATCGTAAAAAGGATTATGAAAAAAATATAAACTATTTCTTTCAAAGATAACTTTCTACGCTTTGGAAAATTTGATGACGTTGAAGCTTCAGACTCCATCTTTATACAAGACTGAAAAATGACGCATAAATTAAGCTCAAATATGATTCTGTCAACCCTTTCACCCAAGAAGTTGCCAATTAGTAATAAAACAACGGGACATCAATTGACGATGCTCGTATGGCAAGAAACTCTTTGAATCATCAATTGATGTTACCCGCTGTAGTGGGCCGAAAATATATCTCTAATTCCAATCGATCCAACCCGCTTCCTACACTGTCCGGATGTGAGAAATCGAGGGAGAATGAAACGGATTGTATATACAGTCCCTTTACTTACAAAAAAAAGTACAATGATAGTTACAGTAATTTATATTTACAAGGGAAGTGTGCACACTTCAAAATGAGGCCAATTTCCCCAATCCAAATAAGATACCAAAAGAGAATTTTATAACAGGCGAATACAACAAATTTACTTATATATCTACACAAAACATAAAAAAACACAACAACAACCGAACGAAAAGGGGCACGCGCTATCACTTGTGTGCTGGAGGTGGGTGGTAGTAGGCTAACATAAAAGGAGGCAGGATTGTCAACCAATGCGGGTATGGTGGTCCAGGTGTCTAGCGAGGTATGAAAGCCCTCCGTCTCAGGGCTGGGCGGAGCACTCGTCTAGAG
Source organism: Ceratothoa steindachneri (assembly GCA_963969495.1). Taxonomy (NCBI): domain Eukaryota; kingdom Metazoa; phylum Arthropoda; class Malacostraca; order Isopoda; family Cymothoidae; genus Ceratothoa; species Ceratothoa steindachneri. The sequence goes on along the minus strand of OZ018325.1, from coordinate 102,845,822 downwards.
AACCCTTCTTTAATTATAGTGATATCAAAACTAGCTACTATCTTTCCAGAATATGGCGCCTGGAAAGAAAGAAAAACATGGTAATCATTTTATACATAAAATAAACAAAAACAAAACAAACCCATTCCCATTCAGACACACACACATTTTTACAGAGGGAGGGATAGGGTACTGAGAAAAGGGGTGGGAGAATGGCCCTTTTACACACTCACATTCACTCCACCACACCGCCGTTCTCTAAGGAAACGTCAATTGACGATGTCCGCCGGTTAAGGGTTAAAGTCCCCACACACAAAAATATTTGCACTCACCATATCTAAGGTTTCTAAATATATTCAAAATTCATCAATAAACGAACGAGCACTTAGATTTGGGACTCTATACACCACAATAAAAATGAAGTTCCTGCCCCCCAGTTCACAACTAACTTGTAAATGTTTGAAGCTATCTCCTCTTATACACATATCGACCTTAATTTTCCGACAAGAGTTCACAAGGGAAATTCCAACACCTCCACTTCTTCTATTTTCTCATGGAGTGTGCACAAATGTATAAGTATCTGGTGTCATTTCCCGAATCTTAGCACTATCAAATTTAGTTAATCAAGTCTCAGTAAGCGTGAGCATATTAAAACCATTATCATCAAAAAGAGCATGAAGATCAATGAACATTTAACAGACCACACTTAATCATAGACTCCCTCACATTAGTCAACATGATCTGTGTTATATTCTGATCCTCATAAGTTCATTTTCTAAGATCAGGTAACATTTATCATTTGCTGAACAATCTTTTGATCTATGATTTCCAGCATGGTTCCTCACCATTGGTCACCATTTACTTCAAGATGACCATACTGCTGACAGTAGTAGCAAATCAAAGCATGGTATCTATTCTGTGTCGCTTTATCTTCATGCTTCTGAAGCAGTTGTCTTATAACATAACATAACATAAAATAATTTCACGGATGACAAAAGCCACAAGGGCCTATCAAAGGTCATCCACATCCATCAAAACCCACCCACAAAAAGCACCATCACCAGGGGAAGACAAAATCAAAGTCCCCCATAATATAATATAACAGATGACAAAAGCCACAAGGGCTCATGATAGGTCATCCAAGTCAAACGGCCTCTTTTTTAAGGCACCCAAACTCCCAGGAAAACTACTTCCACCACATCTAAAAATGTGGTGGAATGTACCACCAGCAGCTGGTTTAGAGAAAATCTTCACAATCTTCAACTTAATGTCAGGAACAGCCTGTAGGAAGTTATTTCTGTCAATCAACATCAAGAATCTTGTCCTGAGTCTCCTCTTTGTGAATATTACAGATCATAATCTTAGGTTTAATCTTTTTAACATTACTTGTTTTCAACGAAGCAATATTTTCAAGTTTCTGGACCACTTTCATTCAAAGTGCTTCATCATCAAAATTCATGACAATATTTCCAGAAATTGTGAAGAGAGAGTCACTTATCTGTACACCATTCAGTGCATCAGATATCTCATTTTTCATGTAAGTAGCCTTATTGTCACTATCAGTAGATTTTTAATACTAAAAGATTCTTCCTTGTCACTTTCTTCTTCCTATTGACTACCTATGACCAGGTACTATATCCTCTGCTGGTGATGCATCAGCAGGTAGCACAGACACCACTTCATAAGAACATAAGAAAAGAAGGAGACTGCAAAAGACCATTCATGGCCTACACTTGGCAGCTCCTGTTCCAGTCAACACACAAAAAATTTCTTACCAGAGAAAAGTCATCAACATTGTCACCCTTAAGGAGTTCATCAGATCTAATCTACAATATACATAAAATGCATCCAGAGGATTATGTCCATTCATGCAACCGCAAAATATAATCTCCACACTCCTTAGAAAAGTATATACATATGTACATAAAAAAAAGTCAGTCCCATCTAGCAGCTTCATCCATATATTTATCTAATCTATTCTTAAAACTACCCAGAGAGGAGGCTTCTATCACATGTCTAGTGAGCCTATTCCATTTATCTACCACACGATTTGTAAACCAATTCCTCCCAATCTCCTTCCTAAACCTATACTTATCAAACCTTAAACCCATTGCTACGTGTCCTGTCATGTTCAATAAGTATAAGAACCTTACCCAGATCCCCTTTATTATATCCTTTTACCCATTTGAAGACTTCAATCAATTCCCCTCTGACTCTTCTCCTTTCCAATGTATGTAGATTTAGTTTTCTGAGCCTTTCACCATAAGGTAAGTTCCTTAGCCCACCAATCATCTTTGTCATCCTTCCTATAATATGGTGACCAAAATTGTACTGCATAGTCTAGATGAGGCCTAACTAGCGCCAGATACAGTTTTAGAATGACTTCAGCACTCTTATTGCTTACACTCCTCCTAATGAATCCCAATATCCTATTAGCTTTATTCTAAGCATTTAGGCATTGCTTTCTAGCACGAAGGTCTGAACTTACCAAAATACCAAAGTCCCTCTCACAATTGGTCCTCCCTAAAATTCTTCCATTTAATTTATAACTATTCAATGGATTATTTCTACCTATACTAAGTACACTACATTTGTCTATGTTGAACTTCATTTGCCATTTCTCGGCCCAATTGGACAGAATGGTCAATTCCTCCTGCAATAAGAGTGTAAGCAATAAGAGTGCTGAAGTCATTCTAAAACTGTATCTGGCGCTAGTTAGGCCTCATCTAGACTATGCAGTACAATTTTGGTCACCATATTATAGGAAGGATATTGATTTGCTTGAGTCTGTGCAGAGAAGGATGACAAAGATGATTGGTGGGCTAAGGAACTTATCTTATGGTGAAAGGCTCAGAAAACTAAATCTACATACATTGGAAAGGAGAAGAGTCAGAGGGGAATTGATTGAAGTCTTCAAATGGGTAAAAGGATATAATAAAGGGGATCTGGGTAAGGTTCTTATACTTAGTGAACATGACAGGACACGTAGCAATGGGTTTAAGCTTGATAAGTATAGGTTTAGGAAGGAGATTGGGAGGAATTGGTTTACAAATCGTGTGGTAGATGAATGGAATAGGCTCACTAGACATGTGATAGAAGCCTCCTCTCTGGGTAGTTTTAAGAATAGATTAGATAAATATATGAATGAAGCTGCTAGATGGGACTGACTTTTTTATGTACATATGTATATATTTTTCTAAGGAGTGGGGAAATTATTTTGCGGTTGCATTAATGGACATAATCCTCTGGATGCATTTTATGTATATTGTAGATTAGATCTGACGAACTCCTGTAAAGGGTGACAATGTTGATGACTTTTCTCTGGTAAGAAATCTTTTGTGTGTTGACTGGAACAGGAGCTGCCAAGTGTAGGCCATGAATGGTCTTTTGCAGTCTCCTTCTTTTCTTATGTTCTTATTACAACAACATCAGAATCAGCCCTAATGGCCCTACCTAGCTTAGTATCATCAGCAAATTTACTCAGGTCACTACTTATACCTATGTCAAGATCATTAATATAAATTAAGAATAGCAAGGGACCCAAAACAGATCCTTGCGGAACTCCACTGCTAACACCCCCCCACTCAGATTTAACTCCATCTATACTAACTCTTTGCTGTCTGTCACCAAGCCATGACTGAATCCAGCTAAATATACTGCCATCGATCCTGTGTGCTTTAACTTTGCTCAGAAGCCGTAAGTGTGGCCCTCAATCAAAAGCCTTACTAAAGTCCAAGTATAAAATATCATAGTTTTCATCATTATCTGCTGCTTCATACACCTTACTATAAAAAGACAGCAAATTAGTCAGACAGGATTTACCCTTACTAAAGCCATGCTGTGATTCTTTTATCAACTTATGCTTATCCAAGTGATCTCTAATATTCCTTGCTATAATAGATTCCATCATTTTCCCTACCACTGATGTCAAACTTACTGGTCTGTAATTAGACATATTTGTTTTATCCCCTTTCTTAAATATAGGCATCACATTGGCTTTCTTCCATGCCACTGTGTGTTGACATAACATATAACATAACATAACATAATTACACGGATGACAAAAGCCACAAGGGCCTATCAAAGGTCATCCGCCTCCGTCAAAACCCACCCACAAAAAGCACCATCACCAGGGGAAGACAAAATCAAAGTCCCCCACAATATAATATAACAGATGACAAGAGCCACAAGGGCTCATCATAGGTCATCCGAAATGCCCTTTTTAATGCCAATATAATGCTTAATTTTATCTGTCATCCATTTTGGGTCATTATTTTTAGTCCTAATCTCCTTATATGGAATGTTAATCATCTGACCTGTAATTAATTGCTCAATTATTCTTTCATACTCCTCTTCAATTGTAATCTCTTCATCCTGGTGATTATTGTCTCCACTGACTGGAACAGGAGCTGCCAAGTGTAGGCCATGAATGGTCTTTTGCAGTCTCCTTTTCTTATGTTCTTATTTTCTAAAGATGCATGCTAGGGGCTCACTTAACACATCCTTACATTCTTTCAAAATTCTAGGAAAGACCTCATCAGGACCGGGTGCTTTACTACTTTTGATTTTATCAATTTCCTTTGTCACTATCTCCTTTGTGATCAAGATATCCTTTAATTTCTCTTCATCATTACCCTGAAAGATCATTGACACCTCGGGTATATTTAGAGTATCCTCCTGTGTAAATACTGAGAGAAAAAAGTCATTTAGCCTTCCAGCCATTGAGTCCCTATCACTCACTAATTCTCCATTGGAATCTATAAGTGGGCCTATTTTATCTCTAACCTTAGTTTTGTATAATTGATAAAAACTTTTAGGATCTTCCTTTGCCCTATTTGCCACTTTAATTTCATAATTTCTCCTTGCTACTCTAACTAACTTTTTAACATCTCTTGCTAGTTCATTAAATCTCTGCCTTAAGTGATCCTCTCCATTTTTTATTTTCCTATAAATGCCCTTTTTAATGCCAATATAATGCTTAATTTTATCTGTCATCCATTTTGGGTCATTATTTTTAGTCCTAATCTCCTTATATGGAATGTTAATCATCTGACCTGTAATTAATTGCTCAATTATTCTTTCATACTCCTCTTCAATTGTAATCTCTTCATCCTGGTGATTATTGTCTCCACTAACTGATATCATTGAATCTATTCCTGATTTGATTTCATTGCCTGGTTTCTGTACAACTGCCTCCAGGTAAGTCCTTAGCCAATTATAATTTGCTCTTCTAAAGTCAGGAATTTTAACATTGTTCATGCTACTATCAATACCATTCCATTTCATCTTGAATCTAATTTCACAATGGTCACTATTACCCAAATTTCCTCCAATCTCAGTATCCTTAATAACTTCTTCCCTATTTGTCAGAACTAAATCCAGTATATTATTACCTCTAGTGGGTTCGTTAATAATCTGCCACAGAAAATTATCTTGGACAACATTCAAAAATTCCTCAGCCTCCTGATCACCCACAAGAGCTTCCCAGTCTATATTTCTGTAATTAAAATCGCTCATTATACACACATGCTTACTTCTACATGCCCGTTCAATCTCCTGCCACAGAAGATTTGAAGCTTCCTTACTAAGATTTGGTGGTCTGTATAATAATCCTATGACAAGCTTGTTTTTACCTTCCTTTACATTTAGCCATAATGACTCTGTGTTATCATCTAATTTAATTGTACTGTTTACACAACACTGGCGATTATCTTTAATATAAATAATAACCCCTCCTCCTCTCTTCCTATTCCTATCTGTATGGAACATGTTAAAGCCCTCAATCTCAACCTCAGGTTTAAAGTGATTACCTGCCAAATCAAGCCATGACTCTGTTATCGCAATTATATCAAAATTCTCTTCACTCGCTAACGCTCTTAAGAGATCTATCTTATTCCTTATACTCTGACCATTTGTGTAGTATATTTTTAAGGTTTTTTTATTATTTCCCTCTCCCCTAGCTATTCCTCTATCTCTGCATCCCTTCCATTTCCCCTTCTGGCTAAGGCTTTAACTTTATGATATAACAGTAAAGACTGAATTCATGTACTTCTTAAATAGTTTATAGGCATTTTTTTAACTTTTATTGCATAGGCACAACTATCATTCCACCAGGGATTGTTATATTTTGGGAATATTCTTGATGCTGACTTTGGTATGGTTTTGGCTGCACATTTGGTGATAGCAGAGGTTACTAGAAGGCAAGCATCATTTGCATTAAGTGAAATATTGACTTTTGGAATATGTAGCTCTTGAAGAAATTTTTTAAAATTACCTTTATATAGCCATTTGGGCCTGGTATACTTCATTTCATACATCGTTTCCATAATTATAGGGAAGTGGTCACTATCATAAAGATCTGGTAGTACCTTCCACTCTAAGTTTATTTTTAAAGAATGGGAGCATAGAGATATATCTATATAAGAAAAGTATCCTCTAAACTCATTGCAATAAGTTGGGGCCTTTGAGTTCAGGATGTATAAATTTGCTTCTTAAATAAAATTTATTATATTTCCTCTCTGACAGCATTCTAATGAGCCCCACAGGTAGTGATGTCCATTCAAATCTCCAGTCAGTCTTCGACTGACCTTCGAACAGGTAGCATGTGTTTCATAGAGCCCTCAGTCTGTTGATTTATATTTCAGATTTTTCTACAGTTTTTTTTTTTTTCACCACAATCAGCGAAAGCTAAGTTGCTCTTTTTTTTTTATTTCTACTTAGTTTTTTCTTTGTTTGAATAAGTGATGGAGTTCGGGGATGAAAGTGAGCATGAGTGTCGGAATGTATGCATTGGTTGTAATGTAGTTGGTGAGGGGTATACATGTGTTGTATGTGGGCTGCATGAATGCATTGTAGATTTAGAGGGGATCAGAATGCAGGATTTAGGCAGGATATGTAAGAACATAAGAAAAGAAGGAGACTGCAAAAGACCATTCATGGCCTACACTTGGCAGCTCCTGATCCATTCAACACACAAAAGAGGGGTTAGTTGCTGAGCTCAGGAGGGAACTTAGTGTTAGGCCTAGAGCTGGGAATAGGTTAGGTGGTGAGATAGGCCAGTTAGATGTTTCAGGGGAAAGTAGAGGGCCGGTGGAGGAGGTAGGATGTGATAGTTCTAGGGATTGTGAAGTTAGCCTCCTTAGATTAGTTAGAAATAGGCCTAGTGAGGATGGGGGACAGTGGAGAGTGGTTAGGAAACGTGTAGCTAGGGAGGCTTCTCCTGTTCTTTGTGAGAATAGGGTTGCCTCTGTTGAGGTTGATTGAAAAGGTGAAAGAAAGTAGAATGAAAGGTGTTGTGACAGGTGTGCTTCCAAGAATGGATGTTGGGGTAGAATGGATGTCTTACAGATACTTACAGAAGAGTTCATGGAAGAGGCTTATGCCTGTGACTCCAGATCTATATTATCAACCTGCAGCAGCGTGTGGTGGATTATCTTTGCCTTGTAATTGTATTTCAATTCTTGATTAAACCAAAATTTATCAAGTCTGACCTCAAACTGGTTGACTGATGCTGCTGCAATCACCCACTCAGGCAACTGATTCCAGTTATTTATCACCCTACACGGGAAAGCATACTTCCTTATATCTAGCCGTGACCTTGTCTTAAAAAGCTTCAGTGAATTTCCCCTGCTGATGTTTTCTTCTCGAAGTTTCAATATGCCTTGACTACATTCCCCATCATATTTTCCAGTGAGTATCTTGTAGGTCTCTATTAAGTCTCCCCGTGCTCTTCTGTATGCCAGTGTTGGTAGGTTCAGCTTCCTTAGTCTCTCTTCATAATTAAGTCCTTTAAGTTCCGGCACCATTCTTGTAGCCCTTTGTTGCATGTTCTCTACCATCTCAATGTCTTTAACCAGGTGAGGACTCCATACCTGAATGATTATGTGAGGAGGATGTGTGAGATGGAAGGTGTCATGTTTGTGGATGTGTGGGATAGGTTTGGTGGAATGAAAGAAATGTATGCGATGGATGGACTGCATTTGAGTAGGAGGGGGGTAGATGTGTTGTGGGAGGAGTATGATTGTATTATTAGGTCTTTGCGGGCGGGAAACTAGATACTAATAGTGGTCAGGGAATTATGAGAGGACATTATAGTACTGAGAGTAGAATGGACTTGGCAGATAACAGAAATAGGTTCCAAGGCGATAGAGGTGAGGTCATTCAGGTTTCAAGAGGTGCTTCAGGGATAGGGGGGTTAAATCGTTTCTATACAAATGCTCGTAGTATTAGAAACAAGAAGGATGAGCTATTTAGTTATATTAGCAATGAGGATATAGATATATTATGTGTTACTGAATCATGGGTTAATGAAATAGAATTTAGTGACACTATAAGTGAATTTGATTTACAGGGCTATAATATGTACATTAGTCAAAGGACAGGTAGGATTGGTGGAGGAATAATTATCTATATAAAAAATAACATTGTTTCAAGTTTAAATACTTCAATAAAGCAGGATGGAGTTGAGTCACTTTGGATAGATATTAGGTTCAGTAAAAATAGAATGGTGCATTTGGGAGCTTTTTACAGGCCACCTGGGCAGACAGATGATATGGATGAACTAATGATAAGGGAAATAAGTAAGGGATGTGAAACAGATGCAGTAATTATTGGGGACTTCAACTTAAACTCAGTGGACTGGGAAAATATGATAGGTAGGGATAGAACAAGTGGCAGCTGCCAAGTGTAGGCCCTGAATGGTCTTTTGCAGTCTCCTTCTTTTCTTATGTAATGCTGAGGAAAATTTTTTTTAATCAATTTTTTAATGAGCCAACGAGGGGGGGCAATATATTAGATTTAGTATTTTCTAACAGTGATCATTTAGTTCAAGAATTGACTGTTGGGGAAGCATTGGGAAATAGTGACCATCAGATAGGTTGTTTTAACTTGGGAATTGAGAAGGGTAAAATAACGGCGACTTTCGTTAAGGAAAAGGTCTTAGGTTACTAAGGGAGTAGATATAAGGAGATAACCTAGGTTAGGCAAAATTCTCACTAAAGTGCCTACCGATTTATCACTTATATCAAACAGATTTGGAAAGCGTGGAGCGATACAACCTTTGGGAAGAAAATCTACAGAGCCAATGTTGCAGAGATAAACTCCTGGAAAAATATGATAGGAAGGGATAGAGCAAGTTGTAGATGTATAGAATGGTTTGAGGATAATATTTTGACTCAATTTGTTAATAAGCCAATATCTTAGATCTGTTTTTTTCAAATGATGATCACTTGATTCAGGAATTGACAGTCGGGAAAGCATTGGGAAATAGTGATCATCAGATGGTTCGTTTTAACTTGGGAATAGTGAAAGGTAGAACATCAACAAACTCCACAAAAACTCCAAATTTTTATAGGGGAGATTACGATAAATTACTTAACTTACTAAATCAGATTAGGTGGGAAATAGAATTCAGGGGGCGGAATACTTATGAGGTGTGGGACACTTTTAAGACTATACTAAACATAGTGCAGGAGCAGTGTATTCCAATGAAGACTATTAGGAAGAAATGTGGAAAGGCGTTGTGGTAAAATAAGGAGATTAGCTACGAAAATTTCTAAGAAGAAAAGGGAATACCAGAGATTACAGAGAGAAAGAACTTTTGACAATTTAAATCATTATATGTTGACCAGAAATGAGCTAAATAAGATTATTAAGATGAGTAAAAGGGTGGCAGAAATAAATTTAGCTCAAAATAATAATAAAGATCCAAGAAAATTCTTTAGCTATTATAAAATTAATAACAAATCTAACAGTGATAAAATAGGGCCTATTAGATATGAAGGGGTTTTGAAAGAATCTGATGAAATAGTAGAGGTTTTAATGATCATTTTTCTTCAGTATTTACACAAGAAAATCAAGATAAATTAATTGATGATAATTCTAGGTCAAGGGAAGTAGTGTTCAATACCGTTAATGTGAACATTATATTGGAGGTAAATACTAGTAAGTGATCTGGCCCAGACAACATTCATTCTAGGTTACGTCATAGGTGTAGATAGTAACATAATATAACATAATTTCACGGATGACAGCCACAAGGGCCTATCAAAGGTCATCCGTATCCATCAAATCCTACCCACATAATGCATCCATAGGATTTTGTCAGATCATGCATCTACAATATACAATTTAACAATCCATAGGAATGTCCAACCATGCATATAATATATAATATATAATTTAAAGCCTCCATAGGAGTCTGTCAAAAACAAAATCAAAGTCCCCCAAAATATACAATAAAAAGAAACTGCATCCACAGGAATGAGTCAAGAAACATATCCACATAGCAAAAAGTAAGAAATTAACCCTCCATCCCCATATAATCATCCAATCTGCGCTTGAAAACATTCAAGTTTGGGCTGTCTACAGTCTCAGGTGGCAAACTATTCCAATAATCCACCACTCTGTTAGTGAAAAAATATTTTCTAGCATCCAGTCTGCACCTCTGTTTTTTAATCTTTAAGTGGTGGCCTCTAGTTCTATTACTACCTTCTAACTCAAATAACTTGCTGAAATCCAATTTATCCATCCCAGAAAAGATTTTAAAAAGCTCAATCATATCTCCCCTCACACACCTTCTTTCAAATGAAAACATATTTAATACCCTCAGTCTATCTTCATATTCAAGGTGCTTCAGGGATGGTATTATTTTTGTTGCCCTCCTTTGTACTGAATCTAATAAGTTTATATCATGTCTAAAATGTGGTGACCATGCCTGTATTCAGTACTCTAAATATGGCCTGACATAAGAGTTGTATAGTTTAAGGATGACCTCCTTACTCTTGTAGCTAACATTTCTTTTACTGTAACCTAGCACCCTATTTGCTCTATTTTTTGCCTCAATACACTGCTTTGAAAATTTCAGTGACCTATCTACTACTACTCCTAAGTCCTTCTCATCTTCAACTGAATTAAGCCAATACCCATCCATCTCATAGCTAAATTCCCTATTATCTTCCCATAAGAGATAATAGGTTTCTTGATTAGTTTATGCGCCTCTCGATAATCTAAAAGTTTTTCGTGATTATACAAAATAAAGCTGAATTTGAATAATGAAGCAGCACATGGAGCGCATGAAAATACCATAATGAAACAAAAACATTTGCAAAATGGGTCCTATTTATAAGCTACGACGTTACCAGTAAGAAGCTGTTATCCTTCGCAGCAAATAAAAAATATGAAAACAAAACAAAAAACAATAAAAGACATCAAGAAACCTTACCTAACTTAGTAAAAACTATAAACGAGCATAGGCACAGATATTTAGTAAATAATAGACTAAAAGTTACAAATCCCCAAAACATCAAAAAATATAACGCCGTGATTGGACACATCTGAAGCTACCGTCTGACATCATAAGAGATATATTGTAGCCAAAAATTGTAGCCTACTAATAGCGCCACCTACCGTGCACCCTGAATCTGAAGTATTACCCTCTTTACTTCCCTTTTAAAAATTGTCACTACATTTGCTAATTTCCAATATTTACTTACTTTTGATGATTCTGTCTGTTACTGACAAACCTGAGGTCGGCCTCCACTCGCACCAGGTTGTCCTTCATCCACTCTCCCTGCCTGGCAGACTTTGGGCAGGGTATTGTGATGATGGCTGGGATATCCTGGTATTGGTGGGTGGTCTGGTAGTCCACCCATCCACCTATCCAATTTTCTTTTGAAAATTTCCAGGCTGGTTCCACTTACATTCAGGTGATCCCTAGGAAGGCAGTTGAACAACTGAGGTCCATTGTTGGTGAAGCGAGTTGTGGATCTGGGTCTTCACTTGTTGGTTGTTACCTTGTGTCCCTTGGATGTAGCAGAGCCTCCCTTTTCTTGGGTTGTGGTTTGACACAATCCCTACATTTGGTACTCTGTCCTCCAGTATCTTCCACACATATAGCACTATGTAGCACTCCCTTCTCCTCTGCAGGGAATACAGACTTAGCTGGGATAGTCGCTCCCAGTAGTTTAGGTGTTGTACTCTCTGGATTCTGCTGGTGTAGGTTCGCTGAGGAACTTCTAGGGCACCTATGTCCTGTATCTTGTATGGAGACCAGAATTGACAGCAGTATTCAAGTCTTGGTGTGGTGGGTGAAGGTGGCATCACAGCTCATTTGGACTCCCAGATCTTTGACATGGTCTTTGCTAATTATTGGTTGGTCATTGTAGCAGTAACTGGTTGCCATTTTCAGGTCGTTACTGCCATAGCGCAGTAATTCAAATTTCTCCCCATTTAGAGCCATGTTGTTTAATGATGACCACTGCAACACTTTGTTTAGGTCTTCTTGGAGTTGTTCTGCATCTCCTGTGCAGGCTATTTGCTTCTTGATTCTGGTGTCATCTGCAAATGAGGATACTACTGAGTGTTCCAAGTTTGTGTCTATGTCTCCTATGTGAATAATAAACAGTAGTGGGCCCAGTACTGACCCCTGTGGTACCCCACTTAACATATTACTTAGTTCAGGCAGCATTCCTTGGACTGCCGCTTGTTGGGTTCTACCCGTCAGGAAACTGTGAAGCCATCTTCTGAGTGAACCCTTGATGCCGTGGTCTTGTAACTTGTTTAGAAGAATACTGTGATCAACATTGTCAAAGGCCTTGGCAAAGTCTAAATAGATGACATCCAGGTTTTGCCCATCTTGGATGTTTGGATGTTTTCTAGGACTTTCTTATAGTGTGTCAATAACTGGGATAGATACGAACGTCCTTGCCTAAAGCCGTGTTAACCATCATTAAGGGCTTCATTTTTCTCCAGGAAGTCAACCATCTTTCTGCAAATTACTCTCTCACAGATCTTGATAAGGTGAGATGTGAGTGCCACTGGTCTCTATTTGCTGGCTTGTCCTTTATTACGGTGATGATGGCAGTCTTCAGTGATTCAGGTACAGTACCGGCTTGCAATGAGCGTGTCCAGAGCATCCAAAGTGGCTTGGCTAGTTCTTTTTTGCATTTTTTTAGCAGTTGGGCATGGAGTTACTGCAATACTATCTGCACCTTCTTTGAGTAACCTAGGATGAATGTTGTCTGGGCCAGATGACTTACTAGTATTTAACTCCAATATATGCCCTCTAATTACTTCCCTGTTCACATTAACACTATTTAACACTACTTCCCTTGACCTAGAATTATCATCAATTTATCTATCTTGATTCTCTTGTGTAAATACTGAAGAAAAATGATCATTAAGAATATCTTCTATTTCCTCATCAGATTCTTTCAAAACCCCTTCATATCCAATAAGCCCAATTTTATCACTGTTAGATTTGTTATTAATTCTATAATAGCTAAAGAATTTTCTTGGATATTTATTATCATTTTGAGCTAAATTAATTTCTGCAGCACTTTTGCTCTTTTTAGTAATCTTAGTTAGCTCATTTCTGGTTGACCTATAATGATTTAAATTGTTGAAAGTACTTTCTCTCTATAATCTATGGTATGCCCTTTTCCTCTCAGAAATTTTCGTAGCTATCTCCTGATTCTCCCACAATGTCTTCCTACATTTCTTCCTAATAGCCTTCATTGGAATATACTGCTCCTGGACTATGTTTAGTATAGTCTTAAAAGTGTTTAACATCTTATAAGTATTCTTCCTCCTGAATTCTATATCCCACCTAATCTGATTTAGCAAGTTTCGTAATTTATTGTAATCTCCCCTATAAAAATTTTGAGTTTTTGTGGAGTTGTTGATGTTCTACCTTTCACTATTCCCCAATGCTTCCCTGATAGTCAATTCCTGAATCAAGTGATCATCATTTGACAGAAGCAGATCTAAGATATTAGTACCCCTTGTTAGCTTATTAACAAATTGAGTCAAAAAACTATTCTCAAATCATTCTATAAACTTACAACCTGCTCTATCTCTTCCTATCATTTTCCCAGTCCACAGAATTTAAATTAAAGTCACCAAGATTAACTATACATACTTCATATCCTTTCCTTATTTCCCTGATCATTAGCTCATCAATACAGTCTGTCTGTCCGGGTGGTCTGTAAAAGGCTCCTAAGTGTATTATCCTATTTTTACTGCCCTTAATATCTATCCACAGTGACTCAACTTCTTCTTGCTTTATAGAATTATTTAGATTTGAAGAAATGCTATTCTGATATAAATAATCAACCCACCACCCATCCTATCTCTCCTTTGTCTAATGTACATATCCTAACCCTGTAGTTCAAATTCACTCACATTGTCATTGAATTTATTTTCATTAACCCATAATTCTATTACACATTATATCTATATCTTCATCAATAATATAACTAAATAACTCATCTTTCTTATTTCTAAGACTATTAACCTTGGTATAAAGACAACTCAGCCCTCCTATCCCTGAAGCACCTCTTTTAGAATGTTTACCTTCTACTCTATCTCCTCTGCATCTCTTTCCCTTCCCTGCCCCACCCTGTACTCTTATATTTTCCTGACCACTATCAGTAGCTAGTTTCCCACCTGCAAAGACCCAACAACACTAACTCCTCCTGCAACACATCAACCCCAGCCCGGCTTAGATGGAGTCCATCCAATGCATACAATGCCTTATTCCCATAAACCCATTCCAAACCTCTACAAACACTAATCCTGACTCCTCACACAGGCCTTTCACATACCCATTCAGTCCAATCGCATGAGACAACCATTCCATCCCCACATCCAATCTCGGAAGCACACCTGAAACAATGCCTTTCACTCCACTTTTATTCATCCTTTCAACTAACCTTTTGTACCTCTCTCATAACTCACATGAACTGACCTTCTTTATATCATTTACTCCCACATGTGTAATCACAACTGCATCCCTCTTACACCCAGATACCAGACTATCATACCTCTCAGACAAATCATTTACACCAGCACCTGGCAAACAAACTCTCACTCCCTTCCATTTGCTTGCACTCAACTTCCTATCTAAATATCTAATCTGAGAGTCACCCATCACAAACACCTCAGTTATCCTCCTAGTCCCCCTAGGCCTAGCATTACCCTCCCTCCTGATCTCATTCAAACTACCACTTATTTCACTTTCTGCCAAAACCACATCAGACAAATCACTTTCAACCTCTTCTTCTCTCAGGGCATCAAATCTGATAGTCAACCTAATAACTGGGATTTGACGGAGGCGGATGACCTTTGATAGGCCCTTGTGGCTTTTGTCATCCATGTAATTATGTTATGTTATGTTATGTTATAGGTTCCATGTCCCTTTTACTCACAGACCTAACCTGTCCTAACCTATCTATTCTATCCATATTCACCCACCATTCATCTTCACTCACATCAGTCACTTCTTTCTCTCCAGTCTAGGCCTATCTTCCACCCTCCTGGTCCCAGGAAATGGTTGGCGGGAATCCTGAAACTCAACAATAACATAACATAATTTCATGGATGACAAAAGCCACAAGGGCCTATCAAAGGTCATCCGCATCTGTCAAAACCTACCCACATAGGACTATATCAGATCATGCAACTACTTTCTAAACAATCCAATGGCCTTGTAAAAAGTGTAAACAACCAGTGGGGGATGATAATCTTACCTGTACTGTGAGTATTGTTCTATGTGGCTTCATATCGAGTGTGAGGATATTGCGAAGACATATATGTGGCATTACAACATTTAAATGAGGTATTAGGAGGCCAACATTGGTTCTGCAAGGCATGTGACCCAAAAGCAGTAGATATGTTAAAATTAGTGAAAAATTTCAAGGAAAAAAATGATGGGTTGACAAAGAGGATGAATACAGTTGAACAAAGGCTCGAAGCTATTGAGAATATGGAAAGTCAGACCTTGTTGAACAAAACAAAACAGTTAGTAAGAGAGGAAATGTATGAGGCAAAACAGAGGGACCTAAAACAATGTAACATAATTATCAAAGGTATGCAGGAAATAAGAGACCTGGGAGAGGATACAAAAGATGTAAAGGGCATAAGTCGACTAGAAAATGACAAGAAGATAGTGAATTATATGTGTAACACAGTCATAACATAACATAACATAATTTAACGGATGACAAAAGCCACAAGGGCCTATCAAAGGTCATCCGTATCCATCAAATCCCACCCATATAATGCATCCATAGGATTTTGTCAGGTCATGCAGCTACAATATACAATTTAACAATCCATAGGAATGTCCAACCATGCATCTACAATATATAATTTAAAGCCTCCATAGGAGTCTGTCAAAAACAAAATCAAAATCCCCCAAAATATACAATAAAAAGAAACTGCATCCACAGGAATGAGTCAAGAAACATATCCACATACTAAAAAGTAAGAAATTAACCCTCCATCCCCATATAATCATCCAATCTGCGCTTGAAAACATTCAAGTTTGGGCTGTCTACAGTCTCAGGTGGCAAACTATTCCAATAATCCACCACTCTGTTAGTGAAAAAATATTTTCTAACATCCAGTCTGCACCTCTGTTTTTTAATCTTTAAGTGGTGGCCTCTAGTTCTATTACTACCTTCTAACTCAAATAACTTGCTGAAATCTAATTTATCCATCCCAGAAAAGATTTTAAAAAGCTCAATCATATCTCCCCTCACACACCTTCTTTCAAATGAAAACATATTTAATACCCTCAGTCTATCTTCATATTCAAGGTGCTTCAGGGATGGTATTATTTTTGTTGCCCTCCTTTGTACTGACTCTAATAAGTTTATATCATGTCTAAAATGTGGTGACCATGCCTGTATACAGTACTCTAAATGTGGCCTGACATAAGAGTTGTATAGTTTAAGGATGACCTCCTTACTCTTGTAGCTAACATTTCTTTTAATGTAACCTAGCACCCTATTTGCTCTATTTTTTGCCTCAATACACTGCTTTGAAAATTTCAGTGACCTATCTACTACCACTCCTAAGTCTTTCTCATCTTCAACTGAATTAAGCCAATATCCATCCATCTCATAGCTAAATTCCCTATTATCTCTCCCCATGTTAATAACTTTGCATTTATTAAGGTTAAAAGTCATCTGCCACTTCTGAGCCCAAGCTAACAGCTTATCTAAGTCACCCTGCACTTTAAAGCTACCCTCAACCTCTTTGACTACAGCTGCCAATTTAGTGTCATCAGCAAAAATTGACACTTTACTATTTACACCTTGCCCAAGATCATTTACATAGATTATAAATAATAAAGGGCCTAAAACTGATCCCTGAGGTACGCCACTAATAACATTCCTCCACTCTGACCTCACTCCATTCAGTACAACTCTCTGTTTCCTATTTTTCAGCCATTCAGTTATCCAATTTAAAACGTTCCCACATATCCCATGCAGCTTTAATTTATGAACTAGTCTTCTATGTGGAACCTTATCAAAAGCTTTGCTGAAATCTAAGTAGATCACATCAACTTTCTCACCCCTATCTAATTCTTTAGTTACATAATCCATAAAATCCAGTAAATTAGTTAAACACGATCTATCTTTTCTAAAACCATGCTGAGCATCATTAATTAACCTGCTACTCTCTAGATGATCAGAAATTCCCTTCTTAACCATCTTCTCAAGAATTTTACAGACTATAGAAGTTAAGCTTACTGGTCTAAAGTTATTTGGGTCCTCTTTGCTTCCCTTTTTAAAAATTGGCACTACATTTGCCAATTTCCAATCATTTGGTATTTCTCCAGACTCTAGTGATCTAATAAATATCTTCTCGAGAGCTACTGCAATACTTTCTACACCTTCTTTGAGAATCCTAGAATGAATGTTGTCAGGGCCAGATGCCTTACTAGTATTTAACTGAATTATAAGCCCTTTAATTTCTTCTCTGTCTATATTAATAGAATTTATCACTACTTCCCTTGACCTAGAATTATCATCAATTAATCTAACTGGTTTCTCTTCTGTGAATACTGAAGCAAAATGATCATTAAGGACCTCTACTATTTCCTCATCAGATTCTTTCAAAACCCCTTCATATTTAATAGGCCCTATTTTATCACTGTTAGATTGATTATTGATTCTATAATAGCTAAAGAATTTTTTAGGATCTTTATTATTATTTTTAGCTAAATTAATTTCTGCTGTCCTTTTGGTCTTCTTAATAATCTTATTTAGTTCATTTCTGGTTGACCTATAATGGTTTAAATTATCTAAACTACTCTCACTTTGTAATCTCTGGTATGCCCTTTTTTTCTCTGAAACTTTATTAGCTATTTCTTGGTTCCACCATAATGGTTTCCTACATTTCTTCCTAATAGACTTCATCGGAATACACTGTTCCTGAACCATGTTTAATATAGTCTTAAAAATATCCCACATCTCATAAGTATTCTTTCCATGGAATTCTATATCCCACCTAATCTGATTTAGCATGCTGCGTAATTTATCGTAATCTCCCCTATAAAAATTTGGAATTTTCGTGGAGTTTGTCGTTGTTCTACCCTTAACTATTTGCAAATTAAACCGAACCATCTGATGATCACTGTTTCCCAATGATTCCCCTACACTCAATCCTTGAACTTAGTGATCATCATTTGAAAGAATTAGATCTAATATATTGGCACCCCTTGTTGGCTTATTAACAAATTGGATCAAAAAGTTATCCTCAAAACACTCCATAAACTTACAACTTGCTCTATCTCTTCCTATCATATTTTCCCAGTCTACAGAAGTTAAATTAAAGTCACCAAGAATAACTGTATCTTCTTTGCATCCTTTACTTATTTCCCTAATCATTAACTCATCGATACAATCAGTCTGTCCTGGTGGTCTATAAAAAGCTCCCAAGTGTATTTTCCTATTTTTACCAACCTTAATATCTATCCATAATGATTCACCTTCTCCTTGCTTTATAGAGTTATTTAGATTTGAAGAAATGCTATTTCTGATATAAATAATCAACCCACCACCAGTCCTATCTCTCCTTTGACTAATGTACATAGTATAACCCTCTAGTTCAAATTCACTGACATTATCATTAAATATATTTTCATTAACCCATGATTCAACTATACATATTATATCTATATCTTCATGAATGATATAACTAAATAATTCATCCCTCTTATTTCTAAGACTACGAGCATTTGTGTAAAGACAACTCAGCCCACCTATCCCTGAAGCACCTGAGGGCCTATCTCCTCTGCATCTCCTTTCTCTCTTTCCCCGACCCTGTACTCTTGTATTTCCCTGACCACTATCACTACTCAAGTAGTTTAACCCTAAAGCACTTCCATTAGCCTGCCTACCTTCTACAAATCTGTGTTTGCTTCCTTTCCCTGCCTCACTTTGAGCCATTAAATTTCCCTGACCACTATCAAAACCTAGTTTCCCGCCTCTAAAGACCTAATAACACTATCTAATTCCCGCCACAAAACCTCAACCCCATCTCGGCTCAGATGGAGTCCATCCATCGCATACAAACCCTTATTCCCATAAAACCCACTCCAAACATCTACAAATACCAATCCTGACTCCTCGCACAAACCTTTCACATATTCATTCAACCCCATTGCACGAGACAACCATTCCATCCCCACATCCATTCTGGGAAGCACACCTGAAACAACGCCTTTTACTCTACTTTCACACATCCTTTCAATCAGCCTTTTATACCGCTGTCGTAACTCACAAGTACCCACCTTCTTTACATCGTTTACTCCGACATGTGTAATCACAACTGCTTCCCTCTCACACCCAGACACCAACCTATCATACCTCTCACACACATCATTTACACCAGCACCCGGCAGACAAACTCTCACTCCCTTCCATTTACTTTCATTCAACTTCCTATCTAAATACCTAATCTGAGAGTCACCCATCACAATCACCTCAGTCATTCTCCTATTCTCTCTAGGCCTAGTATTACCCTCCCTCCTGCTCTCACTCACTCGACCTCCTATTCTACTTTCAGGCACGGCCACACCAGACAAATCTCTTTCAAATTCTTCCTCTCTCAGGGCATCAAATCTGTTAGTTAGCCTAACAGGTTCCATGTCCCTCTCATTCACACACCTAACCTGTCCTAACTTATCTATTCTGTTCACTTTCACCCACCACTCATCATCACTTACTTCACTTACTGCTTTCTCTCCAGTCCCTGTTCTAGGCCTAACTTCCTCCCTCCTGGTCCCAATCTGACTCTTCAAACGTACACTTGCATCTCTTCTCACTTCAGACACTAAATCGTTCAGTCTCAAGCATTCCGCACGTAATCGACTCACCTCCTCAGTCAAAGCACATACACGGCACTCAGACACATTCACTCTCCTCTCTACACCACAGACATCGCACACTACATACACACTACTTTCAAAAGGCATACTCTCTACATCCAAACAGTCAGCCATACTTAAACAAGAACAATAATAGAAACAAAAACTTACAAACAACAAGAATTTGACCCCAATTTGTGCGCGCAAGTTTAAAAACTGCTAATCAAGATGGCCCCGAAGTAAACAAAAGTCACTTTCTCACCAAAACAAAATAACCACAATTTATACAAAATAACCACAATTTAACTTTGTTATATTAACCAAATATATGATCTTATAACTTAATATTTATGTTTATGTCACACACCAAAGTATATCAAATAATCAAAATATTCTGAGAGCTCTACGAAACACGTGCTACCTGTTCGAAGGTCAGTCGAAGACTGAGTAAGATCTGGAGAAGTCAAACAATGTTCAAGTATTGGAAACAATAAGAATTCCAGAGGTGAAGAAGGACAGGGACAAGAGACCTAGGATGATTTTGGTAAAGCTGGGTAGTGAAAGCCAGAAATACCAGGTACTGAGGAAGGCTAAGAACCTTAGAAAGTAACAAGCATTGGAAAAGGGTTTTCATCGAACCCGACAGAACCAATGCAGAGAAAAAGCAGGATTTCACATTGAGAAAGGAGTTGAAGCAGAGAAAAAGTGAAGGTGAAAAAAACTTGATCATAAGAAATGGAAAAATCATGATTGCAAAGACCAAACAAGGAACTATCAAAGATCAGGACCATCCTGCATCGCCAGGATGTTCCAAGGATAAAAATTAAATGATACAGTACAAGGCAATGATACTGTAAATAGTTTGCATGGTCTAAATGTTTCTATGGATAAGCATGGTATATTTGATGTCTCTAAGGATAAGTATTAAGGGATTGCTTCTAAATGCAAGGAGCATTATAAATAAGATTCCAGAGTTGGAGTGTCTAGTTTATGAAAAAGACCCACATATCATACTGATTACTGAGTCATGGGTGACAGACAAAATAAAGAATGCAGAACTAAATCTGAAAAATTACGACCTATTTAGAAAAGACTGAGGAAATTGTAGAGGTGGTGGTTGCCTAGTCTACTGTAAAACATGGATGAAGGCTTCATATGAGGAAGAGTTGACAAACTCTGAAAATGTTGATAATTTCTGGTGCAAAATGACCACGATTATCAGGGAAGTTTGGATCGGTGTTTGTTACTTAGCACCCACTGTGACTGTTGAGAATGAAAGAGGCTTTTATAATAATATTGAAAAAGTGTAGCTCACCTATGAATAGATAGTGGGGAATTAAGAAGAGAACTTCTTGTGTTGTCCCAACCTCTTAGACTAGTTAGCTAGTATCTTATGCAGTCAATCCCAGGTGTCTATCATAATGTGCTTTAAATGTGGCTATTATTGGGGCAGTTACCACACTCTCAGGGAGTGCATTCCAGGGCTCTATTACCCTAATAGCGAACCAGTTCCCTTTTGTTGAAGTTCTTTAGTGGTTAGGTATGGCCAGCTTTAGGGAGTGCCCTCTTAAGTTATTGTTGTTCAGCTGGAAGAACTTGGTGTAGGGGATGTCCTCATATCCACGTAATAACTTGAATTTCTTGATCATGTCCCCTCTCACTCTCCGTTGCTCCAGTTTCTGCAGGCCAAGACTGTTGCACCTCGCTTCATAGGGTAGATGGAACAGTTCTGGAACTAATTTGGTCTCTCGTCTCTGGACCTTCTCCAATGCCCTGATGTCCTGAAGCAAACAACCAAATTATAATCTGCTGGGATTTTAACCATGGTAACATTGACTGGATTACACTGCAGGGAAGAAGGGAGGATGAGGAATTGATCGTCCTAGTCTTGAAAAATTTCCTAACCCAACATGTGACTGACCCTACAAGAGGAAGACGTGTAGTTGATCTTATTCTCAGTACAGATCCCAGCCTAATTGATGAAGTATGTGGATTGGACTTACTATCCTCTAGTGACCACAACATAATTGAATTTGCCATCAATGCAGAGACGAGGGATTCTAAATGGAAAGCAGAAACCCTGAACTATAGACAGGCAAAATTCTCTAGATGAGAAAAAAGTTAAATCGTATAAAATGGACAGAAAGGTTTGAAGGTAAAACTACCAGTGAGATGTGGGACATATTTATAGCGGTCCACAGGGAACTTGTTGGAAGATTGTGTACCTAAAATGTCAAAGAAAGATACTAAAAATAAGCTTGTTTGTTGGAACTATAAAATACAAAAGGCCAAGAAGAACAATAAGAGGTGGTGGAGGAGATACCAAGAATCAAATGGACAACAAGACTATGCTAGATACAAATAAGCAATGAAGCATGAGAGGAGAGAAATCAGGTTCTGTAAAAGGAAATTTGAGAGCTGCTTGGCCAAAAACATATTATTGATATGTGAGAAGCAAGATGGCAGTGAAAGAAACTGTGGGACCGCTGATAGATGTGATAAATAACCTTGTAACTCATGAGAAAAAGATGGCAGATATCCTAAATCAACAGTTTGTATCAGTCTTTACGGTGGAAAATCAAATACTAAACAAACAACCAAAACAGAGATATGGTGTGAGCATACTGGAAACAATAGATCTGTCTGTTGATAGGATCAAATGAAAACTTGAACAGTTTAATACAGAAAAAGCCCCTGGTGATGATGCAATTCATCCTGTTATCCTGAAGAACTTGGCATGTGAACTGGCAGATCCCCTTAGCAGTATTTTTAAAGCAAGTATGGCCATGAGTGGAATACCTGAAGACTGGAGAAGGGTAAATGTAACCCCTATATTTAAAAAAGGATCCAAAAGGCTTGCATCAAATTACAGACCAATCAGTTTCACATCACAGATTAGCAAGGTAATTGAAACATTACTCAGAGAAGATATAATGGAACACCTACAATGGAACAATTTAATTGGAGAAACACAACATGGATTCCTACCATCAAAGTCATGTCTAACAAATATGCTGACATTCCTAGAAAAGGTTACAAGCTCGCTTGATGAAGGGATACCAGTAGATGATGTAATATACTTTGATTTCTCGAAGGCTTTCAACAAGGTCCCACACACCAGACTGGATAAAAAAGTTAGAGCTCATGGGATCGGCCACTGCATCACTGACTGGATAGGCATGGTTAAGCAACAGGAAACAAAAGGTAGTTGTAAGAGGCAAAAGATCAGGATGGGCATATGTTGACAGCGGAGTTTCCCAGAGTTCAGTATTGACCCCCTTATTGTTTCTCATATACATAAATGATATAGATGAGGATCTACCATGAGACATACTAAAGTTTGCAGATGATACAAAGCTGTTCAGTGGGATCAGGGACCAAGCAGATTTAGACAACATCCAAAATAGTCTGCACCTTGTGGAGGAATAGTCAAGAGATTGGCAAATGGAATTCAACCTGGATAAATGTAAATGCTCCATCTTGGATACAGTAACCTTCAACAGACATACTCCATGGGAAATCATGAGATTGCTAATATTGACAGTGAGAAGGACCTTGGTATTGTAGTGAATAAGTTGATGAACCCCAGTAAACATATTGTGAACATTGTAAAAAAAAAAAATCAAATTGTGGGGAGCATCAAAAGAACAATAGAGGATAAGAGCATCAACAACATTGTATACCTTTATAAATCTCTGGTACGCCCGCATCTTGAGTACTGTGTTGAAAGGAGTACAGTGAAGAATGACAAAGATGATTCCAGCCATAGCTCATCTTAAGTATGAAGAGTGTCTCCAAAGAACTGGACTACTATCTTTAGAAATGAGAAGGTTGCGATCAGACATGATAGAAGTACACAAGATAATGCATGAACTGGAAGGTTTAAGGATTGAGGACTTCTTCATACTGAACAGAGGACCAACATGGGACATTGATACAAAATCTACAAACAAAGATCCAGGCTTAATATAAGGAAATACTTCTTCTTGCAAAGGGTTGTAGATGAGTGGAATAATCTGCTGGAGGAAGCAATATTGGCAGAAACAACAAATAGATTTAAGAATCAAATAGAGAAATTATTCAGGGATATGGGGTCGCATTTCAAGAGCCAGCGAAGGCTTTCTGCCCCCATTCTTCAACTGTCCGCCTTTGGAGTGATTTCATCCCCAAGGCGGGGATGGTAAGTTCATGGTATTTATGAGAATGTACATTTGGTGTGTTCTCTAGGCAACAGCCATCACTCTACAATAGTTTTTGATTTTCTTATTGATGATGGTGAAGACTGTAATGATAGTAATGTAAGGTACAAATACTGCTTTCATAGAGGCAATTATGGTGAGATTAAGAGAGAGTTATCATTGATTGACTGGGACCAAATATTTGAAGGCAAGACTGTGTTGGAGAAATATGAAACAAATAATTATTGGTAAGCCTAAGGCTAAGTGGATGACCAAAGAAGTAAAAAATCAGTTAATTGTCAAGGAAAGAGGATGAAGGCAAGAAAAGCTCCCCTTAAGAGTGGAAAGATATAGACAAGAGAGAAATAAAACAAATGCTATGGTTAAACTGGCCAAGATACTCTTTGAAAAGAAACTTGCACATGATATCAAATGTAACCCAAAACATTTTTGGAGCTTTATCAGAAGCAGGACCAAACTTAAAGAAAATGTGTTGAGAATAAAGAAAATTTGTATGATGACAGTGAATGATGTTGAAACAGCCAATGAACTAAATCAAGCATTCCAAGTTGTCTTTGTGAATGAATCTGAAATAAATATGCCAGTTTTTGGTGAAGGGTATGACATGCCTATCTTGGAAAATATTGAAGTTACCTTAGAAGTTGTTTCAGATCTATTAAGAAAGACTAATGTTAATAAATCTATGGGACCAGATGGAATCCACCCCAAGTTTTTAGGCGAATGCCACATTGAACTAGCAGTCCCAATAGCAATGTTAATAAAAGAATCCTTGGAAAATGGAATTTTGCCCACCTTATGGAAAGTTGCATAGATTTGTCCTATCTTTAAAAAAGGTGACAAGTTGGATCCTCTTAACTATCAACCGATATCCCTTACATGTATAGTATGTAAAATGTGCAAAACCATCATTAGAGATAAGTTAATTAAACATTTAGAGTCCAATGGTATCCTTAGTAGAAAACAGCATGGTTTTAGGAAGAAGCTTAATACAGTAACAAATCTCTTTGAGTATTTGGAAGCACTGACAAAAGTAGTTGATTTGCAAATACCCATTGATGTTAACTACTTGGACTGTAGAAAAACTTTTTGATACTGTGCCTCATAAAAGGCTATTGACTAAATTGTATGGTTATGGTATTAGAGATAGTGTGTTGCAATGGATCAGGGATTTTCTTGCTGATAGAAAACAATTTGTGGAAGTTCAAGGTCAACATTCCACTCAGCTAGCAGTAACATCCGGAGTTCTTTAAGGGTCTGTCCTTGGGCCAGTTTTATTTTTGGTTTTTGTTAATGACTTGGTAGAAGAACTTGAATATCCAGCCTTAATGTTTGCAGATGATGCAAAGATTTTTGTTAAATCAATTCTGATGAAGATATTGAAGCTATGAGGGGTGGTCAATAAGTTTTGCGAATCGGTAGGGCAAATCAGAGGAAGGGGGATTGCTGGAGGTGGGGGTGTTAGGACAAGTTATGACAAGTCAAAACCTGCAGCCGCACGCTCCTGCCTCGTCTATTTAAGAAGCAGTAGCTGATCGCAGATCATCAGTCACAAATTTTTCAACAATGGAGAAGGTTGAGCACCGCACAGTGATCAAATTTTTTGACCAAGGAAGGCAAGAATGCAAAAGAGATCCATGAACGCATGGTTGCAGTGTACACCGACACTGCCCCTTCCTATGCAACCATTGCTTGCTGGAATAGGGAGTTCCGCCATAGTCGTGAGTTCCTTGAAGATGACCCCCGTCAGACGTGACCAATGAGGACAATGTAGCCGTGTGGAGAGGATGATCCTCAAAAATCGACAGGTGAAGGTCGAAGAAATCGAGTGAGAACTTGGAATATCACATGGAAGTGTTATCAACATCATCCACAACAATTTGCCCGTTGGGTCCCTAGAAACCTCACGCCCCATGATCGATCTGACCCCTAGCGACTACTTTTTATTCTGCCAGCTCAAGGCTGCACTGCATGGATGCCGGTTTGGGGACGATGAAGATGTCCAGCTCACTGTCCAGGAGTGGATTGAACAGCAGTCGGGAGATTTCTGGTTGTCAGGAATTTGAAGCCTCATGGACAAGTGGTGCAAGTGCATTGAAGTCGAGGGTAGTTATATTGAAAAATAATAAAACACTTTTCCTCATATCTCATTTCCTTATATCCGAATGGCAAAACTTATTCACCGCCCCTTGTATGAAGAGGGCCTTCCAAAAACTTCTGAAATGGAGTGAGAAGTGGATGTTAGAATTTAATCCAGATAAGTGTACAACACTGCATATTGGACATAGGAACCCAACAGAGAGTGAAAAAGACCTAGGAGTTCTCATTGCAAAGAACTTAAAGCCAGCCCAACATATTGGAAATATAGTGGCCAAAGCCAATAGAGTAATGGGATTGACTAAGAGAAATTTTTTATATATGGACATTAAAATGTGTCACACACTATATTGTTCTTTGGTCCGGCCACACCTTGAATATGCTGTCCAGGTGTGGTCCCCTTATTTATAAGAAGGATATTGAAGAACTTGAAAAAGTTCAAAGAAGGATGACCAAGTTGGTACCAGAGTTGAAAGACTTACCCTATGAGACTAGATGTAAAAGACTGGAAATAACTTCACTACAGCAACCAAGACTTTGTGGAGACCTGATTGAGGCATACAAGATCATTCATAGTTTTGAAAATGTTGATATGAATGACTATTTTGAGTTCAATACTAGTAACACAAGAACAAATACTTATAAATTAAGGAAGATAGAATATATCAGAACTGTCACAAAAGCAAATGCATTTAGTATTTGTGTTGTCAATCCCTGGAATGATCTCCCAGAATATGTTGTCAGTGCTCCATCAATAAGTGCCTTCAAGAAGATACTTGAGAATCACTGGAACCACAGTAACTAGTCATATGAATGATACTGGGAATGTCTTAATTTAGTAATAGTTGTGATATGTGAGCAGAGCGAGAAATATTTTTCTATTTTTGTTTCTATACAGAAACAAATTATTATATAATGATAATAACTAGGATCAAAGTGACAGATGAAAAAGAAACTCAACATTTAATTTAAGTATCTGAAGGAAGCGGACCTTTAACAGTTACAACTGTGATAAATTAAACTACTAATGTCCTATACTTTGTAAAATAAGTTGAGGTGGGACCCAAACAAGACATTTTCATTCTCCCACTAATATCAAATAGGTAAGTACCTTGATGATGGTCTTTTCCCTTATCAGTTTCTACTCCATCTTCCAATCAGGAGGAAATTACAAAAATGTTAACCAAAGGTTGGCTAATTACAGATGCTGATAGACAATTGCTCTGCATGGGTTTAGAAGAGGTGGATTGTGTTTAACAAATTTATTGGATTTTATGGATTATGTTACTAAACAGTTAGATAAAAGAGAGAATGTTGATGCAATTTACTTAGATATTAGCAAAGCTTTTGATAAGGTTCCGCATAGGAGACTAGTTCACAAATTAAAAAATGTATGGGATATGTGGTAAAGTTTTGAATTGGATAGCTGAATGGCTGAAAAACAGGAAACAGATTCAGATCATGATAAGTTGTGTTGCTCCATGCTCTCCACTCTCCCTTTGCTTTGATTTTGTCTATTGGTGCTATATAATTCTTTTACTGCTCTAGGTCAAGATCAATTTATATTTTTTGTATATATTTTGCTTTCAAGTGTGCTTTTTGTATAATTTTTGTTTTTTTCTTATAGCTTTTTGTTTTTTGTGTTGGTGATTCCTGTTCCAAGGTTTGTTTTCATTTTCTAATTCTGTATTTATTTATATATTTGGTGTTGTGTGTTTTCTGTTTTGTCTTTTTTGGGGGGGGTGGGGGGTGGATTTAGTGTCAGTGATAGCAAGTAACAGGTGGTATATCCTGTGCTAGGGTTTGTTTACATTTATATATTTTTGTTTTTAGCTATTTTATCCTGTTTAATTTTCCTGTTTTGTTTCTCCTGCCTTGTCCTCATTGCAATGGTGAGTCTTGGTGCCAAGAGTAAGCAGGCTACTTACACCAGATTGAGGGCTGAATCTTCCTTCCTGTGTACCACTTGCTGTAAGTTTGTTCTCGATGAAGATGCTATAGCTTGTGGTACTTATAACAATTGGTGCCACGGTACAAGGGCCTGTTCTGGATTGTCTCCTGTACTGGTTAGGGAAATAATTCAGCATGGTGGTAAGAATATTTATTTTACATGCCCCCAGTGTGAGTCTGCTGCCCTGTTCTCTTCACGGGGTTGTTATGGGGACTTAGTAAAGTCACTTAGCGACTCTATGGCTGAAATGGTGGTGACTGTGGCTGAGCTTAGTACTAAGGTTGCTGCCTTGTCTGCTTGGGGTAGCCTGGATGACATCAAATCATAGCTTGTAAGTCTGGCTGCTGAGGTGTGAGATTTGCATGCTGGTGTGGCTTCAGGCACTGGATCCTCTATTTCCAGGGAGGAAGTACTACAGGCCATTAAGGAGGAAACAAGAGAGCTTCATGAGAGGGACAAGAGAAGGAGAGTTGTCTTCTTCAACTTTGTCAGTGATTTCAGAGAAGTAACTTATTGATCACTGATACTATCCACATTTAGAGGAAATCTAGTTTGTGCTAAAATTTCCAATGATAACCATCGCATGCAACTTTTGTCTAACTCTAAAAGGCCAGCTGGTTCTGGATTCTCCTCAGTATATGTAAATAAGGACCTACCTTACTTACAAACAGAGACAGGATGTGAAGGAGAAAAGATCTTGTATGAGTGGTATTAGTGCTACTGTTTGTTTGGGTTCAAGTACTCCTCCTGCTTCTGCACCTTCGGCATCTTCTGTTTTACCTTCTCTGACTATTGTGACACTTTGCCCAATTCGCTCCTTGTGGATCTGTTTGTGCACAAGTGGCAAATTTTCAAACAAGAATGTTAATAAAGTTAATTTTGTTTTTAATATTTGTCCTAATTTTGGTTTTGGGATTGTTGGGGTAACTGAGACATGGCTTACTTCTGCTACTTCTTCTGTGATCACTGTTCCTGGATATACTTTTTACAGAGATTCTCACTCCAATCTGCCTAAGCATCAAGTGGGGTTGTATGTAGATAATTCTTATAAAGTTGATCAGTTATTTAATAACCATCCTATAATACCTGTTGTCTCTTTTTACCAAGCTTTAAAGTTTATGTCATGGTGGTATATAGACCTCCTAGCTATCCATTGTTTGATAATGCTATGTTGCTTTCATTTTTGGAATCTTTCTGTTCTGGTAAAGATTTAATCCTAATGGGTGACTTCAACTTGCCTGAAATTGACTGGTCTGGTTTAGTCCCTGTCGCACACTCACTCCTCTCCCGCTCTTTTCTCGATCTTTTTAACTCTCTCAGTCTTACTCAATGGGTCAATTTTCCCACTTTCATTCCTTCTAATAACATTCTTGACCTGGTGTTCACTTCTTATAGATAAAATCTCTGAGTTGTCATGCTTTGACCCTCTTCCTGGGTGTGATCATGTAAGTGTCAGGTTTAGGTGTTCTGTGGTTTCCCCTGAAGTTAATTTTTTGACACTATGTAAACATCTTGACTGGTTTCGGACTAAGTTTTCCTTAATGAAAGACTATCCCTCTACTTTTAACTGGGAAGAGATATTTCATGGTTGTAATATCGAGCAGTGTTATACTAATTTTTTGTCCATTCCAATCACAGGTACTTTCATACCATTAATTCCTACCAAACTACCTTTACACTCAGACCAGGGCAGGGCTTTTTTCACTCAACTTGTCATACACATCCTTATATACCAAACTCTTCTTGTACCCATAATCTATCAATGCCAAGCACTCAACCCCATTCAATTCAATCTTCACACTCAGACACTCATACTTCCTACCGGACAGAACTTTCACACTAGACGGACCTACCAACACATTACTCACACTCATGCACCCAGAGGATACTTCACCAGGTACCCTCTTACAATTCAGTTTCCTGACTCAGACTTTCCATTCACACCTTGCGCTCTCAGTCTAATCCAACACCTTTCACTCAAATGTCCTTCCACTGCACAATAGCTACATACATTCCTCTGGTCACAACACATCCTCGCATAGTGACCAGCCTTTCACCAGTTACCACATGCATATCCTCCACTCCCTCCAGCATTCACTCCATTCAACTTCGGACAATCTCTCTTTAAATGGCCTCTCTTTTACATTTGAAACACTCTTTTTAACACTTTCCTGGCCATCCTTTATCATATGCCCCTTCTTACCACACCCAAAACACACACCTACGGCATTCCACTATCTTTTTCACACTTTAGCGGGCCAAAAATCTATACTCTAATCCCAATCATTCCAAACCCACTTCCTACACTAATTCAGACATGAGAAATCGAGGGAGAAATGAAACAGATTGTATGTACAGTCCTTTACTTACAAAAAAATATGGGGTAAATATTTACAAGAGATCTTGTTACTTATGCATATACACAAAAAAAATAGGATTGATAAATTTACAATTACAATATATACAAGATCAAAATAACAGTCCTATAACCAAACAAAGTTTTATCTAAACAGTCCAAGAGGGAATCAGTTAAGCTAACAAAACAAAAATATTTACAAAAGTACTTACAACCAAAACAAGAGATAAAGAAGAAACAAAAAGAGATAAATGAGCAAACAAAACCGGTATGTATCCTATAAAAGAGGCCTAACACTCTGGATCCAACCCAATACAAAAAAAAAGAAAAGACCTTATGTGGTACCTCATGGGGAAAGTCCTGCTGAATGCCACTTTAGTGTTTACAAATTGCAGAGATCTAACAATGATGGCACCTCCGAGCTTGATATAATTATCATTGCGATCTGGTTGCGTATTGAGGCTATATAAAAAAACCCACCTTTCAAATGGGATGTACAATAACTTTAACTAGCGTACCTCCACCCTACAGTCTTCGCCACTCTTTACAAATTGGGATTATCTTGAAATTTAATAGAGTGGCCTTTCAAAAAATAATAATCAACAATTTGCTGAGGAAGAGAAAAAAAGACCATTTTATACAAAAATTAAATCTGGAATTTATATTATATATAAAAAGAAAAAGAAAAAACATTTCCATTCACATACACATTCTTACAGAGGGAGGGAGAGGGTGTTGGGAAAATTGGTGGGAGAATGGCCCTTCACACACACTCACATTCACTCCACCACAACACCATTTGACCATTCATTCACCGGAAAATATCTCTGTTGCTCTCTCATACCCCCATTCGGTCATATGCCAGCCATCTGTCCACTACCACTTGTCCATTCTGTAGCGGGCCGAAAATATATCTCTAATCCCAATTGATCCAACCTGCTTCCTACACTGTCCGGATGTGAGAAATCGAAGGAGAATGAAACGGATTGTATATACAGTCCCTTTACTTACAAAAAAAGTACAATGATAGTTACAGTAATTTATATTTACAAGGGAAGTGTGCACACTTCAAAATGAGGCCAAATTCCCCAATCCAAATAAGATACCAAAAGAGAATTTTATAACAGGCGAATACAACAAATTTACTTATATATCTACACAAAACATAAAAAAACACAACAACAACCGAACGAAAAGGGGCACGCGCTATCACTTGTGTGCTGGAGGTGGGTGGTAGTAGGCTAACTTAGAAGGAGGCAGGATTGTCAACCAATGCGGGTATGGTGGTCCAGGTGTTTAGCGAGGTATGAAAGCCCTCCGTCTCAGGGCTGGGCGGAGCACTAGTCTAGAGAACCCTTCTTGCCGTCAGTCCACGCTTCCACTCTCTGTAGAAGAGATATATCCTCCATTTATGACCCATTTACTTATACATGGAAGGGAAACTAATAAGTGGGCATTACCCGAGTAAATTTATCGACTAGCTTACCTCTAAATGTAAATCCAAACAAGCGTCAACATATAATCTTTTGATAAAAGATTATTTTAAACAAAGTACTATTTTGTTTTAATTATAGTGATATATCAAAACTAGCTACTAACTTTCCAGAATATGGCGCCTGGAAAGAAAGAAAAACATGGTAATCATTTTATACATAAAATAAACAAAAACAAAACAAACCCATTCCCATTCACACACATTCTTACAGAGGGAGGGAGAGGGTACTGAGAAAAGGGGTGGGAGAATGGCCCTTTTACACACACTCACATTCGCCCCACCACAATTCCACATTCATCCATCCACTCTGGCGACTCAGGAAGCTCGACATCACTCCGGCTGGGGTAGACTTCACAGCATCCCGATAGCTAACAAACTGCAGGGGTGGAGAAAAGCTCCTGGGCTTCTTACCCCCAACATTCACACTATACCATCCATCCTCATCTAAGTCACTTTCTTAATCAAATCACCCATCTTACAGCAGTTCCAACATATCCTCCCACACCAACCATTCACCTGTCAGTCTCATCCTCTCCTCTCTTTTTCCAATCAACCATTCACTCACATTTGCAGGATCGTGTCCATGAACTTCCTCAACAGTTGCTTACACTCATTCACTCCATTATCACCATACCTCTTTCTCGCCATAGTCTCAAGCCTATGCGCATACATATTCACACTTTCACTCTTCCCCATGTGAGCCTTCTCAAATTCATTCACCCTTTTATACTTCACACTCTTTCATTCTTTTCACTTGCCCAATCGCTTCTTCACCACCTCATACCTTGGCTCACCCATACTCGTGACCATGCGGAAAAACTCTAGCACCTTTCCTTCCAAGCACTCGCCTAATACATTCACCCAATATCCCTTATTCTCCAGGTACTTGAGCTTACAATAATGCTCAAATTCCCCGAAGAATTCATCCACACTCTTCCCACCATGCAGCCTAAACTTATCAACCTTTGGCATTTCCCTTATCAAAATACCTTTTCCCACATTCACTTCACTTCACTCTCACTCATGCCAATCATACATTCACTCTCTTCTTCATCTGAATACGAGTCCACTATTCCCTCTCACCTTCCGACCCTTCCCCTCTGACCCAGTCTTCCTTCCTTTCTTGCGTTCCACTCTCTTCCATTCTCCATCCTTCCTATCACTCACAATCATCCTGTCCTCTCTAGACTCGCACACACTCCCATTGATCCCCATTAGTCTTATCCCCTTTGGTTGGACCAGGGTTCAGGGTCGATGGTCCTGGGGCTGGTCCTGCCCCCTTCATCATGTCATAGAGGTCCTTCATTCATTGGTCGACCTGCTTCTGTCTCTCATCCATCTCCACCTTCATCTGATCAGTCTTTTCATTCATACCCACTACATCACTCCTCAATCCCTCAATCATGCTTTTCAGCATTGTACATTCCTCCTCTTTCTGTCTCAACTCTAGCCTCAGTCTCACATTCTCATCATGGAGGCCCTGTTCCACAGCAGCCATCCTCCCAGGTTAGTAAGAAAGGACAGAAGGGAAAAAACAATCAACTACATCCAATCCGGTGATGGACTGCAATCCAATCCTGTCACACTCCTGGTTTTGAGATCTCACATCCCTATTTGGCGCCAAATGTAGCGGGCACCGAACCTACACTCTAACCACAATCTATCCAACCCGCTTCTTACACTAAGTCAGACGTGAGAAATGAGGGAGAAATGAAATATATTGTATATACAGTCCTATTTACCCCCCAAAATATGGGGTAATTATATTTGAGATCTCGTTACTTATATGAGGGAATGAGATATGAGGAAAAGTGTTTTATTATTTTTCAATATAACTAACTTCAATGCACTTGCGCCACTTGTCCCTGAGGCTTTGAATTCCCGACAACCAGAAATCTCCCGACTGCTGTTCAATCCACTCCTGGACGGCGAGCTGGACATCTTCATCGTCTCCAGACCGGCATCCACGCGGTGCAGCCTTGAGTTGGCGGAATAAAAAGTAGTTGCAAGGGGGATGGTTGAGATCCTTGAATCCGCACTAGTGCAGAGCAGCTTGTGAAACTCTGGCCTTGTGTCCTTTGACGACTTTGAAGTCGATCATGGGGCGTGAGGTTTCTAGGGACCCAACAGGCAGAGAACTTGGTCATGGCCAAATTGTCATGGATGATGTTGATAACACTTCCATATGATATTCCAAGTTCTCGCTCGATTTCTTCGACCTTCACCCGTCAATTTTTGAGGATCATCCTCTCTACACGGGCCACATTGTCCTCATTGGTCACGACCAGGCAGAACTTCCTATTCCAGCGAGCAATGGTTGCATAGGAAGGGGCAGTGTCGGTGTACACTGCAACCATGCGTTCATGGATCTCTTGCATTCTTGCCTTCCTTGGTCAAAAATTTGATCACTGTGCAGTGCTCAACCTTCTCCATTGTTGAAAAATTTGTGACTGACGATCTGCGATTAGCTACTGCTTCTTAAATAGATGAGGCAGGAGCGTGCGGCTGCAGGTCCTGACTTGTCATAACTTGTCCTAACACCCTCACAAACAGCCATCCCCCTTCCTCTGTTTTGCCCTACTGATTCACAAAACTTATTGACCGCCCCTTGTATGTACACAAACAAAGAAAATATGAGATAGCAAAATTTACAATTACAATATATACAAAATAAAAATAACCAGTCCTATCACCAACCAAAATTTTATCTAAACAAACAAGAGGGAATCAGTCAAGCAAACAAAAAAAAGAAAAAGGCCTTGGCCTCCGAGCTCATACAATAATTATGCGACCTTGTTGCGGTATTGAGGCTACATAAAACCTCCTGTCCAACTAATTATAGTTAAAGGACATTGCGAATTTGATTTAAATTTCTAAATTTTATTATCCCAGCCACTCTTACAAAAAGAATATCAGAATAATAGAATGTTTTTTTGACAAAAGAATTATAGCAAGGAAAGTACAATTTTTACAGAATATGACTCCTGGAAAGAAAAAACAAACATTTTAAACAAATCATGAAATCTATAAATCCATATATATATATATATATATATATATATATATATATATATATATATATATATATATATGAAAGAGAAATTTGACGGAATGAGCAATGAGACAAGAAACAGGAGTTTTTTAGAGGTAAGAGAAAGGGACATTAGAAGAGGACTAGAATCATAGAGAGCAGAGGGCGGCACAATGAAGGCAATCCTTTACCGAGAAGACAGAGATAACGCCAGGGGAAAAAAGTTTCAAATTCCTGGCCGGGACTCGAACCCGGGTCTGCTGATTGCCGGTCAGATGCTCTACCGCTGGGCTAACAGGCACAGTGACTCTACTTCGCCCAAAGCGCCACCCCATCAAACCCAGTATCTCTCTAAGCTAGGAACCTCCAAGGAATTTTTATACCTCATCTTCTTACCCGCTCACAATTTAAAGGCTCATCCCCAAGTCACATACAAAGAAGAAGGAGCAAATGCAAGTTCTGCGGGTGATAACAACCACCACAGTGCTTTTGCCATATCTATTTTCTGCCTTTCAAAACAATTTTGAAGACAGAAATAAAGGTGCAGAAACCTTGCATTGCAGACTATATTACAATATAGTACATGAAAGAGAAATTTGACAGAATGAGCAATGAGACAAGAAACAGGAGTTTTTTAGAGGTAAGAGAAAGGGACATTAGAAGAAGACTAGAATCATAGAGAGCAGAGGGCGGCACAATGAAGGCAATCCTTTACCAAGAAGACAGAGATAACGCCAGGGGAAAAAAAGTTTGAAATTCCTGGCCGGGACTCAAACCCGGGTCTGCTGATTGCCGGTCAGATGCTCTACCGTTGGGCTACCAGGCACAGTGACTAAACTTCGGCCAAAGCGTCATCCCATCAAACCCAGTATCTCTCTAAGCTAGGAACCTCCAAGCAATTTTTATACCTCATCTTCTTACCCGCTCACAATTTAAAGGCTCATCCCCAAGTCACATACAAAGAAGAAGGAGCAAATGCAAGTTCTGCGGGTGATAACAACCACCACAGTGCTTTCGCCATATCTATTTTCTGCCTTTCAAAACAATTTTGAAGACAGAAATAAAGGTGCAGAAACCTTGCATTGCAGACTATATTACAATATAGTACATGAAAGAGAAATTTGACGGAATGAGCAATGAGACGAGAAACAGGAGTTTTTTAGAGGTAAGAGAAAGGGACATTAGAAGAGGACTAGAATCATAGAGAGCAGAGGGCGGCACAATGAAGGCAATCCTTTACCGAGAAGACAGAGATAACGCCAGGGGAAAAAAGTTTCAAATTCCTGGCCGGGACTCGAACCCGGGTCTGCTGATTGCCGGTCAGATGCTCTACCGCTGGGCTAACAGGCACAGTGACTCTACTTCGCCCAAAGCGCCACCCCATCAAACCCAGTATCTCTCTAAGCTAGGAACCTCCAAGGAATTTTTATACCTCATCTTCTTACCCGCTCACAATTTAAAGGCTCATCCCCAAGTCACATACAAAGAAGAAGGAGCAAATGCAAGTTCTGCGGGTGATAACAACCACCACAGTGCTTTTGCCATATCTATTTTCTGCCTTTCAAAACAATTTTGAAGACAGAAATAAAGGTGCAGAAACCTTGCATTGCAGACTATATTACAATATAGTACATGAAAGAGAAATTTGACAGAATGAGCAATGAGACAAGAAACAGGAGTTTTTTAGAGGTAAGAGAAAGGGACATTAGAAGAAGACTAGAATCATAGAGAGCAGAGGGCGGCACAATGAAGGCAATCCTTTACCAAGAAGACAGAGATAACGCCAGGGGAAAAAAAGTTTGAAATTCCTGGCCGGGACTCAAACCCGGGTCTGCTGATTGCCGGTCAGATGCTCTACCGTTGGGCTACCAGGCACAGTGACTAAACTTCGCCCAAAGCGTCATCCCATCAAACCCAGTATCTCTCTAAGCTAGGAACCTCCAAGGAATTTTTATACCTCATCTTCTTACCCGCTCACAATTTAAAGGCTCATCCCCAAGTCACATACAAAGAAGAAGGAGCAAATGCAAGTTCTGCGGGTGATAACAACCACCACAGTGCTTTCGCCATATCTATTTTCTGCCTTTCAAAACAATTTTGAAGACAGAAATAAAGGTGCAGAAACCTTGCATTGCAGACTATATTACAATATAGTACATGAAAGAGAAATTTGACGGAATGAGCAATGAGACGAGAAACAGGAGTTTTTTAGAGGTAAGAGAAAGGGACATTAGAAGAGGACTAGAATCATAGAGAGCAGAGGGCGGCACAATGAAGGCAATCCTTTACCGAGAAGACAGAGATAACGCCAGGGGAAAAAAGTTTCAAATTCCTGGCCGGGACTCGAACCCGGGTCTGCTGATTGCCGGTCAGATGCTCTACCGCTGGGCTAACAGGCACAGTGACTCTACTTCGCCCAAAGCGCCACCCCATCAAACCCAGTATCTCTCTAAGCTAGGAACCTCCAAGGAATTTTTATACCTCATCTTCTTACCCGCTCACAATTTAAAGGCTCATCCCCAAGTCACATACAAAGAAGAAGGAGCAAATGCAAGTTCTGCGGGTGATAACAACCACCACAGTGCTTTTGCCATATCTATTTTCTGCCTTTCAAAACAATTTTGAAGACAGAAATATAGGTGCAGAAACCTTGCATTGCAGACTATATTACAATATAGTACATGAAAGAGAAATTTGACAGAATGAGCAATGAGACAAGAAACAGGAGTTTTTTAGAGGTAAGAGAAAGGGACATTAGAAGAAGACTAGAATCATAGAGAGCAGAGGGCGGCACAATGAAGGCAATCCTTTACCAAGAAGACAGAGATAACGCCAGGGGAAAAAAAGTTTGAAATTCCTGGCCGGGACTCAAACCCGGGTCTGCTGATTGCCGGTCAGATGCTCTACCGTTGGGCTACCAGGCACAGTGACTAAACTTCGCCCAAAGCGTCATCCCATCAAACCCAGTATCTCTCTAAGCTAGGAACCTCCAAGGAATTTTTATACCTCATCTTCTTACCCGCTCACAATTTAAAGGCTCATCCCCAAGTCACATACAAAGAAGAAGGAGCAAATGCAAGTTCTGCGGGTGATAACAACCACCACAGTGCTTTCGCCATATCTATTTTCTGCCTTTCAAAACAATTTTGAAGACAGAAATAAAGGTGCAGAAACCTTGCATTGCAGACTATATTACAATATAGTACATGAAAGAGAAATTTGACGGAATGAGCAATGAGACGAGAAACAGGAGTTTTTTAGAGGTAAGAGAAAGGGACATTAGAAGAACATTAGAATCAAAGAGAGCAGAGGGCGGCACAATGAAGGCAATCCTTTACCGAGAAGACAGAGATAACGCCAGGGGAAAAAAAGTTTCAAATTCCTGGCCGGGACTCGAACCCGGGTCTGCTGATTGCCGGTCAGATGCTCTACCGCTGGGCTACCAGGCACAGTGACTCTACTTCACCCAAAGCATCACCCCATCAAACCCAGTATCTCTCTAAGCTAGGAACCTCCAAGGAATTTTTATACCTCATCTTCTTACCCGCTCACAATTTAAAGGCTCATCCCCAAGTCACATACAAAGAAGAAGGAGCAAATGCAAGTTCTGCGGGTGATAACAACCACCATAGTGCTTTCTGCTCTCTATGATTCTAGTCTTCTTCTAATGTCCCTTTCTCTTACCTCTAAAAAACTCCTGTTTCTTGTCTCATTGCTCATTCCATCAAATTTCTCTTTCATGTACTATATTGTAATATAGTCTGCAATGCAAGGTTTCTGCACCTTTATTTCTGTCTTCAAAATTGTTTTGAAAGGCAGAAAATAGATATGGCGAAAGCACTGTGGTGGTTGTTATCACCCGCAGAACTTGCATTTGCTCCTTCTTCTATATATATATATATATATATATATGGGAAATGTCACGAAAGTTAGCGTGTGATAACTATAAATATGAATATGTATGACAGAAGGAAACTGAATAAAAGACGGATTGGAGTTAGTACTTTTGTTTATTCAACATTTTCAAACTCACAATGGTAAGAAAAAATAAGACACACAGTATTTATACTAAGCACGTTTCCCTATAAGGTCAACTTTTTAATGCTATCAGATAAGTCAGATTTTAGAAAAAGTGATAAAATTGGATCTAGCGAAAACAGCCCTGGGCTAATGTTGAGATTACTCTCCTTTGTGTGGGAGATTAAAAATGATTCCAGGATATTTCTCTATATAAAATCATTACTATGGATTATTGTATCAGTTTTTGACCAGTTAATTCCGTGTCCCATCTTGTAATT
The DNA here is from genome assembly GCA_963969495.1 of Ceratothoa steindachneri. Taxonomy (NCBI): domain Eukaryota; kingdom Metazoa; phylum Arthropoda; class Malacostraca; order Isopoda; family Cymothoidae; genus Ceratothoa; species Ceratothoa steindachneri. The sequence goes on along the minus strand of OZ018325.1, from coordinate 102,806,261 downwards.
ATGGACAGCTAAGGCATTATTCAGGATTCCCTTAATTACTGCATTTTTGTGTTGTTGGGTCCTTATGGAAACATTTTTGGAACTTTGGCCTACATAGAATAAATTACAATCTAAACATGGAATTCGGTAAATTACATTATTATCATTATTGGGGCTATGCTTTATTAAGAGATTTTTTAATGTATGATTGTATTTAAAGGCTACCTTAATATTAAGTTGTTTTAGAATTTTTGCACTACAGATATAAAATTATCATGATAGGGTAAAATCAATAGGTATTTACAAGGTTCTATTGTCTCTAATTTACAATTATAAAATGTTTTTTTGGCTATATTCATACATTTTTCTAGAAAGTACTTTGGGTAGCATAAATTTGGTAGCAATATCTTGAATTTTTGTGTATTCTTTATCTATATAGTCAGGACTACATATTCAAAGAGCCCTAAGATACATGGAGGAAAAAACAGCAGATTTTATATTTTTGGCATGACTTGAATAAAAATGGACATAAGATAAATTATTTGTCGGTTTCCTATAAACAGTAAATTTAAATCTATGTGGTTCTCTAATTATTAGGACATCCAAATTTGAAGGCTCTTATTTACTTCCTTTTCTATCGGGAATTTAATTGACGGGACCAATAAGTTGATAATTAAAAGAAAACTATCGATGTCAAAACTGTTGTTTAAAATTACCAGGATGTTGTCAACATACCGGAACCAAACAATTTGAGTAGACCAAAAAGTTGATTCCCCCTTTTTGGTGAAACGGACACGCGCCTCCACTGAGTCGTTAGACTCACAGGAGGCAACACCCCTGAAGTTTGTCGCCAGGCCATCTTCTGGGATTCCTAAGCTTTCCCTCCCCCCTCTCCCCGAAAGAAGGACAGCACTAAAGGAACTTCGGCTCCTTCGCCCATGCCCAATGGTGGGCTGGGTGGCTCAGAGGTGGTGGATCTTCAAAAAGAGGTCCCTTCACCTCCGAAGCTGCCCTGCCTGCCTCAGGTTTCGAGGCAGAGGGAGGAAAAGACTTGCATGGTGAGCCCAACCTCCCCAAATAAGTCCCCGAAGGCAACAGTGCCTTCAGCGCTTTGTCTGGCCAACAGCGCCCGGGGTTCTGCCCCCGGGAAGCATATGGCCATTCCCATGAGGATCTTCTCTTCAAAGAGGGCTCCTGCATCTCCTCCCAGCTAGGCCTTAAGGGTATATTCCTTCAATGGAATTGCCACGGACTCCGGGCCAACTGGGAGGATTTGCGGAGGCTCATCTCCTCCCATTCCCCATTAGCTATCTTTTTGCAGGAGAACATGCTGGGCGCATGCCCCCTGCCCACCCTCCTGGGGTATAAGGGTTTTGCGACCCCACCACCATGGGATGAGGACTGGGCTGGAGGATGTATGATTTGTACCCAGCATGATGTCTCTTGTTCTTATCTTTGCTTTAGATACCTCCTTTCAGGCAGTAGCTTTGCAGCTGTACCTTGATAGGAGGTATACAGTTATTTCCGTGTACATTCAACAGTCAGCCGACTTTGATGCCTGGGACTTCCGCTGCATCATGGCACAGTTGCCGAGGCGCTTTTCCTTGCTCGGAGATCTAAACGGTAGACACCTCCTCTGGGGAGACTACTCTATTAATCCCCTGGGTCAAGTCCTTGCCGACCTGATTGACCAGCTTGAGATGGGTGTCCTAAATGTGGATGAGTTTACACATCACTGCCCGAGAACCAATTTATTTTCCTGCCTCGATCTATCTTTGTGCTCCTTGGATGCACAACCTGATTTTGATTGGGGGGGTGGTGGATGACCTCCATGGTAGTGAAATTTAGCCATTCAAATATAATTTTCAGGGCCGCTGCCCCCCCTGAGCCTGCCCGGTGGTGCTTGGCGTTAATGCGGTGGTCTGCATTTCAGGAAATGAATGAATTCTGTATCTCAGTCAAGGAGTTTATCTCGATAGATGAGGATATTTAGTTCTTCTCCGTCAACTTCATCACCACAGGACTAACTACTATTCCTAGAATGTCTGGCCATTTTGCACACTGACCACTCCCGTGGTGGTCAGCTGAGTGTGAGATGGCCCTCAAGCAGAAGCGTTATGCCTACATGTGCTATAAGCGCTGCCTGAATGATTTCATTGTCTGTGAATTTAGTCGGGCTAGGTTCCGGTATATTTTGAAAACTATTTTGAACCCTGCACACTGCTCTTCTTGGCGGGTATACATGTCAGTGCTTAATGGAAAGACCCCTCTAGCAGAGGTGCGGAAGCAAGTCAAAAGGATTCGGGACAAGTTCTCCTAGGACCCCGCTCCGGTTTTCAAGGAGAATGGGACCGCAATTTTGAACCCTGCATCACTGGCGGAATCCTTCGCGACCGCTTTCTCTGCCAGGCGCTGCATCTGTCTTCATGGTTGAAATGGTGGCAATACACTACTCGGTACTGGAGATTATGCCACATGCCCTACTGTGAAGACTGCGTTGTCCCCCAGACTGTTCAGGCACATTCTTGTTGAATGTCCCAGTCTGGGCGATCTTCACTCACATTACCTGTCCCGGCACCGGAATGGGCGGGGCGCTACCACTTATCATTTGTAGTCAGCATGGATTCGTGCACATTGACTTGTGGACTTAATTACTTTAACTAGTTTTTGTTGTTTTTTTTAGTTTTCTTCGTAGCTCTCTTGTTCCTGCATTGAGTGGAGGCAGGCCTCCCCCAAACGCTGGAGCTTGCCTCCTGCCCTTTTTATTTTTTATTATTGTTTTTTGTTTGTTTTTTCACTTTGCATATTGTTGTTTTAAAATAGCCTAGTCCTAGGCTGTCGTGATTATGGTGACTTATGCCCAAGTAGGCAGTCGCGAGATGAGCTCCTAAAAAAACTAATCATTCATTAGATATTTCCTAGGAATAGTTAAATAAGATTTTTTTTACAGGGAATATATCTGCCTTTCAAAATTATAGTATGTATTTTATGTAGACTTTTGACTTTGTTGCATTTAATACCATGTATTTATTAATTTCCTTATGAGATAATATTTGATTTGTTTATTTAATTATAATCTCTCCAGAGGCTCACTCACAATTATGCAAGAGAGAATGAGGGATTGGGCTAGTAATAATAATTAGTAATAGTAGTAGCATTTTCTTTCTCTTAGTAATATTTTATTTGTTACTTATCTGTAGTATTTTTGCTTTCATACAATGAATATGATATTTTTTACCTTGAAGAGATATATATATATATATATATATATATATATATATATATATATACACTAAAAGAAGTTTATTTTCAGAATATAATTACCACAATGATGGAATTAAGTCATAGTTTGACGCTTAATGAAACTGCCTTAATGGATTTACCACCAGCTAAAAGGCCAGTTTTTATATTTGAATGGCTACGGTTTCTTGATAAAGTTTTAGAGGCAGCGCAAAAGGTCTGTTTCTTTTATGAGTTTTTTTGTTTAAATTGTTCCTAGAGTTTATAGAATAGGCCAATATGCAGCTACATTATTTAGAATTGATCAACTTAATTTTTTCATTCCATTCTTTACCATTGGTGAAGGAGTTCATGCTAGCCTAGTGGATACAGCATTGCTCTTCCAGGAACAAAGCACAGGTTCAATCTTAATGAGTGCAAATCCTGACTTTTTGGATGAGTCTGGCCTCTATTTTATTTGTCTTGTTCGTGTTTTTTTTTGCGTGTGCTTATTAATAATCTAAATCTGATTACAACAACTTCTTCCCTTGATGGCAGTTGCCAGATAGGCCTTAAAAAAAATCTCAGCAAGGACAGACACAAAACTTTCAGTGGCATCATGAGCTGACTGCTCATTGGAACATATACTGAAAATTTTCCCTGTGGAGTTAAGTAGCTTCATACATACATCACATATATAACCATGCACAACACTGCTATCATTCTTCTTCCTGTCTTTATAGCACAACACCACCTTTCTCTCCTCTGTGCTGGAACCCTCCTGAAGTATTAATGGCACTCATATCCACATAGTCATGCTGCAGAACACAAAGGGTCCTATAGTTGCAATTTAGTGTCAAAACACAATATTACCCAACACCTCCATCCCCCCAATGAAGATTAGCCCATGGTGCCTTCAACCTTGCCACCCTGCAAGGGAGGTGCCCTGTATAGACTGTTACACCTGGCATCTGGAGAAGTGGCACAGTGCACTTGGGGGATGTCAACTGTAGCTTGGCCAACCATAGCGCAGTTGCCATTTAAAGGACCTGTGTCCTCCCAACCCTTCACTGGTAAGCAAGGTAAAAATGTGGGTGGAAACTGTACCACTACAGTCACTGCTAAGAGAAGATGATGCTTTCTCTCTGCTCCTCTTCCGTGACTCTTTAAAAACTCCATCTTTTCATCCACTCTGACATCTTAGGGTGTCAAGAGTAGCACAGCAGACATTTGGAGGAACTTGACCCCTCCTAGCCCCATTGCCCATGAAAGCTTAGATGGTGGTGGTACCTGTAGCAATATAATTTAATGTCAAGAGATACTGGTGCTATCTCCTGGGTCCTCACCTGTACCTCTTTAAAAATTCCAACTTTCCCCTAACATTTCTCCTACATAGGTTAGGCCATCACCCACCTTACTTCTTAGTTGACCCAACTATCCCTAACAACACATATTAGAAGGTTTCAAACAAAACCATCCCCCACAATGCAGTCATGACTTTCTATAGACATCTGCAATAGAGACCATCCCAGACCCTTTCTCATGCAGATAATACTAGACACCAACTACCACACCAATCAAAAACATGGCCAAGTCCTCCAACACTAAGCACAATCTAAAAGGAAAAAGCTCTCGATCAGGGGCCCCCAAGGGGCACTCCTCTCCCCCAACCTCTTCAACTTCCTCTCTCCATACATGGCATTCTCCTCCCCACTACCCAAACACACTAACTAAACATCTACATAGATGACTTATCATCCAAAACCTAAACAGGCACCTACAACTCTAAAACTGCTAAACAGAATGTCCACCCCCTCCAAAAAATAAAGTCACCCTCTTCACTCCTGACCTAAAACATTCAAACTATCCTCTATACATCTTACAACATGGCCAACATCTCTGACTTAACCATAACCTCAAACTTCTGGGGTCAGCTTAGACCCACACATGACCTCCGTTCAACAAAACATCATCTTGAAAGCCACATCCAAACTCAACACACAGAACACTAACAAACATAAAGCTAATGGACACTAAATAAAAAACTGCTCTCTACCTCACAACTGGCTGTCAAAAAGCCACTCCAATACACCACCTCCATGCCAAAAAAAGGTCCTCCCAAGTGAGAATCACCTAAACATAATAGCACACAGTTCTTCAGTATACTATGCCCCTCACACACTATCCACTCTGACCCCCAGAGTGGATAACATCCCCCCCCTTACCCCACTGAACCAGAAGACTATATAAAGCATATATACACCCACTTTATCCACAGAACACTTCAAAACCAGCCACAAAGCACCCTACTCCAAAGTGCTAATCCAAAGCAACCTTAGGCTCCCCGTACGGGGCGTGTCGATTTGCCTTCCTGGGCACTGTGCTGATGGGCCTCAGTGCCCCATCCGGCCCCTGTGCTCTCACGGGGAACCCTCCAAAACTCTGACCGGAGAGGAGGCTTACCTCTCTCCATTGCCTACGGGAGCAGAGGATGCCCCCCCTCACCCCCTTCTTTGGAGTCACCCTTGGGTGACTCCATCTTACTAGCAGCAGCCCCCTCCCCCCTTTACTTTCCCAGGGAACTGGCAAGAAAGCTAGCAGGTAGCCCATAACCGACCACTCACCATTGAAGCTGCTCGGTAGGGTAAACCCCCTTAGGGGATGGATTTGTGCACACTGACTTGTGGACTTTATGACTCTTTGGAGGAGGCTGGCCTCCTCCACTTTATTTAACTGTTTTGTTGTTGTTTCTTTGTAGGTCGCACATTCCTGCACCGGGGTTAGGCAGGCCTCCCCTTGATGCTGGAGCATGCTTCCTGCTTGTTGCCTTTCTCTTTTTTTATTGTTATTGTTGTTGTTTTGTTGTGTTTTATATATTGTTATTTTAAGGTAGCTTAGTACTAGGCTGTCGTGAGTACACTGACTTAGCCCAATTAGGCAGTGCCAGATAGGCTCTTGTTGAATTATTCAACAAGGCACTGTGCAGAAATTGCCCAGGCAAGCACAGTCTCCAGATCACAACTACAATCAGCCATAATTTTACTTACTAGATTACCAATGATTGCATTGAGCCATTCACAAGTCCTGTTACTCCACAGGCTCTCTGCTGCTGCTGTAGTCATGACCTTTATATTGAATGCTTCACCAAGGGCTCTGATCTCAGCATTATTACCTCCTCCCCTCCCTGTTATTGGTGAAGTTCTTCTGTGGAGAACCAAATAGACTAATCGAACACATGAGCAAACCTTTAATGATTGTTGAAGCAGTTTTTTTTTTTATTACTGTTGCTGTACAAAATCTCCTAGCCATGTTGACTATCACAAGGAAGTAACATTGACCCACCCTTTCGGATCTATTGCAATACTTTCATTAAAACTTGTTGCCATAGGTAAACATACAACTGGTCTAGGAACAGGTCTTTTAAACTTAACACGTTTCACAAAAGCTTGATAAATCATTAATTTCACATTCAAGATCAGTATTGTTGCTACCCACATTTCTTAGAAGTGCAACCTCCACAAACCAAAGTTGGTTTGCGCTAGACAGAATATCCACCTACCCCCAATCATGTATCAATTGCCACCCAAACATCTTGCTCCCCAGAACTCCACACTAATTGGTCCCTAAACCTACACTCACCCCCCTCCCCATCTTTCTTTTTCTTATCTATCCTTATAGACAGGTTTAGCATTGGCATGCTTGTAACTGCTGACTTCTGGAGGCTCTTTGTGGTACTATCATCTGCAGTTTACCCCCTAGCTCCAATGCCTGCACGATGATCTGTAGCTTCTACACATTTTCTCTCGCTTCACTTTCTTCACTGATCTTTCCTCACAAATGCTGTGTGAATACTCTCATTAGTATTTTTCTTGAAATTTAAGGAAAGAAATTCAACTTAATTCACTAAGATCTTTATTTTTGTTAATTTAACATTCACAAATTTGATATATTTGTATTTTATTTTTCAGTCAGATATTCGAGAATGTCAAAAGCAACTTGTGACTCAGCTTGTTGGCCAGATGAATGAAGCACCTGGCCCTCCAACTCGTAAACTTTTAGCGAGATGTCTGGCCACAGTTTTCAGTATTGGTGATACATTCCTTCTTTTTGAGACAATTAACAAATGCAATGATATACTTAAGAATAAAGATGACTCCCCTAGTTATCTACCTACCAGGCTGTGAGTATTTGATTTGATTTTTGTTATATGATCTTATGTACCAAGGACATAAAAGCTTTAAAACCCATCAGATATTTTGAATATATCCTAGAAAGTGGATGAGATCCCCCTAATAGGATAATGGAATGCACACAAGGATTAGAATGGCAATTACTAGCAAACCTGAAGGCTCATTGTAAGAGGTAGAGGGGTTGAGTACTATTGTTTAAAAATCATCGATAATAGGACCCTATATAGCTTTGCATCAGGAGTATGTGGATATGAGTAGCCCCAGAGGGTGTATTAGTGTGAATTGATTATATGAAAGAATATTTTGATTGATACAATGACATTGTTTGACATGGATAAGGTTTGTGAGGAAGCTTTTGTGTTCTCATTTAAACAGCAATAGCAACAAGACTATATCATGCACGAAGATAGTAAGAAGAAATGAATAAAGAAAGGGATGAAGGTAGATGAAGTGAAAATAGTGGATTATAGCTGCAAGTCCTCCTACAGGCATTGAGGCCAGGAAGGTGCAAAACTGCGATCACTGGTTCCAGTGAAGGTGGGCCTTCATCCTGCTACACCATCAATCATACGAGGGATGGAAGAAGACATAGGAAGAATTTAAAAGAGGTGCAAAAGATGACCCGAGAGAGAGCACCAGTTAATCTTGGGGCCACTGCAGTCAGGAGGATGCACCTACACTCCAAGTTTCAGTTGTAGGAGAGCATTACTCCTGCTACATCAGAAACCCCTTTGTGGGGGGATGAGGTTCAGTAGGCACCTGATTTCAGAAAAAAAGGGCATTAATCAGAATAAATAGACAACTGTTGGTATGGTTCTTATAAGGCTATAAATGACACAGCCTTCTGCTTAAGGCACCCTGGGGAATGCCCTAGTCCTGTCCAGGAAAGGCCAAGATTCAGTCAGCCATTTCTAGTGTCTCCAAGCTCTCTCTCAAAATAGCAGTTTTAATACTGCACTAATTGTTATGTATTTTTTCAGCTAATAGTGTTTAGCTTAGACATCCAAGCAAATTATTAGATAATTCCTTGTTTTCTGCAACATTGAGAGGTCAAGTATTAAGATTGATTGTTGTGGGTGAGGGGCTCACTAGAAATGGCTGACTGAAATTTGATCTTCATTGGACAGGACTAGGGTGTCCCCCAAGGTGCTTTAAACGCGGGCTGTTCTTTATTGCTTTATACTAACTGCACCATTAATAGCAATACTTTTTGTGACATGTAGTAACTCAGTATATGGGAAAATGGTGCTTATGTAAATGAGATAATTGATTGATAAGGAGTATTTTTATAGGATTCTTTCCATTTTCACATACCAATGACATGAGATTAACACAAAGATATTTACTGTATTGATATTCTGAAAAAATGTGCTACAATGAACTTTTCCTAATATATGAGCTAGAGGTAAAAGGTTCTTGTAAACTGTATTTTAATTACATCTTAAGTTAGCAGATTTGTTCATTTTCTCTATTATTCAGGGCTTCTGTCACCTGTATTGGTTCAATGTATGAAAAATTAGGAAGAATGATGGGACGTTCCTATGAAGAAACCGTTCAAATTCTTGTTAAAACTTTAAAGAATGCCGAATCACAACTTAGGATTGAAATTATGCTTACTCTCAAGAAAGTAGCTGCTGGCATGGGAACAGCTGCCTCCAATGTCCACAAGGATATTTACAAAGCAGCAAAACTTGGATTAACAGACAGGGCCCTATCTGTACGATCAGCTTCAGCGGCTGTAAGTATAAAATACTTTGCTTTTTTTTGTAACATAGTTATGTTATGTATGAAGGAAGGTACAAATGTTCTTAGCCTAAATAGTTTAAGACAAAATGGACTAAATTAATTTTAGAATTTTGTAATATAATTTTGCAGCATATCAATCAACATTACTTTTACAAATAAGCTCCTGAATCCCTGTATAAAAATGTTTTATCTTTTGACCTAAAATGCTAAAAAAACCCTGCTGACCTCCCTTCATCTCCATTTAATAATTATTTGCCTTTCAAGTCAAATTTAATTTTTGAATACAGATAGTCGTCACTTGGAACTAGATCTGGCCTGTGGGGCTGCTGGTTGAGTTTTTCAAAGTTGTAATTGAGGATGACCCTATTTGCAACTGCAGTAGTATTAACCATGGCATTGTCAAGGAGAAGATGACTCCCTGACAGCTTTTTCATCTTTTTTCTTTGATGGGGGCCTTAAAATTAATGCATTAAGGAAACAATATTCTCCAGTTACAGCTGTTTCTTTAAAATTTATAATCAAAATACCCTCACATTCCCCCAAATCCTTGCTATCATTTTCCTGGTTGAAGGTATGACCATGGCCTATCTTAAAGGGCCTTCACATGGATGATGCCATTCTTTTGATCCTCTTTTGGATAGAGGATCATAGTAGACCATCATGGTTTCTTCTCTAGTTAAAATAGAATGAATAATACCCTTTTCCTTGCATTGTCCAAGATTTAAATACTGTAACATTCCATTTCGTGGCTGAAGAAAGCTTTGTAACCCATCTTGCACTCCCCTTATTCTTTTGAAATATAAACCCTTTATGCTCTTTATTATACCTTAAGACATTGGTCAGCATTCACTTCTTCTACAATGGTAACTTTTTTTATGTCACTAGTTGGATATCCTTGACATTCATAGTCATTAAGTGCTTCTCATCACATACACATAAATATGACCATTTTTTTAACTCTGTCCAAAGTTGTTCTCAAGTTCTGAAGCTGTTGTCAATAAACCTCAGCTGTCATTGTCTGAGTATTGTTTTGCAGTTCCTTGGATGCAGGTCCTCACTCAGCTACTGGGCAGATCAGGTCTATATCTCCATGAATAAGTCACTGATGATGGCACTTAACATTGCGATAAAGGAACCATTTCTCACTCCTATTAATGGTTCTGTCCAAAAAAAAAGCACTCAGAGGTGTTACTGTATGCAATGCCTCACAGTAGTCGTGTTGTTGGTGATTCTGTGTAGGCAGGTCATGTGGGACTTATTTTCCAACTTTTGAAACTTTTCATATATGGCTTACAATGAAATGGTTGCTGAGGTCCCTAACTAATGACAAAATTTGCTCCAATAGCTGCTTCCAGTGCCTCTGAATCAAGTTTTTTGGCTGACCTCTTGGCCCAGCCTTTATGCTGGTCCTCATTTCTGAAACAGGAAAATAACTTTCTACATGTTTTTTGTTGTTTTTTTTTACATACTGCATCAATACCAAATTTGCTTGGTCTGAATTTTTTTCCTGCTACATTTGCATTAACTATCCTTTGAAACTTATAAATTATGTATGAAAGGTTAAATATTTTTTTTTAGTTTGTCAAATATGGGGTAGAGTTGAAAGCATTTTTGTGAATAATGTTCTTATAATCATAAAAGAGAAGTGGTATATTACTTATAGTAGCATGTCTAAACATCAGATATAGAATGTTAATCATGTTCAACACTTTCCATTAAAAAATTAGACGACTTATGTTACAACTTGATATATTAATTAAAAAAATTATTTTGTTTTCTATTGTTTATCTACTTCATTGTCTTTTTCCCAATGCAAAATTCACTTTTTTAAATATCTTCATTTTTTTTTAGTGTCTTCTTGAACTTAAAAGTTATGCTGGTTTCCTTTACACATCAGAAGTAGAAACTCTGTCCCAGATTTGTTTCCGAGCATTTGACAATGCAAATTATGATGTGCGATGTAATGTTGCTGAACTCCTTGGTAAACTCCTAGCAACAACCCAAAACCCACCAAAGGAAGTGCTCAAAGGTAAGAGTCAAGTTATGGTTTATATATGAAGTAGTCATCACAGATTGGTCAATCTTAATTAAATTGCTTTAGAAAAATTAAAATGGCAGCATATGGGCATACATAACAATTAAATCCACCTATATTTTCCATTTTAAAAAAGATGATCTAATACTACCTATTTCATCCAATCATTGTATTCAGTATTAACTTGGGCTCCCTCATTTGTTTATAAGTAATGTACCACTGGTACTTGCTGGCACTAAATTGTATGCCATTAGAACCTATTTGATTTTGAATGTATATACTTTTTACCTTGAAAGATTGTAAGGAAAGTTTTTGGATTTTGTGCTTTATTAATTTACAGAGTAAATAATTAAACAATATTAATTAAATGTGCATATGGGAAATAGTAACACATAAATGATTTTACACAACAGAAATTGCTGATCAGAATTAATATACTATCATTGCACTTTAGACACTGTGAAAACACTGTAATTATAGGAAATAATAACTGATTTTCTCCCTAAATCAAAATTAGTGATAATGTTTGGAGCGATTTATAATTTGTTCTATGAGTTTGGTGAAGTTATGAGAGAAATATGGGTGGAATTTGTTATACAATGGAGGAGTTGCTCATCAATGAAAAAAGAAGGAAAACCTTTGACCTTGAAATGCAGTGAGGATGTAATGAGGCATGTCCCCTTCCTAGAGAAGAATTGTATTCCAAGGGAAAGTTGCTTCCACCAGAACCTGAATGTTGATAGGAAAAATCTTATCTGGAGAACCAAAGAGGGAAGTTCACTATTCTCTTTCATTCTCACTGTGAGCCACCCTCCCATTAGGGAAAATCCCAAAGAGAAAAAGCAGGGAATTTGAATGAAAAGTGTCTTGTATTCCTTTAAGTTGCCTTGCTCTTGTGAAATGGGGATCCCTGTCCAAGAGAGCCACTATTTTGGGGTGAGCAGGGGTGATGTTATGTTGTACCTTTGAATGCTGGCATTTTATGCAGGTGTGAGACCAGTGACAAACATCCCTGTTGATCCCTAGCCAAATGAACCTTGATGCAAGCACCGTATGGGAGGCTTTCTTTCCTGGATGAGAAAAATAGTGCAGGGCAGCAAAAATGACCTCCCAGAAGGCTACAGGGATATACAGCTCTGGTTTTAGTCTGGAGACCAGTAGATCTGGGAAAACTCGAAGTCAAATGTGACATTTTTAAATTTGAGTGCACTAAGGCACTGAAATAAGCCAGTGAGGACAGGATCCTCATCTTTCACAGCTGCAATTTTGTGGTAGTCTATGTCTATGGGAAGTGGTTTGATTTCTGTGATGTCTAGGCAATAGAGAGCATCTGCTACAATGTTGTCTTTTCCCATAAAGTGAATGTGGTTGGTGAATTACAAGATATTATCCAGTTTACGACATATGTGTGGGAATGGTAATCTGAAGTGGGTCTGAATCATGGATAGGAGTGCCTTTTGCTCTGAATATATAGTGAAAGTTTCCCATTCCATCTGGTGATGAAAATACTGTACTGTGAGACAGAGAAAGAGAACCAGGAGCTCATGACCAAAGGTATTGTAATGTCTCTCATCAGGCTTTAGCATCTTGGAGAAGAATGCTATTGAACTACATGATCCCTATTTTTATTGCTGCAATATGTCTTTCATGCCATTGTCCACTATCTCTGCTATGAGGGTAAACTGGCCTAGAGTTCACATGGGCTAGACATGCGTGGGCAGTCAAAATGCTTTTGATTTCACTGAAAGCCTTGATTGCCTCATTTATCCATGTGAGTGGGAGTTTGTCCAAGTTCTCTCTTTGATGAGTGCATTTAAAGGGTTTAAAAGTTGCACATTGTGTGGAATGAAATGGTACTAAAAATTCACCATCCCAAGGAACTTGCACAATTGAGTGAAGGTATGTGGCTGTACTAATTTTGTTAATGCCTTGATTTTCTCATTAGTCTGGTGGGGGTAATATCATCCTTCATGACATGGTGATTAAGAAACATAATCTCTGAGGTCCCAAATGCTCCTTTTGTGGGATCAATTTGAAGAAAAACCTGTAGACACTTCCAAAGAGTGTTCATAGGTGGGAATGTGGTCCACGGGACTTTATCTTTGCCACACAAATGTTGTGGGGAAATACAAAAAACAATTGAGACCTTGCAACACCAATTTGATGAAATGCTTAATAGATTGGCTTGCACTTCTTCAGACCTGCCAGCCTCTTAACCCACTTAAAAAGTCCAAACTACAATATAGTGACAGTCTTGTAGATTGAATCTAGGTCAATGGGTATATGTTGGATGTCTTAGCTAGATCAACTTTCAAAACTATTAATTTCCTGTGATGATTGGCAGAATAATCCACCACTTTCGGCACAGGATCGTGGACAATGTTTGTTTGGGCATTGAGGCTCATAAAATTGCTGCAGGGTTTCCATTCACCCATTTGCTCTTGGAAGGCTGTATAATGCTTAGGCACATCATTTCCTCAAACTCCTTTGGTGCTGCCTTTATGAAGGATTCTTCAGGCATTGTAATGGGTAGGAGTACCATGTGTTTCAATATGGTGCTTCACAGGCTCATTATCTTGAAGAGGGTGATCTAGGTTGAGAAAATCGATTAAGAGCTGTGCAAAGGGAAGATAATGCAGAGCAGGGAAAATGCATCATTGCCTGGAATTATTGTCTGCTGTTTAAGGCCAACTAGTAAATCAAAATAGGTTAGGAAATCAGCTCCAAGGATTGCATGTCAAGCCTTTGCTACAATGAAATTCCAGGTGGAGTATCATAAGCTTAAGCTAAGTACATCCATTTTTCACTGTTGATTGGGGTCAAGGTACTGTTTGCAGCCTGTAATTGAAGAGATTGAGCTTGCCTTTTATGTTAATAAAAGTCACACGTACCATGCTGATGGCTGCCCAAGAAACTGGGTCTTGGTGACTGGGTGAACCAATAAAAGTCATCATTCTCTGTATTCTATCCCCATACCTGCCACTATGCAAAGGGAGGTGTTTAGTTTCCCTAAAGCAAACAGGGGGAAACACTCTTGAGAGGAGTGATAATTCTTGTATCACAGCATTGGTCTTGCCATGAGGGGGGGGGGGGAGTCCAATGGAGCTACCATGGGGGAAGGCATTTCAATGATTGTATCAACCATTTTTTGCTACATGGTCCACACTTCTCAGAGGTTCTTGAGAGGCCCCCTGCCACCCCTCTGCAACTAGTTTACCTTTCCACATTTTTTTTGTCATTGTTTTCTCTGAGAAAGCAAATGAGGACCACTGAAACCCTGTGCAGCTAGTTGCAGTGGTTCCAATCTGAGGTAGGGGAAAGTTCTTAACAAATAGAGATTATAAGGCTATATCCTGTACTGTCAAGTTCTGCTAAATTAAGGCTCATTCTTCGGCTTTACCATACAACCCAAGCTTGCTTTGGCAGAAGACCATTTGGGTCAATTTGGCTGACCTGCCTCCAACTCATTGCCTACATATTAACATTCAGTTATACATATATATATATATATATATATATATATATATATATATTGGGAAATAAATTGAGATAAGGTAGAAGTTGTGTATCTGTCTCCTTTGCTGCCAGAAGTGAACTTTTGCTTACCCCACAGTTCGAGTCACAAACCTAGTGAAAAAGGTGTGGAAAATGCATTGTATCCTGCCACAGTGTTAAATCAATAGTAGTTTACTCAAACATATATTTCACTTGCATTTTCACTTCCCTTAGCTTATTCACTTTCTTTATAATCTCTTTTCATTTATTTGTTTGGCAATTATACACTCATTAGTTTTTTCTATTTATTATTGAAAATCTCTAATATAAAATCCCCCCACCCATTTTCAGGAGTATCATCAAAAGGTACCCCACTGAAACTTCCCTCTCTGGAAGAAGCCTTGAATATTTTGCTCATTGGGTTCTTAAGAGGGAGCTCCAGCTTCTTAAAAGGCACGGGTGAGATGATCAAAGGCTCCTCTTCAGTCTCCAGAGAAGTCAGAGTAGGAATTACTCAGGTAGATTAAAAACTAAAATCAAGAGTATGATGCTCATTTCTCATTTCCTAACCTAACCATTTTACCATCAGGGCTCAGTTCTATTAGTGAAAATTATTTGGCATTATACTTTTACTCTTAGAATTTTTAACCATTTTTGTTTAGTAAACCCACTAAAAATTGAATTATATTGACTTTGGGCAGATTGTTCAGTCACAAATGTCTATAAGTGGGCAGTTCTTTTTATTTTTTGTCTTAGTTTCTTGTTATTCTGACAAAGTTAGAGACGAGTAAAATGTCAGTAAAAAGCAACTTCATAATACATCCAGTTTCTCTTACTTATCCTCTGTCTCCATTTGAGGTTGACACTCATTGATAAGGGGATTCTCTTCCTCCTGAGGTGGCTCCATAGGCAACTGGATCCTTGTCCACCTCAGAGAGGGACCATAAAGTGGAGTTGGGTGCTGCATCTGCACCATCCAGAGAACCCTCCTCCTTTACACCCAATTATTCACATAATTAACCACATGTTTGATAGGTTTGGAATCTACACCTTTTAGGAAAATAGATATTTATTCAGGGATTGAAAAAAAGTGAAATAATAAAGGTTAGCTGTAGTTAAGTAATTATATATCAAATGTTGTTGTTAATAGCTACACATGAGCAGATGACATCTCTGCTCCCTCCAACCACTCGGGAGATTAAGGGGAGAAAGCTTTGATCCTAGAGCCTGTACTGTAGGGCCCTGCTAACAATGCGTGATTACCATGCAGTGTGTGTGAAGGCACTTTTCTTTTTAACCCGCTAACATTACTAGAATCAAGTGTGGCTGCAACTTCTGTGAGACTGTCCAGAGGGGACCAGGTTAGAGTGGAGGTAAGCTGTTGCATGCTGTGGGAATTTTATAGCACCACCCCTGTGATAGCAGTTCATGCAACAGCTAGGAAGTAGATCTATTGCAACTTAGTCTCATGTAGAATACAACCAAGTGGGTTGGTCCCACTCTAGGGCCAACACCCTTAAGGGGACAAGGAATTGCAGTACCTTCTAGCCTGTGCCTTGTTCTCTTCCCCAGTGATTGCCGGTTTGCTGACCCAAGAAAAGAAGAAAGGTTCCTCAAATGGAGGCCCCCCTTAAGATGGACATGGTCCCTGAGGTGACCCAGCCCCAGACAGTAGGATCTTCCATAGGGTTCGAACGTAGTCTCGGTGCCAAGCACAGAACCAGTGTCCGCCCCAATGCAAGCTTGTCCTAAAACGGCTCGGGTCCCCGAGGCATCACAAGTAGAGGAGGGATCTCCTCTCCCAGCTGGTACTTCTGTGACAGGCAAAACCTCCATTTCAGTGAAGGATCTTGCCAAGGCCGGCCCATTAGGCCTAGGTGCTCCTAACGGCAGAGGAGAGAAGTGAGTTCATTCCTTGCCCTCCTCTCCTAAGAAAAAAAACAACAGGATAAGAATCGGGGAGGGGGGGTCCTCTCCCTCCGCTGGGGCGGATGGTGCTGCTGCCATTTAGGTATGCGACCGAGCCAAGAACGGCACATCCAGCCCTGGTGCCCCACCGGGTGGGGAGTCCCTGACAAAGATCAACAGTGAGCAGAGCGGAGCGTCGATTACGTCTGGGCCCCTCATTCAGAGCGTACCTGGCGTTTTTGAGCCCGCTGGCTTCAAACGCTTCCTTGTTATTCACTCCACTGATTGCAGCATGTTGGCCAAGGGCAACATGATCCATCAGAGGAGAGCATTAGTTAGTGCAATTGGTAGAGAGCCGAAGGTGACCCGTTTCTCGGACGAGAGCCTTCTGGTAGATGCGGCGAATCCCGCCGAGGCGGCCAAGATAAGTGCTCTTCGGACACTTCATGGCACCCCGGTGAGTGTGACGCCGCACTCTACCATGAACTTTGTGAAAGGAGTAGTTTATGCGAGGGAACTCGTTGACTACTCCATTGAGAACATCACCTTAGAGCTGGCCGACCATGGGGCGGTCAAGGTCGAACGTGTGATAAGAAAACGGTTAGAGGCCTCGAGACCCACCCTTACACTGTTCATCACGTTCGACTGTGACAAGCTCCCTGAGTCGGTGCATGCTGGTTGGTACCGCTACCGCGTGAAGGCATTCGTGCCACTGCCGCGGCGGTGCTATTACTGTCACCGCTTTGTCATACGAATCGATCTTGTAGACATGCAAAGTCGGGGTCACCCAAATTCTGTGTAAATTGCTCCAAGGCCGCACACAATAAGTATAAATCATGTGTGGCCAAGTGTGTCAATTGCGGAGAGCCGCACCCCGCTTCTTCGAAGCAATGTGGTGCATATCTCCTCAAGAAAGAAATCCTGGCTGTTCAGGCCCAGGATCGAATCTCATTCCGCGATGCTAAGGACTTGGTCCTGGCGCGCCTGGCTCTGCCTGAGACGTCATATGCCTCAATAGTTAGAAAGGCACCCTCTGCTCCTGGCACATCCAGGCCAACGAGCACGGTTGTTTCTTCGCTCATTCAGAGCCCTTCTGCGGGCTCTACTCAACCCGGGCGCTTCCCTGGTAAAGCTGGCGGCAAAAAGGGTTCATACCCTGCCCCGGCTAAAACCAGGGCTCCCCCCTCTTCCCCCAGCGTGACCGTTTCGCGTAAAGCGAAACGGCCACGCGCCTCCACCGAGTCGTTAGACTCACAGGAGGCAACACCCCTGAAGATGGTCGCTAGGCCATCTTCCGGGGTTCCTAAAGCTGTTCCCCGAAAGGAGGACAGCAACAAAGGAGCTTCGGCCCCTTTGCCCACGCCCCGAGGTGGAGCGAGTGGCTCGGAGACGGTGGTTCCTCGAAAAGAGGGCCCCCCGCCTCCGAAGCCGCAACGCCCGCCTAAAGTTTCGAGGCGGAGGGAGGAAAAGACTCGCATGGCGAGCCCAACCTCCCCCAATAAGTCCTCGAAGGCGACAGCGCCTTCAGCGCTTTGTCCGGCCAACAGCGCCCGGGGTTCTGCCCCCGGGAAGCGTACGGCCATTCCCGTGAGGGTCTTCAATTCGAGGAGGGCCCCCGCGTCTCCTCCGAGCTAGGCCTGGAGGGCATATTCCTTCAAATGAATTGCCGTGGACTCTGGGCCAACTGGGAGGAGCTGCGGAGGCTCGCCTCATCCCGTTCCCCGTTAGCTATTTTTTTGCAGGAGACCATGCTAGGCGCGTGCCCCCTGCCTGCCCTCCCGGGGTATAAGGGTCTTGCGACCCAACCACCGCGGGACGGCCGGGCTGGGGGATGCGCGGTTTACACCCGGCATGATGTCTCCGTTCTTCCTTTCTCTTTAGATACCTCCTTTCAGGCAGTGGCTGTGCAGCTGCACCTGGATAGGAGGTATACTATCATTTCTGCGTACATTCCACCGTCAGCTGACTTCGACGCGGGGGACTTTCGCCGCGTCGTAGCACGGTTGCCGAGGCCCTATCTCTTGCTTGGAGATCTGAACGGCAGGCATCCTCTCTGGGGAGATTACACCATAAATCCCAGGGGACAAGTCCTTGCCGATCTGATCGAAGAGCTTGAGATGGGTGTCCTAAACGTGGATGAGTTTACGCATCACTGTCCGAGAACCGCTTCATTTTCTTGCCTTGACCTATCTTTGTGCTCTTCGGATGCACAGCCTGATTTTGATTGGGGGGTGGTCGATGACCTCCATGGTAGTGATCACTTTCCCATTCAAATATCATTTTCAGGGCAACTGCCGCCTGAGAGACCACCTCGGTGGTGCTTGGCGCGGGCGCGGTGGCCTGCATTTCAGGAAATGACTGAATTCTCTATCTCAGTCAAGGAGTTTAGGTCGGTAGATGAGGCCGTCGAGTTCTTCTCCGGCAACCTCATCGCCGTGGGCCTGACCACTATTCCTAGGACGTCTGGCCGTTTTGCACGCCGACCACTCCCATGGTGGTCGGCCGAGTGTGAGACGGCCCTCAAACAGAAGCGTTATGCCTACATGCGCTATAAGCGCCGCCCGAACGATTTCACCGTCGCTGAGTTTCGTCGGGCTAGGGCTAGGTTCCGGTATATTTCGAAGCACGCCCGCCGCTCTTCTTGGCGGGCATACGTGTCTTCACTTAACGGGAAGACCCCTTTAGCTGAGGTGTGGAAGCGAGTCAAAAGGATTCGGGGCAAGTTCTCGCAGGACCCCCCTCCCGTTCTCCAGGAGAATGGGACCGCAATCTCGGACCCCGCGTCCGTGGCGGAATCCTTAGCGACCGCTTTTTCCGCATTCTCTAGCCGTGATGCTGCTCCGCCAGCATTCAATGCACGTCGTGATGTCGCGGAAGGCCGCCGGCTGGACTTTACCTCCAGAGGCGGAGAACCCTTCAACGACAAGTTTACTGTGAGTGAGTTGCGTTCCGCTCTCGCTTCGTGCGCGGACACCGCCCATGGTCCGGACGATGTCCCGTACGCCATGCTTCGACACCTGGGTGAGCGAGGCATGGCCTTTCTATTAGATTTGTTCAACAGGATCTGGGTGGAAGGTCTCCTCCCAGACTCCTGGCGAATCGCTACTGTGCTCGCCTTTCGCAAGCCGGGGAGAGATCACTCTACTCCGACCGGTTTCCGCCCAATCTCTCTAACCTCTTGCGTGTGCAAGTTGATGGAGAAATTGGTAAATGTTAGATTAGCCTATTTCCTGGACAGCGGAGGCCATCTGTCTTCTGCACAGTGCGGCTTCCGTAAGTTCCACTCCACGTCGGATGCTCTGCTCCGACTGGAAAATGCCGTGTGCGAGGCTTTCCTTCGTAGACAGCACTACGCCACGGTGTTTTTTGATCTGGAGAAAGCCTATGATACCGCATGGCGATACGGTATCATGGAGACTCTCCACACGATGGGGGCGAGGGGACGCCTCCCAATGTTTATATCTGAATTTTTGCGAGATCGTCGATTCCGCGTACGGGTGGGGGGAGCCCTCTCCGTCCCAAAGGAGCAGGAAGAGGGTGTCCCGCAGGGAAGTGTCCTCAGTGTCACACTCTTTGCCCTGAGCATCAACGGCATCACCTCGGTGCTGCCGGAAGATGTTCTCGCTACGCTCTACGTGGACGACCTTTCGATCTCTTTTGGCGCGGCCCAGATGCCAACTCTGGAGCGCCGACTCCAACAGGCATTGAACCGCGTCTCTTGCTATGCCAAAGCGCACAGGTTTCGGTTTTCTTTGGCCAAGACTAAGGTGGTGCACTTCTGCCGCCATCCACGGCTTCACCCCGACCCAGATTTGTTTCTTAATGGGGTGCGCCTGGATGTGGTTGAGTCGCACCGTTTCCTTGGTCTTGTATTCGACCGACGCCTCACCTGGGAGGCTCACATTCGCAGCCTTAGGGTCTCTTGTACCCGCGCCATGGACATTCTCCGTTCCGTGACGTTCAGCGCTTGGGGCGCTGATAGGGCTACCGCCTTACTTTTTTATCGATCCTTTGTTCGCTCGAAGCTCGACTACGGATGCGAGTTTTATGCATCCGCAGCCGAGCGTTTATTGCGGAAGGTGGATTCGATCCACCACACCGGCCTTCGCCTTGCGACCGGTGCCTTCCGCACTTCCCCCATTGAGAGCCTGTTGGTCGATGCTGGGGAGATGCCACTCGCTCTGCGCCGCGTGCAGTGCATCACTCGCCTGTACGCGCGAGCCCGGCGCCTCCCCCAGTCGCCAACAGCTCTCACTGCATCCGCAGCTGATCTCGATGGTGCCTATGCCGCCGAGAGACGCCAGTCATACCCTAAGCCCTTTGGGTTTAGGGCCAGGAAACTCCTTCGAGAGGTAGATATAGCTCTCGGGCCGGTGGCGCCCCTGGTTCTGCCCAGGACGCCACCCTGGAGGGTACCACATTTGGCTATTTGTCGCCACGCCTCTGCTCCCAAAGCTTGTACTGCGCCGGGAGTATTGCGTTCGATCTTTTTGGAGCACACATCGTGTCACGCTGGTACCGTGCCAGTGTATACGGATGGCTCCAAGTCCCAAGAGGGGGTCGGCTTCCACGCCGTATCCCCTCTGTTTGAAGTCAGCGGGGCTCTACCAGGCGCTGCGTCTGTCTTCACGGCCGAGCTGGTGGCAATACACCACTCGGTACGGGAGATTACGCGACGTGCCCGGTTCGGAGACCGGATTGTGATTTATAGCGACTCACAAAGCGCCCTGAGTGCTCTCGGGGCATTGGAATCTCCGCATCCCCTGGTTCGCGAAATCCGTGACGCCACGGTTTTGGCGAGCCGGGCAGATGTCGAGATTATCTTCTGCTGGGTTCCTGGACATGTAGGAATTGCGGGGAATGAGGGCGCCAAAGAGTCCGCGAGGACTCTGCGACCGGACCAGCGTTTCGCTCTTCCTCACACCGACTACATGGCAGGAATACGGGCAGCTCTTCGGACTGCTTGGCAAAGAAGATGGGAGACGGTCGAGGGGAACTTAAAGTTGCGTGCCATTGCGCCGCGACTGTTCCCATGGACCTATCCCCCAATGCCGCGGCGGCTTCAGGTTGCTTTCTGTCGTCTTCGAATCGGACACACTCGTGTGACGCATCGTTACTTGGTGGAGCGCTCGCATGTGCCCTATTGCAACGACTGCGTCGTCCCCCAGACTGTTCGGCATATTCTTGTCGAATGTCCCAGTCTGGGTGATCTTCGCGCACGATACCTGTCTCGGTACCGGGATGGGCGGGGTCGCTACCGCCTGTCCCTTGTACTCGGGACGAGTGCGTGCACCATGACTGGTGGACTTATTGACTTTTTGGGGGAGGCCGGCCTTCTCCCCTTTATTTAAGGTTCCTTTTTTTGTTATTGTTTTGTTTTAGATTGCACTCTCCTGCCCCGGGGTGAGGGGGACCTGCCCCCGCTGCCGGAGATTGCTTCGATTGTTAAGTTTTTCAAATTTATATTGATTGTTAAGTTTTCATATTTTAACTTTAAAGTAGCCTAATTCTAGGCTGTCGTGTTTTTCGGCGACTTATGCCCAAGTGGGTAGTTGCCAGATGGGCTCTATAAAAAAAAAAAAAAAAAAAAAAATCCTCTCCCAGCTGGTACTTCTGTGACAGGCAAAACCTCCATTTCAGTGAAGGATCTTGCCAAGGCCGGCCCATTAGGCCTAGGTGCTCCTAACGGCAGAGGAGAGAAGTGAGTTCATTCCTTGCCCTCCTCTCCTAAGAAAAAAAACAACAGGATAAGAATCGGGGAGGGGGGGTCCTCTCCCTCCGCTGGGGCGGATGGTGCTGCTGCCATTTAGGTATGCGACCGAGCCAAGAACGGCACATCCAGCCCTGGTGCCCCACCGGGTGGGGAGTCCCTGACAAAGATCAACAGTGAGCAGAGCGGAGCGTCGATTACGTCTGGGCCCCTCATTCAGAGCGTACCTGGCGTTTTTGAGCCCGCTGGCTTCAAACGCTTCCTTGTTATTCACTCCACTGATTGCAGCATGTTGGCCAAGGGCAACATGATCCATCAGAGGAGAGCATTAGTTAGTGCAATTGGTAGAGAGCCGAAGGTGACCCGTTTCTCGGACGAGAGCCTTCTGGTAGATGCGGCGAATCCCGC
This sequence comes from Ceratothoa steindachneri, assembly GCA_963969495.1. Lineage (NCBI taxonomy): Eukaryota > Metazoa > Arthropoda > Malacostraca > Isopoda > Cymothoidae > Ceratothoa > Ceratothoa steindachneri. Next base: position 102,783,571 of record OZ018325.1, on the reverse strand, counting down.
CGAGGCGGCCAAGATAAGTGCTCTTCGGACACTTCATGGCACCCCGGTGAGTGTGACGCCGCACTCTACCATGAACTTTGTGAAAGGAGTAGTTTATGCGAGGGAACTCGTTGACTACTCCATTGAGAACATCACCTTAGAGCTGGCCGACCATGGGGCGGTCAAGGTCGAACGTGTGATAAGAAAACGGTTAGAGGCCTCGAGACCCACCCTTACACTGTTCATCACGTTCGACTGTGACAAGCTCCCTGAGTCGGTGCATGCTGGTTGGTACCGCTACCGCGTGAAGGCATTCGTGCCACTGCCGCGGCGGTGCTATTACTGTCACCGCTTTGTCATACGAATCGATCTTGTAGACATGCAAAGTCGGGGTCACCCAAATTCTGTGTAAATTGCTCCAAGGCCGCACACAATAAGTATAAATCATGTGTGGCCAAGTGTGTCAATTGCGGAGAGCCGCACCCCGCTTCTTCGAAGCAATGTGGTGCATATCTCCTCAAGAAAGAAATCCTGGCTGTTCAGGCCCAGGATCGAATCTCATTCCGCGATGCTAAGGACTTGGTCCTGGCGCGCCTGGCTCTGCCTGAGACGTCATATGCCTCAATAGTTAGAAAGGCACCCTCTGCTCCTGGCACATCCAGGCCAACGAGCACGGTTGTTTCTTCGCTCATTCAGAGCCCTTCTGCGGGCTCTACTCAACCCGGGCGCTTCCCTGGTAAAGCTGTGGCAAAAAGGGTTCATACCCAGCCCCGGCTAAAACCAGGGCTCCCCCCTTTTCCCCCAGCATGACCGTTTCCCGTAAGGCGAAACGGCCGCGCGCCTCCACCGAGTCGTTAGACTCACAGGGGGCAACACCCCTGAAGTTGATCGCCAGGCCATCTTCCGGGGTCCCTAAAGCTGTCCCCCGAAAGGAGGACAGCAACAAAGAATCTTCTGCCCCTTCGCCCACGTCTAGTGGTGGAGCGAGTGGATCGGAGACGGTGGTTCCTCGAAAAGAGGGCCCCCCCTCCCTCCGAAGCCGCAACGCCCGCTTAAGGTTTCGAGGCTGAGGGAGGAAAAGACTCGGAAGGCGAGCCCAACCTCCCCCAATAAGCCCTCGAAGGCGACAGCGCCTTCAGCGCTTTATCCGGCCAACAGCGCCCGTGGTTCTGCCTCCGAAAAGCGTACGGCCATTCCCGTGAGGGTCTTCTGTTCGAGGAGGTCCCCCGCGTCTCCTCCGAGCTAGGCCTGGAGGGCATATTCCTTCAAATGAATTGCCGTGGACTCTGGGCCAACTGGGAGGAGCTGCGGAAGCTCGTCTCGTCCCGTTCCCTGTTAGCTATCTTTTTGCAGGAAACCATGCTATGCGCGTGCCCTCTGCCCGCCCTCCCGGAGTATAATGGTCTTGCCACCCAACCACCACGGGATGGCCGGGCTGGGGGATGCGCGGTTTACACCCGGCATGATGTCTCCGTTCTTCCTTTCTCTTTAGATACCTCCTTTCAGGCAGTGGCTGTGCAGCTGCACCTGGATAGGAGGTATACTATCATTTCTGCGTACATTCCACCGTCAGCTGACTTCGACGCGGGGGACCTCCGCAGCGTCGTGGCATGGTTGCCGAGGCCCTTACCCTTGCTTGGAGATCTGAACGGCAGGCATCCTCTCTGGGGAGATTACTCAATAAATCCCAGAGGACAAGTCCTTGCCGATCTGATCGAAGAGCTTGAGATAGGTGTCCTAAACGTGGATGAGTTTACGCATCACAGTCAGAAAACCGATTAATTTTCTTGCCTTGATCTATCTTTGTGCTCTTCGGATGCACAGCCTGATTTTGATTGTGGGGGGGTCGATGACCTCCATGGTAGTGATCACTTTCCCATTCTCATATCATTTTCAGGGCAACTGCCACCTGAGAGCCCACCTCGGTGGTGCTTGGCGTGGGCGCGGTGGCCTGCATTTCAGGAAATGACTGGATTCTCTATTTCAGTCGAAGAGTTTAGGTCGGTAGATGAGACCGTTGAGTTTTTCTCCGGCAACCTCATCGCCGCGGGCCTGACTACTATTCCTAGAACGTCTGGCCGTTTTACACGCCGACCACTTCCGTGGTGGTCGGCCGAGTGTGAGACGGCCCTCAAACAGAAGCGTTGTGCCTACATGCGCTATAAGCGCCGCCCGAACGATTTCACTGTCGGTGAATTTCGTCTGGTTAGGGCTAGTTTTCGGTATATCTCGGAGCACGCCCGCCGCTCTTCTTGGCGGGCATACGTGTCTTCACTTAACGGCAAGACTCCTCTAGCAGAGGTGTAGAAGCGAGTCAAAAGGATTCGGGGCAAGTTCTCGCAGGACCCCCCTCCCGTTCTCCAGGAGAATGGGACCGCAATCTCGGACCCTGCGTCCGTGGCGGAATCCTTAGCGACCGCTTTTTCCGCATTCTCTAGCCGGGATGCTGCTCCGCCAGCATTCAATGCACGTCGTCATGTCGTGGAAGGCCGCCGCCTGGACTTTACCTCCAGAGGCGGAGAACCATTCAACGACAGGTTTACTGTGAGTGAGTTGCGCTCGGCTCTTGCTTCGTGCGCGGACACCGCCCATGGTCCGGACGATGTCCCGTACGCCAGGCTTCGACACGGGTGAGCGAGGCATGGCTTTTCTGTTAGATTTGTTCAACAGGATCTGGGTGGAGGGTCTTCTCCCAGATTCCTGGCGAATCGCTACTGTGCTCGCCTTTCGCAAGCCGGGGAGAGATCACCCTACTCCGACCGGTTTCCGCCCAATCTCTCTAACCCCTTGCGTGTGCAAGTTGATGGAGAAATTGGTAAATGTTAGATTAGCCTATTTCTTGTACAGCGGAGGTCATCTGTCTAATGCATAGTGCCGCTTACGCAAGTTCCACTCCACGTCGGATGCTCTGCTCCGACTGGAAAATGCTGTCTGCGAGGCTTTCCTTCGTAGACAGCACTACGCCACGGTGTTTTTCGATCTGGAGAAGGCCTATGATACCGCATGGCGATACGGTATCATGGAGACTCTCCACACGATGGGGGCGAGGGGACGCCTCCCAGTCTTTATATCTGAATTTTTGCGAGATCGTCGATTCCACGTACGGGTGGGGGGAGCTCTCTCCGGCCCAAAGGAGCAGGAAGATGGTGTCCCGCAGAGAAGTGTCCTCAGTGTCACACTCTTTGCCCTGAGCATCAACGGCATCACCTCGGTGCTGCTGGAAGATGTTCTCGCTACGCTCTACGTGGACGACCTTTCGATCTCTTTTGGCGCGGCCCAGATACCAACTCTGGAGCGTCGACTCCAACAGGCATTGAACTGCGTCTCTCGCTATGCCGAAGCGCACAGGTTTCGGTTTTCTTTGGCCAAGACTAAGGTGGTGCACTTCTGCCGCCATCCACGGCTCCACCCCGACCCAGATTTTTTTCTTATTGAGGTGCACCTGGATGTGGTTGAGTCGCACCGTTTCCATGGTCTTGTATTCGACCGACGCCTCACCAGGGAGGCTCATATTCGCAGCCTTAGGGTCTCTTGTACCCGTTCCATGGATATTCTCCGTTCCGTGACGTTCAGCGCTTGAGGCGCTGATAGGGCTACTGCCTTACTTTTTTATTGATCCTTTGTTCGTTCGAAGCTCGACTACGGATGCTAGTTTTATGCATCCCCAGCCGAGCGTTTATTGCGGAAGGTGGACTCGATCCACCACACCGGCCTTCGCCTTGCGACCGGTGCCTTCCGCACCTTCCCCATTGAGAGCCTGTTGGTCGATGCTGGGGAGATGCCACTCGCTCTGCGCCGCGTGCAGTTCATCACTCGCCTGTACGCGCGAGCCCGGCGCCTCCCTCAGTCGCCAACAGCTTTCACTGCATCCGCAGCTGATCTCGACGGTGCCTATGCCCTAAACCCTTTGGGTTTAGAGCCAGGAAACTCCTTCGAGAGCTAGATATAGCTCTCGGGCTGGTGGCGCCCCTGGTTCTGCCCATGACGCCACCCTGGAGGGTACCACATTTGGCTATTTGTTGCCACGCCTATGCTCCCAAAGCTTGTACGGCGCCGGGAGTATTGCGTTCGACCTTTTTGGAGCACACCTCGTGTCACGCTGGAACCGTGCCAGTGTATACGGATGGCTCCAAGTCCCAAGTGGGGGTCGGCTTCCACGCGCACATTGACTTGTTGACTTTTGGGGGGAGGCTGGGCTTCTCCCCTTTATTTAAAAAGGTTCCTTTTTTTTGCTTTGTTATTGTTTTCTTAGTAGGTTGCACGCTTCTGCACCAGGGTGAGGGGGACCTCCCCCCCAATGCCGGAGATTGCTTCCTAATTGTTAAGCTGTTCACATTTCTATTATTATGTTTTCATATTTTTATTTTAAAGTAGCCTAGTTCTAGGCTGTCGTGTTTCCGGCGACTTATGCCCTAGTAAGCAGTTGCCAAATGGGCTCTACAAAAAAAAAAATGCGACCGGGCAAGCGTTTCGCGCTTCCTCACACCGACTACATGGCTGGAATATGGGCAGCTCTTCGGACTGCCTGGCAAAGAAGATGGGAGATGGTCGAAGTGAACTTAAAGTTGCGTGCCATTGCGCCGCGACTCTTCCCATGGACCTTTTCCCCAATGCCGCGATGGCTTCAGGTCGTTTTCTGTCGTCTCCGAATCGGATATACTTGTGTGACGCATCGATATTTGATGGAGCGCTCGCCTGCGCCCTATTGTGACGACTGCGTCGTCCCCCAGACTGTTTGGCACATTCTTGTCGAATATCCCAGTTTAGGTGATCTTTACGCACGTTACCTGTCCCGGTACCTGGTTGGGCGGGGTCGTTACCGCCTGTCCTTTGTACTCTGGATGAGTGCGTGCCAATTGACTGGTGGACTTGTTGACTTTTGGGGGGAGGCTGGCCTTCTTCCTATTATTTAAGCAGGGTTTTTTTTGTTTTGTTTTTTTACTTCTTTTTTTTCCCCTTATATGTCGCACGCTCCTGCGCCGGGGGCACCTGCCCCCTACGCAGGAGCTTGTTTACTGCTCACTTCCTCTTCCCCTTTTTTGTGAGGGGGGGGGTTGTTTTTTGTCTTTTTTAATTTTATTTTAAAGTAGCCTAGCACTAGGCCAGTTTTTAATACAGCGACTAATGCCCAAGTTGGCAGTCGCCAGATGAGCTCTTTAAAAAACAAAAAATATGCCTACATGTGCTATAAGCGCGACCCGAATGATTTTACTGTTGGTGAATTTCATCGAGCTAGGGCAAGGCTCCAGTATATTTTGAGGCACGCCCGGCGTTCTTTTTAGCGGGCATACGTGTCTTCAATTAACGAGAAGACCCCTCTAGCAGAGGTGTGGATGTTAGTCAAAAGGATTTGGTGGCAAGTTCTCGCAGGACTTCCCTTCCGTTCTGCAGGAGAATTGGACCGCAATCTCAGACCCCGCATCTGTGTCGGAATCCTTCGCTGGACTTTACCTCGAGAGGCGGAGAACCCTTCAACCACAGGTTTACTTTGAGTGAGTTTTGTTCCGCTCTCGCTTCGTGCGCGGATACCACCTGGGGTGCTGAACGTTCGAAGCTCGACTACGGATTCGAGTTTTATGCATCCGCAGCCAAGCGTGCATTGCGGAAGATGGACTCGAACCACCACACCGGCCTTCGCCTTGCGACCGGTGCATTCCGCACTTCCCCCATTGAGAACCTGTTGTTCGATGCTGGGGAGATGCTACTCGCTTTACGCCGCGTACAGTGCATCACTCGCCTGTACGCGCGAGCCCATGCCCTCCCTCAGTCGCCAACAGCTCTCACTGCATCCACAAGTAATCTCGACGGTGCCTCTGCCGCCGTGAGACGCCAGTCATACCATAAGCCCTTTGCCTTTAGGGCTAGAAAACTCCTTCGAGAGCTCGGTATAGCTTTCGTGCTGGTGGCGCCCCTGGTTCTGCCCAGGACGCCATCCCTTGCAGACTATTTGTCGCCGCGCCTCTGCTCCCAAAGCTTCTACAGCGCCGGGAGTACTCCGTTCTGCTTTTTTCGAGCACATTTCGTGTCACGCTGGAACCCTGCCAGTGTATACGGATGGCTCCAAGTCCCAAGAGGGGGGGTCGGCTTCCACGCCGTATCCACTCTGTTTGAAGTCAGCGGGACTCTGCCAGGCGCCTCGTCTGCCTTCACGGTCAAACTGGTTGTAATACACCGCTCGGTCCCGGAGATAACGCGACATGCCCAGTTCGGAGACCGGGTTGTCATTTATAGCGACTCACAAAGCGCCCTGAGTGCTCTCGGGGCATTGGAATCTCAGCATCCCCTGGTTCGCGATATCCATGACGCCACGGTTTTGGCTAGCTGGGGGGATGTCTAGATTATCTTATGCTTGGTTCCTGGACATGTAGGAATTGCGAGGAATGAGCACGCCGATGATGGCGCCAAAGAGTTCGCGAGGACTGAGCGACCAGTCCAGGGGAAGGATCGAAGGGAACTTAAAGTTACGTGCCATTGCGCTTCCGACTGTTTCCATGGACCTACCCTCAAATGCGGCGACTCCTTCGGGTTGGTTTCTGTCGTCTCCGAATTGGACACACTCGCGAGACGTACTGCCATTTGATTGAGCGCTCGCCTGCGCCTTATTGTGAAGACTACGTCGTTCCCCAGAGTGTTCGGCACATTCTTGTCGAATGTCCCACTCTGTATGATATTCGCGCACCTTACCCGTCCCGGTACGCGCTGGGTCGCTACCGCTTGTCCTTTTACTCGAGACGGGTTCGTGCACGTAGACTTGTGGCTTATACAACTTTTTCGAGGAGGCTGGTTTCCTCCACTTTATTTCACTGTCTTTTTTGTAGGTCTCATGTTCCTGTGTCTGGGGGAGGCGGGCCTAGCCCCAACGCCGTAGTGCCCTTTCTTCTTGTTGCCTTTCTGCTTTTTCTTTTCTTTATTCGTTGTTTTTGTTTGCCTTTTTAGTTTGTGCTTAGTTTTTCTCTTTATTTTATCTCTGTTATTTTTTTCATATTGTTATTTTGTTTTTTAATCTAGCCTACTAGTAGTCTTTAGCATGAGTACAGCGGCTTTTGCCCTCGTAGGCAATCACCAGATGAGCTCTCTCTCAAAAAAGGTAGCATTACCGTGTCAAGGTATTGATGTCTATATGGTCGAGGTCTTACCACTGCATCCTGTCCCAATAGATGTAACAACTTGGTTGTGTCTGTAAATGTAGCAGTCATGTTCCTCCACCAATTCGCTCAACTCATAAGAATAAACAACCAAGGAGCTTGGCGATGGCCACCCTCTTTAATCTCTCTAAGACTGCTTCCTGAATGAAGATGGCACCGCACCGGCTCCCTCGCACCTGCCTGAAGAAGCTGGTGGTTGCATTCCCCTTAAGGATGGGGTAATTTAGACCCATCCAGCACCCCACCAGTAGAAAGTTTAAACCAGGTTTAAAGGCTTGTGTGCCTCGCTAAGCCTTCTCCACTAAGGCTTCAAATGTCAATGCATTCCACCATTGGCAGATTCCCCTCGACTAAACACGTCTTGATGCTGCATTTTTTTACGTTCATTCATTTGAAACTCATTTGTCTAACTTCTACATAATTCTTATGGCTCACAAATGGTGGAAGACATGGATACTGCCACGTCAGCTTCAACATGTTTAGCATTATACATAAATATATTTTTCCATTTCTCTTATTTGGTTTTCATTCATGACATGGTTTATATTGAAAAGCATTTTATGCAATATAGTGGCTATCATAGCTGTAGATACCTGTGTGGTTTGGATCCCATTTAATCAGGAGGCTTCCACCACGAAATAAGTCATTTTTAATAAGTGCACATTTGTGGGTAGAACCCCCACCAAAAAATAAAAAATGTGGTGCAACCTAATATAGAAAAAATGTAGTACATATAAGTGTTACTTGAATTTTAGTCCTTTTTTCTTTCCCCCTTTGTTCGTTCTCATCTCTCCTTTTTTATTTCTTACACTGGTCTTAATTGGATCTTTCCAGTTCATAATTCTATATATGTTAAAAGTTAAGTATGGTAATAAATTTCAGGGTGATATATTGATTATGAATGCTAAGGATTTATGAAGATAATGTGGAAGAAACCTGCATGAGAGTCTTGTGCTTCACACATGAGTATTTTAGGCAAGGGGAAGGAAACTTCAAAGCTGAGACTAGTACAAAGGACAATTTATGAATAGTGTTGTATGTGAGATGGATGGATGCAGATTGTCAAGAATGAATTGGTGGGATGAATTATGCAAATGAGGTTGTAACTAAGGATGCCCTGAGGGTGTGTAGGCTTGTGAGAAGAATTGATGAGAGGCAACGTGGAGAGAATATACCAGAGTTAGTGTAGTGGTTTGTGAAGGGCTGTAAACCACATAAAAATGGATAGAATATTTTTTAATATTCGATAGTGAAAGTGTTGATAGAAGGAGAAGTGGATAAGACTAAATGGTAGATGGGCATTGGGAAAGGGGTTGGTGAAGAGGCTTGCATCAGCAACCTCTGCCCTTAGTGGCAGTTGCCACTAAAAAGAAGTGTGAAAAGGCTAACTGGGACCTCAAAATTTAGTGAATCTTGTTACCAGAAAATAATTATGCGGGGCCCAAATCAAATTCCAAAGGCTTGTCACATTTCTCGACCCACCCACTCATTCCTCTTCTTAATATTGGTCATAATTAAAAGAGGTTTCCACCTGGCTGCACCATGTCCAACTATCCAAGAGAGTACAAGCAATTTAATGTCCTTGGTGTGACTTGGAATCTTTTTACCACTTCAAAAGCTTTCAACCTCAGGTTGCTCTCACTGGATCTTAGCCCAGCTCGAAGACCTCTTTCATAAGGCCCACGCTGAGCCGGTTGCGAATCCAGTGATGGTTCACCCTTCACTTTAAATTGAAGTATAATTCTATTAATGGAAGAAAGGGGTATTCCAAGTCAGCATTTGTCTTATGGACAGTGCACTCTCAGATTAACCAACACCAGTTCTCTGAAATTTCATTGGAATTTTACTATACTTTAATAATTACAGTATTAAACTCTGAAAAGATGAAAAACAAATACTATTTCTAATAATTGCAAAAATTCATGAATAAAACTCATTTTACCATAAAAGTGTGGCTGGTTTTTTTTTTACTTGTTATATATGTCTGTATATCTTCCACTTATTTTCTGTCACTTTACAGATCTCTCTTTGAAACTTTCTGCAAGATGCCATTGCTGGTTTTGCTTTAAATCTAATTAAAAAAAATTTCCCTAAATTTTTCTGAGAATGAATGTCAAGTGACATTTAGTCCCTGTTTGGTTCAACATCAATGTGTATTAATGTGAGATTGGATTTATCCCCATGCCAGAATAGTCTTAGCTGTAGAACATTAAAGATTTAAATGTTTTTTTGTAATAGGATTTGTTGCTGGTATGTATATATTTGTCACAATAAATGGGTAATTGGATAGTTACATTCTTATTACTTTTGTGCCAAGAAGCACTATGTCTTAAATGTAGTCCATAATTTCATCATTATGATTCCAGGCATATGTTGTGTTTGCACAAGAACTCGGGAGCCTGTGGTTGGAGAGAAGTTTCTCAGCTCTGCTGCTCCATTTAACTGAGTTAGTTTCGAGCCCCAAGGCCACTGCTTCACATGTCGAGGCCGTTTACTCACGCAAGTGCGTCACCTTCATTCTGAGATGCACTGTTGGCAAGATGCTAGGAGAGAAATCTCAGGCAGCTGCCTGCAAAGAAATCACCCATATCATCATCAAGCAAATGAGTACTGTTGGTATGTAGGAATGAACCAAGTGACTGAAGATTGTGAGTAGGTTACCTTCACATTGCTGAGATTCTGTCACATACTTAACTGCCTGAAGAGGAATCTCTGCTTTCAGGAGGATAGAATCATCCACCAATCTAGTCTTTGTTTTTTCCTAGAAAGTTGTATCCCTTTCATTCTCTAGTCTGTTTTTCCTAGAAAATTGTATCCCTTTCATTCTCTAGTCTTTGTTTTTCCTAGAAAGTTATATTCCTTTCATTCTCTAGTCTTTGTTTTTTCCTAGAAAGTTGTATTCCTTTCATTCTCTAAGTCTTTGTTTTTTCCTAGAAAGTTATATCCCTTTCATTCTCTAGTCTTTGTTTTTTCCTAGAAAGTTATATCCCTTTCATTCTCTAAGTCTTTGTTTTTTCCTACAAAGTTATATCCCTTTCATTCTCTAAGTCTTTTTTTTTTCCTAGAAAGTTGTATTCCTTTCATTCTCTAAGTCTTTGTTTTTTCCTACAAAGTTATATCCCTTTCATTTTCTAGCTCCCTCGATAGCTTCATTTTTTGACTGCTCAAGCGATGTATCCCCGTAACATTTTCCTATGTTTTCATCTCTTTATAAACATCACCATTCACATTAGCACATTATGTTACTGTCATAGTATGGAGAAGAACAAAACGGCAGACAGCATAGTAAAAACAACCTTTACCCTCCTCCATACCCTTGCAACATTTGTTGTCGGGCCATTGCTCCCCAGGTCAGATGACCTTTGATCCTACAAGGTGTGCTCTAGGCTTCGCAAACGTCACCACCACAATTAAGTGGGGCCGCTCTGTCTGTGAGGCTGTCCTGAGGGACCGGGTTAGAGTGGAGGGAGGCTGTTGCATGCTGTGGGAATTTTATAGCCCCCCCCCCCCTCCTGTGCTAGGGGTCCATGCAACATTTAGGAAGTGGGGATTTGGATCTAATGAATGCATCATTGGTCATGACAACCAGCATGTAGTTCCTTGTCGTGCCTCAAATTTATCTTATGAGCTTTAGGATGCCAGGATTTTCCCCTTACACATCTCCATGTATACCAGTGCTGGGCATCGTAAACGAATTTGAACTTCCGCTATCACAAATCCGCAAACATTTCATAACATCCGCAATCGCCCTTTGTTGGCGCAGACGATTTTAATAGTGTCGCCCATGATGAGAGGCTTATGTCCTAGATGTATCCCTCGATGCCAGAGGCTAGAAGTTGAGAAATATTGGGGTCTGGGTATTAATGAAAAAAATCTGAAAAGTAAATAAGACAAAAGAGAGTGAAAAAAGAGAAAAAAACTAGTAATTCTATCAATTTATTACCTTATGAATAATTACACACTAGAGTTCATACTTTATAGTATATTAAACTAATAACTTAAATAGCTATGACCCGTACAAGTCATTTATTCGTCTTCTGACAATGGGCTTAGTGGCTTCAGCAAATCCATATTTCCCTTCATAAACACCAACTGTTCAAAGTTTTCCAATGTTAGGCTGGCCCTCTTAAGTTTAAGAATATTAAATCCCTGTGAAAACAGTCTTTCCACGGCTGCAGAGCTAGGAATTGCAGTGTTGTATTTTAAAAATACATTAACCCAGGCGGAGCGACGGAGGTTTGGTAACATACCCATGTCTAGACTGGTAATCTTTTGGGATTCAGAGCACCAGCTCTCATACTCCTTCACCAGCTTGGTGGAGATGTGAGTATAGCTGCTCGGCCCAACGACTTTCATCTGTAGCTCCTTGAAGAAGTCATCCTCCTCATCCATCTCCTCTGCACTGCTGCTATCATTGGCCCCGGTTTCGATGGCAATAACACGCTCCTTAACTTCTTCCATTAGCCTTGTCTTTACTGCATCATCCTTGCTAGGGTTAAGGAGGTGGACTACAGGAAACTTGAAAGAGAGGTGGATGGCAGTCGCCATGAGCAAGTCAACTTCACTGAAAAGGGTGGAGGACCTGACCTGCCTTTGAAACCCTTTGGTCTCTTCTCCTCATTAAGCGGGCTGTCAAGGAGGTAGTTTAGCAAGGGCGTGGCGTACTTCAAATTTTGGCCTTCATGGTCTCTAGCTTTGACCTGAGAATATATAGGGTGGGAAGCAGGACCCCCATTTAGGCTTCTTTCTCCCACTGTAGTTTGTCCAAACTAGTCATCACACACAGATATTCCGTGATGACCTCTTTATCTGTTTGGTTGAAGCTTGGTATGTTATTATCCAAGCAGATTATATTAATTTGGGCCAACTTTGTGTTAAGGACACCATCCAGTATTTCCATAGTCATAGAGAGAATTCCTACGTGTGATATTAAGCGTCTTCAGCTTCCTGCCCACCTCTCTCCAGATGGTGGCTGCAGTGGTCGGCTTCTTATTTTGCTTGTGCCAAAGAGCTTTAGCTTTGGCTCTTACCTTCGAAAAGCAGGAACGGGTACTCGATGACCAGAAGGGGAGTTTCTCTACATCAACTGTGGCCAACAAATTCAGCGTGTAGGTGGCACATCTAAGGTGGCAGGGAAGTAAGACGTCCCCTTCAGGACTGTGCCGAGCATGCTCTTCAATTAGCTGGCCCAGATTAACCGGCTGAACCTCCTGCCTTCAGTGTCATTGGCGTCGTCCTCGTCCATGGCCATGGGGTCGCCCCCGTCAAAGTGCTTCTGAACGGTGTGTCACGTGTGTTTGTGTGTGTTGGGTTGGGTGGGGGGGGGGCGAAGAGGTGAACTATCAACGCTAATCCCATGGCTCGGATGACACGATACCCACACACTGCCCCCCTGCCGCCATCTCTCATTTATTATTATTATGAGGGATTAGTAATAATAATAGCTATTATTATTGTTGATAATATTTCACCATATAATCATTACATATTACTATTACATACACGGAGCAAGTATAGTACACGTATCTGGCAATGTGGTGTGATATGCAAGTTTAGGATCAACACCATACCATTTCTCTAGAACGTAGAGTAAGCAACTTTTGTCTTACGTTAAAATTGGTAATGTCACGGCTAGCTTCTGAATGGTCTTCCATTACTAGTTTGATCGAGTTCATGATTTCTATTTTTGATTGATTTTTGTCATTTCGGGAAATGACATATTATAAGCCTCCTTGAAATTATGCTCTTGAAATTGCTGGAACCCAGACACTATTTTTCATGCACCAATCAAGCATCTTCCAGTCGTGGCCATGACAACAACGTACACACATTGTTACATAATTAACATTATCATTGTATCATTATTGCTATTATTCACTATCACTATCCTGTACACCCCCACAATAAGTAAAAAAAAATAACAAAAAATGAAAGGTTAATAATTCTTATGTGCTCATAATGACTCTTCATAGTGAAGGTGCTGTATGTGGTGTAGGCGACCTTTACTTTGCAAATTATGATGCCCTTGAACACTTCTTTTCCCTTCTCCATCACTCATTTCTTGGAAATTCCAAGTGAGGCCAGGGGTGACTCAAATCCTCTTCCGATTCTTCCGTTGTCACATCGTCATCGCCCACTTGCTCTTCGATGGTGACATGGCTGGTGGATGGGGCATCACCAGCTTGGCTTGTTGTAGGTTCTGTATACCCACCCTCTATACTAGAATCACGGCTAGATTACTATAGTTACTTCAGCATGGTCAGTAATTAATGAACTAACGTCCATGCAGTGTGGGAATTTGGAGTAAAACACTGAGAAGTTGAGACGTGAGAACATTCGTAGCTTGTGTGAGGGCCGGCACTAACTCAGTCAGACTGAGTGAGTGGCAGTGAGTGTCTATATGGTAACTGGCAACCCTAACTTCCTGACTGACGTGCTCGTCACGCAGAAAATTACCAGCCACTGCATGTCAACACAGGCCAAGTCAATGGCGGTTGGCGAGTCACTGGGCTGGCTTCTATGTGTTAGCAGAAGTGTGCGGAAGTGATAATGTAAATTCGCAAATTTGCAACCATTTTGTCACAAACGCAAATCCGCACTTGAAATTTAACTTCCGCAATTGTGGATTTTCGGACTAATTTGTGGAGGTGCCCAGCTCTGATGTATACCAATTATACACAATTCTACATACTAAAAAAACTTTCGTGCACACGCTCTCACACGAATTAATATGTCTTTATGGACTTATTGCCCAATGCATGACCTCTAGTTGATTTTGTGAATCGAGAATGTGATAGTGATGCTCTTGGACATTGCCCACATACCCAGGCCTTAACATCTATCCTTCCTGAGGAGTTGCGATTTTTGAAAGGTTAAATACTTAAGCACCAGTGGTTGATTCAGGAAGCAGCTAACGCTTCTTGTTCTAATTCTATGTTCAAAGGTCTTAAAGGCTCAGTGTGTTTGTTCCATGGACTTTGTTCTCTTGAACAAAGTCCATAGATCACTTTTTAGTGCCGTTCTGGGTGAGGACCATTATGGCCACTAGTGGAAGCTTCCTTCTCCACTATCACACTCTTTGCCCTGAGCCTCAACGGCATCACCTCGGTCCTGCCGGAAGATGTTCTCGCTACGCTCTACGTGGACGACCTTTCGATCTCTTTTGGCGCGGCCCAGATTCCAACTCTGGAGCGTCGACTCCAACAGGCATTGAACCGCGTCTCTCGCTATGCCGAAGCGCACAGGATTCGGTTTTCTTTGGCCAAGACTAAGGTGGTGCACTTCTGCCGCCATCCACGGTTCCACCCCGACCCAGATTTGTTTCTTAATGGGGTGCGCCTGGAAGTGGTTGAATCCCACCGTTTCCTTGGTCTTGCATTTGACCGACGCCTCATCTGGGAGGCTCATATTCGCAGCCTTAAGGTCTCTTGTACCCGTGCCATGGATATTCTCCGTTCCATGACGTTCAGCGCTTGGGGCGCTGATAGGGCTACTGCCTTACTTTTTTATTGATCCTTTGTTCGTTCGAAGCTCGACTACTGATGCGAGTTTTTTGCATCCGCAGCCGAGCGTTTATTGCGGAAGGTGGACTCGATCCACCACACGGGCCTTCGCCTTGCGACTGGTGCCTTCCGCACTTTCCCCATTGAGAGCCTACTAGTCGATGCTGGGGAGATGCCACTCGCTCTGAGCCGCGTGCAGTGTATCACTTGCCTGTACGCGCGAGAACGGCGCCTCCCTCAGTCGCCAACAGCTTTCACTGCATCCGCAGCTGATCTCGACGGTGCCTATGCCGGCGAGAGACGCCAGTCATACCCTAAGCCCTTTGGGTTTAGGGCCAGGAAACTCCTTCGAGAGCTAGATATAGCTCTCGGGCCGGTGGTGCCCCTGGTTCTGCCCAGGACACCACCCTGGAGGGTACCACATATTGCTATTTGTCGCCACGCCTCTGCTCCCAAAGCTTGTACGGCGCCGGGAGTATTGCGTTCGACCTTTTTGGAGCACACCTCGTGTCACGCTGGAACCGTGCCAGTGTATACAGATGGCTCCAAGTCCCAAGAGGGGGTCGGCTTCCACGCCGTATCCCCTCTGTTTGAATTCAGCGGGTCTCTGCCAGGCGCTGCGTCTGTCTCTACGGCCGAGCAGGTGGCAATAAACCACTCGGTACGGGAGATTACCCGACGTGCCCGGTTCGGAGACCGGATTGTGATCTATAGCGACTCACAAAGCGCCCTGAGTGCTCTCGGGGCATTGGAATCTCCGCATCCCCTGGTTCGCGATATCCGTGACGCCACGGCTTTGGCGAGCCGGGCGAATGTCGAGATTATCTGCTGCTGGGTTCCTGGACATGTAGGAATTGCGGGGAATGAGCGCGCCAAAGAGTCCGCGAGGACTGCGACCGGACCAGCGTTTCGCTCTTCCTCACACCGACTACATGGCAGGAATACGGGCAGCTTTTCGGACTGCTTGGCAAAGAAGATGGGAGACGGTCGAAGGGAACTTAAAGTTGTGTGCCATTGCGCCGCGACTGTTCCCATGGACCTATCCCCCAATGCCGCGACGGCTTCAGGTCGCTTTCTGTCGTCTCCGAATCGGACATACTCGTGTAACACATCGCTATCTGCTGGAGCGCTCGCCAGCGCCCTATTGCGACGACTGCGTCGTCCCCCAGACTGTCGCTACATTCTTGTTGAATGTCCCAGTCTGGGTGATCTTCGCGCACGATACCTGTCCCGGTACCTGGATGGGCGGGGTCGCTACCGCCTGTCCCTTGTGCTGGGGACGAGTTCGTGCACATTGACTTGTTGACTTTTGGGGGGAGGCCGGGCTTCTCCCCTTTATTTAAAAGATTCCTTTTTTGTTTGTTATTGTTTTTTTGTAGGTTGCACGCTCCTGCACCGGGGTGAGGGGGACCTGCCCCCGCTGCCAGAGATTGCTTCCTAATTGTTAAGTTTTTCTCATTTTCATCATTGTTATGTTTTCATATTTTTATTTTAAAGTAGCCAAGTTTTAGGCTGTGTCGTGTTTCCGGCGACTTATGCCCAAGTGGGCAGTTGCCAGATACGCTCTATAATTTTTAAAAAATTGACGCGCACGCCCCCCTTATCACTCCTTCAAACTGCCATCACTGCGCCCCTTGGTTCTCCATGGAACTCCTTCGCTTAAGGAGGTCCTTACGTTCTCATGAACGAGCCCTTCGTAAAGCACACTCCCGTGTGCAGGACACGACCTCCCTCTCACTTGCCTATCGCCTTGCTACTTCGACCTATTCTTCCAAATTAAAATCAGCATGCGAGGCTCATTCATGCAAACTTTTGTCTGAGGGCAAGAATGACTCTTGGATTATCTTTCGTCTCCTTTCTCGTCTTTCCTCGCCTAGTCCCATTTTCCTCACCTCTCCCCCATCAACCCCTCTATTTTTTCTAAAAAAAATTCTGATAAAGTTATTAACCTTCGTGCCACACTACCTTAGTCGTCTGAATAAGCCCATGCTGTTCTCCATTGCCGCTTAACGTCCTCCCTCGGGCATCCTCTGTGGAAGTAACTGCCCTGATCTCACGCTCTTAACAAATCTGGATCCCCTAATGACGTCTTTCCACCCAAACTCCTCCACCAAATTCTCCCTGCTGCCCTCCCACTGATTCTTCATCACATTGACATAACACTTGCCACAGGGGTGGTTCCCTCTTCCTTCAAACATGCTTCAATTCGACCTATCCTTAAAAAAACACACCTTAACCCCTCTGAACCATCGAGCTATCGCCCTATCTCACAGCTTCCATTCCTCTCTAAGATCGTCGAGAGAGTGGTTATCTCTCACCTTAATCACCATATTTCTAACTGCAATATAGTAGTTGAAATGTCCCATTCGGGGTTCAAAGTGAAGCACTACTGAAACCGCTCTTCTTAATGTTTCATACGTTTTACGTAGAGCAGTTGATAAGGGTTGTACGTCCATTCTAGTCCTCCTAGACCTCTCCTCTGCTTTCGACACCATCGACCACACTGTCCTCCTTGATCGTCTTCACACTTTCCTTGGTCTCTCGGGCACTGCACTTGATTGGTTCCGCTCATACCTCTCTTCCCGCTCGATAACCTCTCCTCCGAGCCCGCGCCCATTCATTTTGGGGTGCCTCAAGGCTCAGTCCTTCGTCCCCTCCTCTTTCGCATCTACTTACTTCCTCTTGGCTCCCTTCTTCGCGATTTGGACCTGTCCTTCCACCTATATGCTGATGACACTCAGATATACCTTTCCTCATCCTCTATGTCCTTCTCTCAATCAATTACCAAGCTCCTTTCACCCTACACCTCCATAAACGAATGGCTGTCTGCAAACTTTGTCAAACTTAACCACCATAAAACTGAAGTTCTCCTTGTTGGTACCGCTTCGATAGTGGAGAAATCTAAAGCTCTCTTTCCCTCCCTTAACCTTGGCGAAACCAATGTCGCCTTCTCTGATACGGTCAGGAATCTTGGTGTTATTTTCAACGAGCAACTCTCGTTTAAACCGTACATCCATCGTATCTGTAAGTCTTCCCTCGGTTTCCTCCGAAACTACTCACGTGTTCGATCCCATTTTGATCGACGAAGCCTTGAGACTGCTATTCATGCCTTCGTTACCTCACGCTTAGACTACTGCAATTCTCTTGTAGTGAATCTCCCTTCTTCCTCACTTCGCTCCCTACAACTAGTTCAAAACTATGCTGCCCGGCTCCTCCTTCGCCGCCCCTGGTTTCTCCTTCGATGCCTCTATTAGAGGAGCTACACTGGTTACCTATTCGCTTCCGTACCCACTATAAAATTCTTCTCATCACCTAAAGGCCCTAAATCTTGAGGCTCCACCTTATCTCTCGTCTGCTACAAGTATCTCCTGTCGTCAAACTCCTCGGGCACTCCGGTCTAACCTCGCTTCCCTCCTGAACACCCCTCATTTTTTCCTCTGCTCGATGGGTGACCGTTCCTTCTCAGTTTGTGCTCCTAGATTCTGGAATGCTCTTCCTGCCGAAGTCCGATCCTCTCCCTCTCTTGCTACTTTAAACGTCTCCTGAAGACTCATCTCTTCAGAATTGCCTTCTCTCTCCTGTAAACTTTCTCTACACTCGCTACACAATCTGCACTCTGGGAGGTCTAACAGCACTAAAGGGCGCATTATATATTCCTACTATTATTATTGTTCGGGCTAAGCTTGACTCTGTATACCA
Organism: Ceratothoa steindachneri; assembly: GCA_963969495.1. Classification (NCBI taxonomy): domain Eukaryota; kingdom Metazoa; phylum Arthropoda; class Malacostraca; order Isopoda; family Cymothoidae; genus Ceratothoa; species Ceratothoa steindachneri. The sequence continues at coordinate 102,765,246 of OZ018325.1, read as the reverse complement.
TTTTTATGTATCCGCAGTCTTCATTTGGTTTCAGGTGCCTTCCGCACATCCCCAGAAGAGACCCTACTTGATGTTGGGAAGATGCCACTCTCCCTGCACCATACACAGTGAATCATGTACTTGTACGCGTAAATCTGAGTTTCCTTCAGTTGCCAGAGCCTCTCATTTCATCCGTGGTCAATCTTGACAGTACTAATGGACGTCGTGAGATGCCATTCATATCCAAAGCCTTACGGGTCTAGGCAACTTCGATCGTTCGATGTAGCTCACTGGCAGCTGGCGCTCTTTCTGCTAGGTTCGCTACCCTTGCAGGGTTCAATCTGTGAATGTCTGTTGCTACGCCTCTGCTCCCAAAGCTTCTACACCACCAAGAGTACTGCGTTCGATTACTGCAAAGTAGATAGGATGGAAACCTTAAGTTGCATGCCTTTACGCCGCGAATTTTCCCTAGGGCTTCTTCCCAATGGTTCAGGTTGTTTTCTGTCATTCCCGATTCTGGCGTACTTGTGGGACGCACCGTCATCTGATGGAGATCTTCCCTGAATCTTACTGCAATTACTGCTTGGTTCCCCTCACTGTCCAGCACATTCCCGTAGAATATCCCAAACTGGCGTATCTTCGCATATGTTTCCTGTCCCGGTACTTTGATTAGTGTGATCGCTACCGATTGTTCCTTGTACTCTGGACCGGTTCGTGCATACCGCGAGGCGGCATTGTAGAGTTTCCAGAGGTAGTGGTCCTCCATAGTATATAGTAGTTCTGGTGCCTGAGGAAGGTGGGCCTTGCGCCGTCGCCTAAGAATGCCTTTTCCTTTCTTTTTTTGTCCTTGACAGCTGGATTTTTTTTTGTTTTTCTTTATCAATATTTTTTCATCGTTTTGACTATAGTCTAATTAATAGGTGAATTTAATGTAAGCTGTCGCCAGACGTAACCATTAAAAAAAATTTTTACAGACTGAGCAACTTGACTGGTATTTGGGTTCTTCCCTCCACTGTCTACATGACAAAGAAGTGGGGAGACAGTCTCCTGGAATTTAAAGTTGTTCCCCATTGCACCCCAACTCTGTCCCTGGGCCTAACCACCTATGGCTGGGTTTAATCAATTTTGGGGGGAGGGGCCAGGCCCTTTTAGATGTCTTCAGTTGAGTGTACTACATTAAAACAAAAAATGGCAAGTGTCCCTGGGTTTGGGGTGTTCTCTTGCTGGTCATTTTGTGGGATGATAGTTTTGTGAACTATTTAAATTGTCTATAGGGCACCTGGGTCCCTGAGGAAGGTGGTCCCTCTCAGAGTCATCTGAGTGTTCTTCCTAGTTTTTCTTATTTATTTTTGGCCTCGTTTTTATTTTTGTCATTCTTGTCGTTTCGTCTTTTTACTTTAGATTAACTTGGACATAGGCTTTACTTTATAATTTTGGTGACTGTGTTTTTTATGGTAGCTACCACAAGGGAGCTCCACTAAAATGAAAAAAAAATAACAAAAGCTTTTATTTTGATCCTTTAATAATGCTCATATACCTAATTTTAATCTTTTAATACCCTTCTAATTTGTTCATTTCACTTTGCAGATACAACTGGGGAAAGCAAAGAGTGCAATGAAAGCTCCCACGCTCTGATTTGCTTACTCCAAGAATTAGGCTGTCTGATTTTGTCCTTAAGTACATCATCAGCTCCATTGGTCCTCGATACCCATTTAAGTAAGTAATTATTTTTTTTTTGTGATGAAATAGAAGTTGGGTGACTGAGCCTGCGGTTTGGTGTGTACATGTAATTGTTATGTTGTCTACTTAGGAAGCTATCTTTATTTGGGGAGCATAGGGTGTGCGAATATTGTGCATGTACTGGTTAAATAAAGTTGGTGAAAGTATGTGGTACACTGATTTTGAAATTTCTAATGTGTGATAACTGGTCAGCAAATGACATGTGGGCTTGTCTACCTGCCAGATAGTTGGTCTTCCATCTTTTTGTGTTGTATATTTTGTTTGTGAGGTTATGGTGAGGAATGGCATCAAAGGCTTTGCTGATATCTAGGGTAGTGAGAACTGTTCTGTGTGGGAGTCTAGTTGAGTTGATGCCTTCAAAAATTCTCTGTGTGAGATCTGAGAAGAGAGTGTAGTGTTCTGAAACTGTGTTGTGAGGGTGATAAGGGAATGTGAGGTGTGACTAAGTTTAGGATGAGGCTTTCAATGACTGGATGGAGTGCAGAGGATTGTGATGAGTTAGTGTGAAGAAGGAAGTGTGGGGGGTTTGTTGGGTTTGGCTGTAGTTTTCTATGTTGGTGAGTGCTTGTATGCCTCGTGGTCTGAGGTGTATGTTGCTGATGTCTGTGCTACAGGTGGGTTAGTGTGTGAGGTTATGGATGATGTGGTTCGTCTAGCAGTTTGTAATGGGTAAATAGTCTGAGTCAGTGGAGAAGAATTGCCTGCGTCGAATAACTCGGCGATCATCAATGTAGGGTTTAAGGTGACTGACGTACGCGAAGTGATTGATGAGGGTGTTTTGTAGTGATGGCTATATGTGATTGTGAAATGTTACTGTTGGAGAGAGTGATGCTGTTTAATGTTTTGTAGAGTTTGCTGGTGCTTGTTTTGTGGTCAAGAGTGTTGATATACTTGTGCCAGTTTAGTGTGTTTTTTCTCTAATATTTTGTTTGTTTGCGTGTCCAGTACTTGTATATAAAGGGCACTGTCATGTGTGTGGGAGTTATATTACATTGTCTCACGTGTGATAAGGTCTTGAAGTTCTGGTGTGAAGTTGGGATTGTGTTTTTTTCTGTTGCCTTTAGGGATGTGTTTTCTGTCTGTGTACTGTATAGTTGTGTTTATGGATGTGATGGGAGTACTGTTTAGTGTTTCTAGTGTTGTGTCTCAATTGTGAAGGCTTTTCAATTTGCACTTTTGTAATTTGTGTATGTGTTTTTGTGGCCAGCTGGGGTGTTTCTTGTTTGGGAGGTGGTCAGAACTGAGGCTTTTGACCACTCTCCACGATGTTACGGGGTTGAGGTTGAGAGAACAAAAGGTGATGTCTGGTAATGATGGGAGTCTGTGGGACTGGTGGTGGATATGGGTATGTTCTTGAAGATGAAAAAGGTTGTAGGTTTGGTCGAGGATCACCGAACCTGTCATTGTCAATGTTGTCAATAAACCAGGCCGAAGTCTTGGCGTTGAAGTCGCCACCCAGGATTATATTGTGATGTGTTGTATGTAGTTGTTTGGTAATGAGGGATATGTTAAGGGGTGGGAGGAAATGTAGATGTTTGATTGTTGTGTCTTGTGCATATTCTAATTGACTATTTTTCTGGCGGTTTCTTGTGGAGGGAGGAATCATTTAGTTTCTCCCCTGATGTCGGAGAAGTTAATGGATTTGTGTATTAGGGTGGTTAGTCCACCGTCTCTGCCATTGGCTCAGTCTTGTTGGATAGTGTTGAAATTAGGAAATTTAGGGGTTTGGTGCTTGCGTTGTTCTTTTGTTTCCTGTATGTTACGTTGTTTGATGAATGTAGCAAGTTCATGTTTTTTTGGTGTTTACTTGAAGAATGTTGGTTATGTTTGCGGTGTGTGTCTGGTGCTGTCACACTTTGGGAAGGTGAAGGGGGGTTGGGGTGGGAGCATGGCATGGTGATGAGGATGGATGTGACTGAAGGGTGCTATGGTTGAGGTAGGGTAGGAGGGTTTACCGGTCTGCGTTGTGTCGTGGTGGTGGATTGGTTAGGATGTGGTGTAGCGTGTTGTGTATGTAAGAAGGGGAGCATGAAGAGCAGGTCCAAGTGATTGTGTGATCTTTTTGTTAGCTAGTGTTGTACATGTGAAGTGGGTTTAGTTCTTGCAGGAATTGCATTGAACTGAGCCCTTTGTCTGTCGGCTCTACATGATAGGTTTTGAGCATGTTGGTCATGTGTGGTTGTAAGTGGATTCAGGATTGCTTTTTGATGAAAAATGTTTGGTTTAGGATAGATATTTCGATGAAAGAAGTTGCAGGAGGTGGTTTTCCCATTTCCGAAGTGGGTATTTCAGTCTAAAGGGTGGACCAAAAGTAGATAGTTTAAAAGAGCTTCATTCCTAAGAGTTCTCACAGTAAATCCTGCTACAACCTCTAGGGAATTCGCGGAACAATTTAACGTAAGCCATACGACTGTTCAAAAAGATTGAAATAGTTCCAGTGATTGAAAAATGGGTCCTGCATGAACTAACCATGGCAAATCTACAAGTTTGTTGCTTGCTGTGAGTCTGCTTTCACAACACCTTCAGGCAATATTTTTGGGCAGACTTGTTACTGGTGATGAGAATTGGATCCATTAACATAACGTTAAGCGCCTGCGTTCGTGGATCACTCAAGGAAGGAGAATTTCTCAACAACAGAGAGGTGGACTTCATCCATATTTCTCTTGCTCCTTCTGATTATAGGGGATTAAAGAACCATTTGGATGGTCTTAGGTTGACATCAAGAGAAGAGGTTGAAAACGAATTAGATTCATATTTTGCATCAAAACCTATAGAATTTTACAAGCAAGGCATTTATAAGCTTGTTAACAGATGGAGTGAGGTTCTGGAAAGCAATGGAGGTAATGTTTATAATTAAATATTTGCCTAGTCATGTTTTGTCAGATTGATCGCATTTGAGAAAATTAAACAATAGATATTCATTGGTAGACGGACATTCAAAGTAATGGCGGTGCCTACCCTACACAGATCAGGGCCAGTGATCCTGCCAAGTTGATCAAGGTTTAATGCGTTCAGGATATTATTATGCAAGAGTGTAGGCTCCCACTCTTTTTTTCATCTTGGGCATGGGTTTGGTCCCTTTTATCCCTTTCTGCAATCTGCATTTGATACCACGGTATTCCTATTCCCACACCACTGGAAAAATGCCCAAATTAAAGTACATGAAACAAGGTCAATAGATTCTCTACCGCTATCATTGACTGGAAATAAAAGTTGAGTTTCTCTTGTAACATTTGTGTTTAATTCAAGAATTATATTTAAATTAATATATGGTACAATTAAAGTAGACCTGTTTTGATAAACATTGAACTCTTCCTCTTTCAGATTTAGTGGATGCTGTAGTGGCTGTTTTGCTGCATCCAAATACAGCAACGCGACTGGCTGCCGCTTGGTGTCTTCGTTGCATATGTTCAGCCCTCCCATCTCAGCTGCACCCCCTAATTAGCCGATGCTGTGATCGATTAGATTCACTCAGGTCTTCCCCAGAAGCCATATCAGGCTACAGGTTTGTGGAAAGTTGTCTCTGTTGTGATTGCTCAAAGAGGTACTTCATTTTATTCAGATCAGTTTCACAAGATTTGAAAGTTCAATCCATCATATAGCTGTGACATGGTTGAGTCCTTCCTTCACCTGTGAACTCTTTTATTAAGTCTCTCCATATTTCTTTTTCTTCAGCTTCTCACATTAGCCCCTTGGCCTCATTTTTCTTTTCATCATTGTTCTAATGATCTATTATTTAATGATTTATTATTCTTTGCTTAGCCTTATCCTTGATCCTTCCTCCAGGCTTTTTCGGGAGTTTGCACATCCTTCTTATCCTATTACTCAACGGGATGGATGAGTTTGCATGAAAACCTTTTCCTTTATCCCTACTCACTCCTATCCTTCCTTAATTACCTATCCTTGTTTTGTTTTTTTGATGTCCTTCTCATTACAAAGTGGTTCGAGTCTCTATCAACTTCCTCTTCGAAGTTTATAATACATCCTCGCAACTGCACTATTTAGAATTAATGTAATTTTCTGTCACTGCATTTGTTATATGTAACTATTTTCACCCTCATTTCGTTTCTTTCTTTTTATTCCCTGTTATTCTGTTGCTTCTCTCATTCTTAACCGAATAAACTGCCTTTGTTGGTTACAAGTTTTCTTTCAGATAAAAAGAATGATCGATCAAGTGGGTCGCACATGGTCATCATGAATGACTTAAATGACTAGTGTCTTCCACTTTTTAGCTCGGTGATAGCTGCTTTGGCAGGGTGCGTTAAAGACACCCCCTTGGGCATTCCGCATCGCACTGGCAAAGAACTTTTCAATATTGCTGAGGAGCTCCTGCGGTCCGCGAGTCAGAACTCGCGCCTTTCTCTCCACCGGACCACAGCTGGTTGGCTCCTCATTGGTTCCCTGATGACCTTAGGTTTGTGTGACACCACTCAACTTCACCTATTGCGATTGACTTTAAGCCTATTTCTGTTTTCAAAGATTCCAGTAGTCTAATAGCTTCTTCGACTGACCTTCGAACAGATAGCACATGTTTCGTAGAGCTCTCGGAATATTTTGATTATTTGCTATACTTTGGTGTTTGATAGAAGTTTTTACGCAAAATAGTATTATGTATAGTCTAGTGACATAGTAAACATAAATATTAAGTTATTAGATCGTATATTTGGTTAATATAACAAAGTTGTTTAGCATTGTAAATTTTTTGGCCAGGTTCTTTTGTTTACCTTATTTTGCGCAGGAAAGTACGTAGTAGCTAAATTAAATTAGTGTTTTGAAACCTCGTTTCTAGGTTGACGGTTTAATTAGCGACCGATTTGGACTGTGTTGTGCATTAAATCTCGTTTCGGTCTGTTGATTTATTTTGGGGATTTTTCTACAGTTTTTTTTCACCACAGAATCAGCGAAAGCTAAGTTGCTCTTCTTTTTTTTATTACTACTTAAGTTCTTTCTTTGTTTGAATAAGTGATGGAGTTCGGGGATGAAAGTGAGCATGAGTGTCGGAATGTATGCATTGGTTGTGGTGTAGTTGGTGAGAGGTATACATGTGTTGTATATGGGCTGTGTGAATGCATTGTAGATTTAGAGGGAATCAGATGGCAGGATTTAGACAGGATATCTAGGCTGGAAGTGTTAGTTGCTGAGCTCAGGAGGGAACTTAGTGTTAGGCCTAGAGCTGGGAATAGGTTAGGGGGTGAGGTAGGCCAGTTAGATGTTTTAGGTGAAGGTAGAGGGCCGGTGGAGGAGGTAGGATATGATAGTTCTAGGGATAGTGAAGTTAGCCCCCTTAGATTAGTTAGAAATAGGCCTAGTGAGGATGGGGGACAGTGGAGAGTGGTTAGGAAACGTGTAGCTAGGGAGGCTTCCCCTGTTCTTTGTGAGAATAGGGTTGCCTCTGTTGAGGTGGTTGGCCAGGGGGAGAATAGGTGTGTGAGTCAGAGGGACACAGAACCTATTAGCTTGACTAATAGATTCAGTGCCCTAAGAGAGGAAGTAACTGGAAGTGATATTACTGATGGGGGTGGGGGGGAGGTAGAGTGACTGGTAGTTTGAATGAGAATAGGAGTGGGGATGGAGTTAGGTCTGTGGGGGTTAGGAATAGGAGTCTGACTGAAGTGCTTGTGATGGGTGATTCGCGAATTAGATATTTAAATAGGAAGTTGAATGCAAGTAGATTGAATGGTGTGAGGTTGTGTTTGCCGGGTGCTGGAGTGAGAGATCTGTCTGATAGGTATGAGGAGCTGGTGTCTGGCTGTGCAAGGGATGCGGTTGTGATTACACATGTAGGAGTGAATGATGTGAAGAAAGTGGGTGCATGTGAGTTACGTGAGAGGTACAAGAGGTTGATTGAAAAGGTGAAAGAAAGTAGAATGAAAGGTGTTGTGACAGGTATGCTTCCAAGAATGGATGTTGGGGTAGAATGGATGTCTCGTGCAATTGGGCTGAATGATTATGTGAGGAGGATGTGTGAGATGGAAGGTGTCATGTTTGTGGATGTGTGGGATAGGTTTGTTGGAATAAAAGAAATATATGCAATGGATGGACTGCATTTGAGTAGGAGAGGGGTAGATGTGTTGTGGAAGGAGTATGATCATGTTATAAGGTCTTTGTGGGCGGGAAACTAGATACTAATAGTGGTCAGGGAATTATGAGAGGACATTATAGTACTGAAAGTAGAATGGACTTGGCAGGTAACAGAAATAGGTTCCAAGGCAATAGAGGTGAGGTCATTCAGGTTGGAAAAGGTGCTTCAGGGATAGAGGGGTTAAATTGTTTTTATACCAATGCTCATAGTCTTAGAAACAAGAAGGATGAGCTATTTAGTTATATTAGCGATGAGGATATAGATATATTATGTGTTACTGAATCATGGATTAATGAAATAGAATTTAGTGACACTATAAGTGAATTTGATTTACAGGGCTATAATATGTACATTAGTCAAAGGACAGGTAGGATTGGTGGAGGAATAATTATCTATATAAAAAACAACATTGTTTCAAGTTTAAATACTTCAATAAAGCAGGATGGAGTTGAGTCACTTTGGATAGATATTAGGTTCAGTAAAAATAGAAGGGTGCATTTGGGAGCTTTTTACAGACCACCTGGGCAGACTGATGATATAGATGAACTAATGATAAGGGAAATAAGTAAGGGATGTGAAACAGATCAGTTATTATTGAGGACTTCAACTTAAACTCTGTGGACTGGGTAAATATGATAGGTAGGGATAGAACAAGTGGCAGGTTCATCGAATGCTTTGAGGATAATATTTGAATCACTTTGTTAATGAGCCAACGAGGAGGGACAATATATTAAATTTAGTACTTTCTAACAGTGATCATTTAGTTCAAGAATTGATTGTTGGGGAAGCATTGGGAAATGTGACCATCAGATAGTTCATTTTAACTTGGGAATTAAGAAGGGTAAAATAACTGAGAATGCTGTAAAAGTTCCAAATTTTCATAAGGGAGATTATGTAAAACTTCGAAGCTTGCTAAATTTGGTAGACTGGGATGTAGAATTCAGAGGTAAAAATGCTTATGGGATGTGGGATACTTTCAAGCATATAATAAATGTAGTCCAAGAGCAATGTATCCCAATGAAGGCCATTAGGAACAAAAGTAGGAAACCACTATGGTGGAATCAGGAGATAGCTAGAAAAATTTCAGAGAAGAAAAGGGCATATAAAAAATTACAGGTAGAAAATAATATTCAAAATTTAAGTGATTATAGAATGGCTAGGAATGAGTTAAATAAGATTATAAAGAAGAACAAAAGGGTGTCAGAAATTAAATTTGCTCAGGATAGCAACAAAGATCCTAGAAAGTTCTTTAGTTACTATAAAATTAATAACAAGTCTTGCAGAGTTAAAATAGGACCTATCAAATATGAAAGGGTTGTGAGAGAAACTGATGAGGAAATAGTTGAGGTACTAAATGGTCATTTTGCATCAGTATTTACAAAGGAGAAACTAAATAGTCTTATGTATAGTACTCATGGGTCAGGAAAGGAGGTGTTTACTACCATTAATGTCGTTGGAGGAAGATAAAAGGACTAATAGGTGAGTTAGATACTACCAAGGCCTCCGGCCCTGATAATATTCATTCTAGGATACTTAAAGAAGGGGTAAAAAGTATCTCAATAGCTCTGGAGAAGTTGTATACTAGGTCACTAGAATATGGAGAAATACCCGATGATTGGAAGAGAGCGAATGTAGTACCCATTTTCAAGAAGGGTAGTAAAGAGGATCCAAATAACTTCAGACCAGTTAGCCTAACTCCTTTAGTCTGTAAAATTCTTGAGAAAATAGTTAAAAAAGGCATTTGCCAACATCTAGAGAGGGAGGGGTTAATCAGCGATGCTCAGCCTGGGTTTAGATCAGGTAGATCATGTTTGACTAATTTACTTGACTTTCTGGAGTTCATAACAAATCAAGTAGATAAGGGAGAGAATGTAGATATAATTTACTTAGATTTTAGTCAAGCATTTGATAAGGTACCACATAGGAGACTAGTTCATAAATTAAAAATGATTGGGATATGTGGGGGTGTTTCAAATTGGATAGCTGAGTGGCTGAAAGACAGGAAGCAAAGGGTAGTGCTAAATGATGTAAAGTCAGAGTGGAGGGATGTTATTAGTGGGGTTCCTCAGGGATCAGTTCTTGGTCCATTATTATTTGTCATCTATATAAACGATCTTGGGGAGGCAGTTAATAGTAAAGTGTCAATTTTTGCGGATGATACCAAATTAGCAGCTGTAGTTAAAGATATTGATGATAATTTTAAAGTGCAGGGGGATTTAAATAAATTGTTATCCTTGGCACATAAGTGGCAAATGACTTTCAACCTTGATAAGTGCAAAGTTATTAAAATGGGAAAAGATAATAGAGAATTTAACTATGAAATGGATGGGCATTGGCTGAGCTCAGTAGAGGATGAGAAAGATCTAGGAGTAGTAATAGATAAATCATTAAGGTTTTCTAAGCAGTGTATTGAAGCAAGGAATAGGGCAAATAGAGTGCTGGGTTTAATTAAGAGAAATGTCAGTTACAAAAGTAAGGAGGTTATTCTTAAACTCCATAACTCTTATGTTAGGCCACATCTAGAGTACTGTATACAGGCTTGGTCCCCACATTTTAGACACGATATTAACCTTCTTGAGTCAGTGCAATGGAGGGCAACAAAGATTACTCCTTTCCTGAGGCACCTTGAATATATAGATAGACTGAGGGTATTAAATATGTTCTCGTTCGAAAGGAGGTGTGTGAGAGGGGATATGATTGAGCTCTTTAAAATTTTTTCTGGGATAGATAAATTGGATGTTAGCAAGTTTTGGGAGTTAGATGATGGAAATCGGACTAGAGGTCACCACTTGAAAATTAAAAAGCAAGGGTGTAGGTTGGATTTAAGAAAATATTTTTTTACCAATAGAGTGGTAGACTCCTGGAACAAATAGCCACAGAGGGTAGTAGGTAGTCCAAATTTAAATGTATTTAAGAGTAGGTTGGATGAGTTTATGGGGAGGGAAGGTTGTGATGGTTCCTAAGTTTTTTTTATATATTAATATTGTTTGTATATATCTATAGCTGCATGATTTAGTTCTTGACAAGCCTTGATTGGTGATACCCTTGTTTCTGTATGCAATCCTCTGGATGTAGTTTTCCTGGGAGTTTGTGTGCCTTAAAAAAAAAGAGGCCATTTGACTTGGATGACCTACGATGGGCCCTTGTGGCTTTTGTCATCTGTTATATTATATTGTGGAGGACTTTGATTTTGTCTTCCCCTGGCCATGTTATATGTTATGTTATGTTCAACCTGAGTATTGTTTTTACTAAGTGAATGACCCCGTTTTTTAAATGATGGTAACCGAATGTTTAAGTTTGTTTAGTAGTTGAACCTTGCTGTGATATATGTCTATCTGTGAAAGACGGAGACGCTTTGATTTCTTGATGTCTAAGGTTGTTCATTAGCCAAACAAGACAAAGATGCTTGGAAGACTGAGCTACAAAATAAGTGACTATTTAGCAAGTCGAGTAGCCAAACAAGGCGCTATTGAGCTTACTGTGAGTCAATAAGCAAAATTTTAAGCATGCCGCTATCCCCTTGATTACAATGACCTTGCTAGTTTCTCAAAAGCATTAGTTGCCTAAGGTGCCTTAATTGATTTTAATACATCAGGTCATCTATTAATGGAATTAGGCTTATATTTAGTACTAAGCGTCAGTATGCGAAAGACATGGATTGATTTCCGTATATCAAGTGTAGTTCATTAGTTGAACCATGCTGTCTTACACTGCGTTTTAGTAGTAGGAAGACTAATTGGTTAAAAGTAAATCCCCTGAGGCTTGATAGTGCTACTCCAAATCTCGGTTCACAGGTGAATGATTGATAATAATGGCGATGTTATATAGTACAAGAAATGGGGCATGAGTTCAAAATAATAGCTTCTCTAGTCTCTTTTGAGAATATAGGTGAGTACATGCGCAACTACAACTGATTCTGTAATATATATATATATATATAGCAGGCAATGGCTTCGCCAATCCCCCTTACAAGGGGGAGCTTGCGCTTCACTACTAAGATTAATATTTCAATCTTAAAAAAAGCAGCCCTGGTTAAATTTTTATAAATTTTCTGAACTTCGTCAATTATAATAATTTTAAAAAGGAACTCTAAACTAAATTTCCCCTCTTTTAAAATATCACGTTGCTAAAATATACAGTTATAGAAAAATATATATCAAAATAAATTTTATGAACTTCACCATTTGTAATTCTTTGGGATTTAAAAAATTAACAAAATTCTGATACCTGATTTAAATGTGTTGAAGTATGTCGTGGTATGACATTATATTATATCAATACCATATTATATCTATGGGGGAGGGACCAATAACTTGAAGGCAAACCGACAAAAGGGATGGAAAACCACGAGTTTCGATGGGCAAACATGCAAGATAAGAGTGCAACGAGGTCAGGTAACATATGGGCAATGGCAAAGCTCAAGGTCATTTAAAGAGGCATGTACAAAAATATAATTTTATTTACATAAAAATAATGAGAGAAATGATGGGCAAAATTACATCAAATGAATGAAGGGGGGGGAAATTGTAGTTATGAATCAGACTATGAAGTTAAAACTCAAGGTTTTACGGGAGGAGACTATTCAAATGGGGGGAATTAACGCAAATGGGTTACTTAAGGGGGAGAGGGGTTGGCTTACAGAAGATTCCGGGTGAGACAACGGGGTAAGGCTTCACGGATGTCTTCTGCACATGAGGCGAGGGCGCTCAAAACTTCTGAGCGGAAACTTAAAGTGATGGCGGTTCTCAAAGAAAAGAGAGGGTGGGGGGTGATAATGTCTAGTCCAGGGGAGAGTATTTGGGCCACCCAGGAGTTGATGAGAGAAGTCGGAAAAATAACTTGGTAGCGATCGTTAAATGGAATTACCTCACTGGCTGGGGCTAATTCCAATACAGAAATAGTTCAGCTGTCACTTTGCTTTGTTGTTAGCACCTGACTTGGAACTAGGGAGAATCTTCTTAGGTCTGGGCGAGACTTCTCAACTCTGTGTCTGTCTCATGGGAAACGAGCAATATATATACCTGAGGCTCTCCCCGTGAGGTGGGGGGTAGTGGGAAACAGCTCTACTCTTGGAATGGCCTCGAATCTTCTTGTCGAGGCTATTCTAACCCATGTAAAGATGAATCGTGGTGGATGCGGTTCGAGGCTACCACTTGTGGAAGGGGGGGGTAAGCTTACCAATTTAAGCCTAACAGTGCCTTCTACAGTGCAAGGAAGTTCCCTGCTGGACAATAAATTCCACGTGGAATTCCCTCACATATCTCCCAACCGAAAGATGAGGCTTTACAGAGCAGTTGCGTAGGAAAGGATCATCCCACCCATCAAACTAGAATTATCAAGGGTCTTGGGAAATTCTGACCTGCTACGACAGGTGTACACACAAAAAAAAATTTAAATCAGAGCTCAGCGGGGAATTTACGGACATAAGCCTTAAACAGGTCAATTCTAGAGAATTTAACTAGTACAATTTAAAAAAAAAAAAATACAGGAGAACATTGGCAACATTTCAGTGGAACCAAAAAGGGATACAATTAAATGGAGGCATAAATATGGGACTAAAGACTGAACAATTTAGTGAACCAAAAAAAAAAATCATAATTAGGAACATTAATGAGATAATATATATACAATTCACATGGAAAACCTTCGCTCCCGCCAGATTATGGATGAGGTAATCCACGGGTCCTCTAGCCTCGAAGATGGGGTAGGGTCCCTTTCACTGGCTAAGGAGTTTGTTGCTTCCTGTGGGAAGTAGCACCAGTACCTCCGTGCCAGGCTTGAATTTTCATTCTCGTGACTTAAGGTCCAATTAGGTCTTATACCTCTCAATAAGTCCTTCACGGGATACGAGACTCGTTTGTTACCTCGGGTGGACTCACGCTTGAGGGCTTTATTTTTCTCCCAAAGGGGGGGAGAGTTGCGCACTCGTTCTGGGCACGGGAAAACTTGTCACTCTGGAGGGCTTGGAACTCCGGGCCGATAGGGATTTCCAGGGGAACAGGTGCCTGGGATTCCAGGGCTGCCTGTGTACAGGTAATCACGGGTGGGCCACGGGATGGTCGTGAATTATGGGGTTCTGACCGAATAAAATGGAGCAGAACTGGATTGCGGCCGCTACCACTTCGGCCCAACTGGACATATAGTCACACTCGATGTGACAACGAATTACTGGGAAATGACTGGCCCGGCCAAGGTAGTCGTGGACCACCGCAGATTTCTTGTGGACGGGCCCAAAAGGGGGGAGTAGGTCCCCAGACACTATAATACAGGTGCACCCGGGGTCATGGACGATGGTGGATACTCGGCGACCGTTCACAGTTCCGTTCTCGAACTTCAATCCACCAGGGTTGTTCTTATTAAAGAGAAAGTTTACCTGATGGACCGGGTCTTTTGTGGGCGAGGGAGGATCGGGAGTCTTTTGAGGCGATGGAGGAGGATCAGGGGCGGCCCAGATTTGGTGCATTTGGTGTGACTGAGAGTTTGCACATCAGGAGTTTTGAGGACAGTTTGTGCGGTAATGGCCGGGAACTCCGCAGGTGTAGCAGACGATTGGGTTCTTTTGGTACGGCACAACCAAGGGAAAAGAAACTAGGGGCTTAACGTCTCGTGTTCAGATGGATGGAAGTTTCTTGGCTTCGAGGGACTAGGAACTTTGGTAAATCTTGGAACCAATTTAAGGGGGGTCTTAGGGCCATAAAATTTAGTTTTGGGGGGAGATTGGGGAGCCTTTTTAACATCCTTAGGGTATAAATCGTGACTACCCGCGTAGACATCGGCCTCTTCGAAGCACTCCTTGAAAGTGGCCCAACGTTTATCCTTAATGAAGGCGTGAATTTCAGGAGCCACGGCAGCTAAAAGCTGATCCTTAAGGAAGAAGTCCAGAAGGGACTCGTAGACCTGGGGAATCTTGCACGCATCCAGCCAACACTGAAGGTGTCTTTGGAGGATGTACCTGTGTTGTCGAAATGATTGGCCAGGGCGGATTCTTTCCTGGCGGAATCGGGGGCAGTAGAATTCGCTATTCATATAAACAGCGACTAGCAATTCGGACTTTAACGTGGAATAGTCCAAAGTTGCTTCCGGGGGAAGGGATACGAAGATATCCCTTAACTTGGCATTTAGGAGGGGGAGTAAGCGAGCGACGCCATCATTTTTGAGATCCCATCTATTGATCTGAAAGATTCTCTCAAAATGGGTAAAAAGCAGGCAGGAGGCTCATTATTGACCACTACCGGTTGGGGCGGCTTGATTCAGGCAACCCTTTCAGGGGACAAAGGACACCAAGGCCCATTGGCCCATGCCCCTTAATGTTCTGTAGTTGTGCATGACCAGTTTGCAAGGGGTCAGTGTTCCTGCCCCTCGCTCTTCTTCGACGGATGCTGGTTCACCGGCATTTGAAGATAAAATAAGAACCTAGAATGGGATCTGTGATGTCTTAGGTCAGGCATGGCCACATGGAGGCCTCCCTTGAGATGGACTTGGTCCCTGAGATTACCCAGCCTCAGATGGTAGGACCTTCCATGGGCTCAAACCTTGGATCGGTGCCCAGCACTGTGCAAGGACCTCCTCACATGGCTCGGGGCCCCCAAGGCCTTACAAGGAGAGGAGGGATCTCCTCCCTAGGCTGGTGATCCTATCACAGCCAAGACCTTGTCCATTTAAGAGAAGGATCTTGCTGAGGCTGGTCCATCTGGTATGGGGGCTCCTACAGGCAGAGGAAAAAAGTGGGTCCATTCCTTGCCCTACTCTCCAAGAAAAAAAAAGACAAGAAGACTAGGGAGGCGTGAGCCACGGGAATGAACGGGTCTGCTGCCATTTTGGTAAGCGGCCAATCCAAGCTTGGCACTTCCGATCCTGTTGCTCCCTCGGATGGAGAGTCCCAGACGAAGACCAGAACTGCGCAGAGCAGAGCGTTGATTACGTTCGGGTCACTCATTCAGAGACTGCCTGGCATTTTTGAGCCTGTTGGCTTCAAACACTTCCTTTTATTAGCTCCACTGATGTCAGCATGTTGGCTAAGGGCAACATGATCCATCAGAGGAGAGCTCTGATTGGTAGAGAGCCGAAGGTGACTCATTTCTCCGAAGGGAACCTTTTGGCGAATGCGTTGAATGCCTACGAGGCGGCCATGATTAGTGCCCTTTGGCCTGTGAGTGTGACGCCGCACTTTACCATGAACTTCGTGAAAAGAGTAGTTTATGCAAGGGAACTCGTGGACTACTCCATAGATGACATGACCTTATAGCTGGCCGACCGACCATGGGGCGGTCAAGGTACCGCTACCGCGTGAATGCATTCATGCCACTTCCGGGGAGTTACTACTACTTTACCCCTTCGGCCATACTAATCATTCCTGTAGACACGCAAAGTCGGGGTTACCCGAAGTCTGTGTAACTTGCTCCAAGGCCGCACACGATAAGTCTAAATCGTGTGTGGCCAAGTGTGTCAATTGTGGAGAGCCGCAACCCGCTTCTTCGAAGCAATGTGGTGCGTATCTCCTTGGGAAGGAAATCCCGGCTGTTCAAGCTGAGGATTGTCTCATTTTGTGAGGCTAAGGACTTGGTTCTGGCGCCCCCCGCGCTGCCTGGGACGTTTTATGTCTCAGTGTTAAGAAAGACATGGCCTCTCCGCGCCCATTCGGAACCCTTTTGCGGGTTCTACCCACCCTAGGTGCTCCCCTGGTAAAGCTGGTGGCGCAAAGGGTTCACACCCATCCCCAGCTAAAACCAGGGCTCCCCTTCCTTTCCCCAGCGTTACCGTTTCCCGTAAGGCGAAACGGCCGCGCGCCTCCATCGAGTCATTAGACTCAGAGCTGCTTCCTGAAAGGAGGACAGCACCAAAGGACCTTTTGCTCATTTGCCCACACCCAGTGGTAAGCTGAGTGGATCGCTCCGCCCGCGTAACCTTTCGAGGCGGACGGAGGAAAAGACTCGCATGGCGAGCCCAACCTCCCCCAATAAGTCCTCAAAGGCGACAGCGCCTTTAGCGCATTGTCCGACCAAAAGCACCCGGGGTTCTGCCCCCGGGAAACGTAAGGTCATTCCCGTGAGGGTCTTCTTTTCGAAGAGAGTCCCCGCATCTCCGAGCTAGCCCTGGAGGGCATATTCCTTCAATGAAATTGCCGCATACTCCGGGCCAACTGTGGGAGCTGCTGAGGCTCGTCTTGTCCCGTTTTTCCTTAACTATCTTTTTGCAGGAGACCATGCTGGGCGTGTGCCCCCTGCCCACCCTCCCGGAGTATAAGGGTTTTGAGACCCCCTCCACCACGGGATTGGCGCCTGGCAGGAGAATGCGCCATTTACACATGGCATATCTCCGATTTAGATACCTCCTTTCAGCCAGTAGCTGTGCAGCTGCACTTGGATAGGAAGTATATTACTATTTCTGCATGCATTCCACCATCGGCCAACTTCGATGCGGGGGACTTCCGCCAAATCGTGGCACGGTTCCCGAGAGCCTTTCACTTGGTCGGAGATCTGAACAGTATACACCCCCTCTGGGTAGACTACTCGATTAATCCTCGGGGTCAAGTCCTTGCCGATCTGATCGACGAGCTAGAGATACGTGTCCTAAATTTGGATGATTTTATGCATCACTGCGCGAGAACCGCTTTATTTTCCTGCCTCGATCTATTTCTGTGCTCTCCTGATGCACAACCTGATTTTTGGTGGGGGATGGTGGATGACCTCCTCCATAGTAGTGATCACTTTCCCTTCAAATATCATTTTCTGGGTCGCTGCTACCTGAGAGCCCGCCCCGGTGGTGCTTGGGGCGGGCGAGGTTGTCCGCATTTCAGGAAATGACTCATTTGTCTGTCTCAGTCGAGGAGTTTTGGGTCGGTAGATGAGACCATTGAGTTCTTATCTGGCAACCTCATCGCCGCATGCCTAACTACTATTCGTAGAACATTTTGCCATTTTGCACACTGACCCATCCCGTGGTGGTCAGCCGAGTGTGAGGCGGCCCTCAAACAGATGCATTATTCCTACATGCGCTATAAAGGCCGCCCGAACGATTTCACTGTCTGTGAATTTCGTTGAGCTAGGGCTAGGTTCCAGTATATTTCGAAGCATGGCCGCAGCTGTTTTGCAAACCGGGGAGAGATCATTCTACCCTGGCCAGTTTCCACCTAATCTCTCTAACCTCCTGCATGTGCAAGTTGATGCAGAAATGCGTAAATGTTAGATTAGCCTTTTTTCTGGACAGTGGAGGCCATCGGTCTTCTGCGCATTGCGGCTTCCTCAAGTTGCACTCCAAGATGGTTGCTCTGCTCCGACTGGAAAATGCCGTCTGCGAGGCCTTCCGTCGTAGACAGCACTATGCCACAGTGTTTTTTGCTCTGGAGAAGGCCTATGATACCGCATGGCTATAAGGTATCATGGATACTCTCCACATGATAGGGTTGAGGGGGGGGATCCCTCTCCGGCCCAATGGATCAGTAAGAGGGTGTCCTCAGACTAAGGTTGTGCACTTCTGCCACCATCCACGGCTACACCCTGACCCAGACTTGTTTCTAAATGGGGTTTGCCTGGAAGTGGTGCACTCGCACCGTTTCCTTGTTCTTGTATTTGGTAAACACCTCACCTGGTAGGCTCAGATTCACAGCCTTAGGGTCTCTTGTACCTGCGCCATGGATATTCTACGCCCTGTGACGTTCAGCTCCTGGGATGCTGATTGAGCTACTACCTTACTTTTTTTATAGATCCTTTGTTCATTTGAAGCTAGACTATGGATGCAAGTTTTATGCATTCGCAGCCGAGCGTGTATTGCGGAAGGTGGACTTGATCCCCCTCACCGGTCTTCGCCTGTCGACCTGTGCCTTCCTCATGTGCCCTATTGTGAGCCTACTTGTTGATGCTGGGGAGATGCCACTCGTTCTGCGCGGTCCACGTTGCATTATTCGCCTGTACTTGCTAATAATGCCAACAGCTCTCACTGCATCCGCAGCTCATCTCGATAGTGTCTATGCCGCCGAGAAACGCCAGTCATACCCTAAGCCATTTGGGTTTAGGGCTAGGAAACTCCTTCGAGAGTTCGGTATAACTCTCGTGCCGGTGGCGCCCCTGATTCTGCTCAGGATCCCGCCCTGGAGGGTACCACCTTGGACTATTTGTCGCCATGCCTCTGCTCCCAAAGCTTCTTCAGCGCTCGGAGTATTGCGTTCGGCCATTTTGCGGCACACTCCGTGTCACGCTGGAACCGTGCCAGTGTATACGGATGGTCGGTTTCCACGCCCTAACCCCTCTGTTTGATATCAGCGGGGCATTGCTAGCCGCTGTGTCTGTCTTCACAGCCGAGCTGATTGCAATGCAGTGTAGCGGTGGGATCGCGAGTCCCCAGCCAAAAATTCCCGCTGCCCTGACAAGGTCCGCTCAGTGGTTCAAGGAGAGAGTATTTTCTATTTTATTACACACAAAAAATAATGGCGATCAACCACAACCCGAGAAAACAAAAATGCAAATTTACCCAATTACCAAAATATTTACTATTTCTAACCACAAACGAAAGATATATATATATATATATATATATATATATATATATATATATATATATATATATATATATATATATATATATATATGTTGGCCTTACAAATTTACCTCAGCCACACACACGCAAACAAGGAAATGTTTAGGGCTTCACAAACAGATTGCCCAATGCCAACATGTGAGTCTGTCCAACTTTTAGCAGATCTGGGAGCGCTATTACCTGTATGGGAGGGGGGAGGAAAAGGGAGGCGGGCCCGCTTTCTTGAGGGAAGGGAGGTTCCTTTTTCTTAAGGGACTGGGAGTCCAGCTCTAGCCAAGGCGAAATGATCCACATGCAAGGATGGGGAAGTGGTGGTTCCAGTCAAAGCAGAAAGTGGCAGGACTCTGGCTCCAATCGATGCGTAAGCAACTTGGAGGCAGTCTCGAGACTCACGCTTCGAAAAACCGTCCCCTTACTGCCACACGAGAGTCAAGGTTGGCTTCAGCGGTCTCCGAAAGCCAGATGTCGCAGACTATCAGTACCACAGAACTATTTTCCTTCCAGGCGGCTCTTCCTTCTTCAGTGACAACTAATGACTTCCAAACTATTACTATATACAAAGTTATAGTTACGTTGAAAGAATCCGCCTAAAAAGAAAATAGGAGATGAATGGGGTAGCACGATAGAGATCCATCGAGTCCCCCCACACAAAGCAAGACGGTGATCGCACGATCCACACACACATTCTGCAAAAGAAGAAAGAGATTAGACATAGGGGAGGGGAGGCGGACAACCAAACTACTACAGCACCGCTCGGTACGGGAGATAGGCGACGTGACCGGTTCGGAGACCGGATTTCATTTATAACAGATCAGAAAGCTGCCCTGATTGCTCTCGGGGCATTGGAATTTCCGCATCACTTGATTCGCGATTTCCGTGACGCCACGTGTCTGGTGACCTGGGCGGATTCCGAGATTATACTTCTGCTGGGTTCCTGAACATATAGGAATTACGGGGAATGAGCACGCCGATGAGGGCACCAAAGAGTCCGTGAGGACTGGCCGACCAGACCATCGTTTAGCTTTTCCTCACACTGATTACATGGCAGGATACGGACTGCCCTCCCGGTGGCTTGGCAAAGAAGGTGAGAAACGGTCGAGGGGAACTTAATGTTATGTGTCATAGCGCCGCGACTGTTCCCATTGACCTACCCCCCAATGCCCGGACGGCTTCAGGTTGCTTTAGGTCGTCTCCGAATTGAACACACTCGCGGAACGCATCGCCATTTGATGGAGCGCTCACCTGCGGCTTATTGCAACGACTGTGTTGTCCCTCAGACTGTTTGGCACATTCTTGTTGAATGTCCCATTCTGGGTGAACTTTGCGCACGTTACCTGTCCCCTTACCGGACGACCAGGGTCGCTACTGCTTGTCCCTTGTACTCTGGACTAATTCATGACCACCGACTTGTGGACTATACAACTTTTTGGAGAGGGCTGGCCTCCTCCCCTTTATTTGACTGTTTGTTGGGTTTTTTTTTTGTAGGTCACATGTTCCTGCACCAGGGGAATGCGGGCGACCCCCCCAACACTGGAGCATGCTTCTTTCTTGCTTTTTTGCTTTATTTTGTTGTTGACTTTAAGTCTTTGTCCTTATTTATCATTATTTATTTTTTAATATAGTCTAGTAGTAGGCTGTGCTGTGTACAGCGACTTATGCCCAAGTAGCCAGTCGCCAGATTTTTTCCCATAATTAAAAAAACAAAATAAATAAATGTCACCATTGTAAAATTGTGCTGACCCTACAAATAGAAATGGAATTTCCATAGAGCAACAACCATTGCCAAGGCTTCCTTCTCCAACTGAGAATAACTAGGTTCTTTAACTGTTAGACTATGACAAACAAAGTTAACAGGACATTTTATACCATCTATCAGCTGGCATAGAACAGCTCTGATGCCATAAGCACTGCTTTCTGCAACCACTACCATAGGATTCTGAGGTAAAAATGCACTAATGCCTCAGAAGATACAAGAATCTGCTTGGAGGCAACAAAAGCAGTTATTTGTGATGTTGCCCAAGACCAAGGTACACTAGCTCTTAAGCTGTTAAAAGGCTCCAGAATAGATGCTGCCTTAAGAATGAACCAACTATAAAAGTTAAGCAACCCTAAGTATGATTTCAGTTGTCTCATTATGTATTAGGAATAGGAGCATATGCAATGGCTTGAACTTTGTCAGAAGTGAGGGTGAATACCCTGAGCATTAATACAATAACCAAGATAAGACACAGTAGACACACCAATAGCACACTTCTTCAAAAAAAGCTTCAATCCAGCAGTGTCTATTATCTTTAATACAGATCTAATTCATTGATCATGCTCACATTCAGATGAACCACATATGAACACATCATCCAAGTAGTAAACAACACATGGAAGATCCCTTAATAAATCTTCCAGCGCTCATTCAAAAATTCCAGGTGCTGGGTAAACTCCAAAACACAACTTATGATATTTAAACAACCCACAATGTGTGTTAATCACTGTATACTGCTGTGGTGCATCATTGAGGCATAATTGGGCATATGCCTGAGACATATCTAGCTTAGTAAATAGCTTACCACCTGGGAGACTGCTAAAAAGATCCTTGATTTTAGGAATGTGTTAGGTATCCAGTCTAGCAGCTCTATTTACTGTAGGATGATAGTCCCCACAAATCTTGACTGATCCATTTGCCTACAATACGGGTACCACTGCAGCAGCCCAGCTAGAGTGCTGTATAGTATTCATAAGATAGGATTAATTGTATATAGATAATTCTCTTTCCTCTTTAGCTCTTAGTGTATAGGGAACTGTGCTGGTTTTACAGAATTTAGGAGAGATATTTGGATCTACCTCAATAGTGAAAGTTGTACCTTTAAGGCAACCCAAACCGGTAGAAAATAAATCTGGAAATTCTTTCACTAGATCACTTTCAGTTTTTGATACAATATGTATATCTGAGAGCTTGCTTTTATTTAGATGAAGGGAATTAATTAAATCTCTTCCTAAAAGACATGAGCCCAGTCCTTCCACAACAACAATAGTTGTTGATGAGAATTAGTAGAATCAAGTCTAGACAGACAAAAATCTTGCCTCCTACCTTGAGGAGAACATCACCCTAAGTCTTAAGGCTTATAGAAGAAGGAGGAAGAGCAGGTCTGTCATGCTCAATAGGCCATAGATTAGAGAAAGTATTTTCAGAAATAAGAGAATGTGCAGCATCTGTATCTAATTCCATAGTTACACAGACATTATTTAGAAATAATGTGACATTAAGAGGATTAGTTTTAGTAGGTGTAACATTAAAAACATAGTCTAGATAGAATCTACCTCAGTGACTCACCTTGTCCAGTTTATGGACTTGATCATTTCCTTTAGATTTTGGTTTGGTCTTACCAAAATTAACACTTTGCACATTTCTGCATGAGCAAAGCAAGTAGCACCCTTGAGTTGAGTGGGCACTGCCACTTCCAATGTAATTTACCACAGCCAGGACAAAGTGTCTTAGGTTTCAAGGTAGCATCCATCATCCCAGCTTGAGGCTGAGTATGCTTTTGCTTGAAAGTAGGGCTCTGTTCATGTACTTTGTTTATAGCAGTTTCTCATAGCTTGTACATCTCTGAAAGCTGCTTCTCTAGCACTAACTATTTCTACAACTCTATTGAAAATTAAATTTGATTGTGCCAGCAATATGTGCTGGATCTAACTGGTCAGTGAACTCACATGTGGGAGTTAGTGCTTTAATTCCAGCAACAAAATTATCAATAGCTTCACCAGATTTTTTTATTCCTAGAATAGAACTTAAATCTTTAATATATCAGAATTACCTTGGATTTGAATGTTCTTTCGAAACCTTAATAATATCAGGATATTTTACATCCCACTGCTTTGGAGATACAGACCCTTATCTAAGCAAAACCTTTAGGTCCTACCAAAGTAGGAAAAGCTCATACTGTCTTCTCCTCTGGGATATAGTTAGCTAAAAAGTAGAGTTCAACTCTCCTAATATAGGTCTCAAATCTTCAATTCCATCCTCATCGACAATGTAATATATATATATATATATATATATATATATATATATTACAAAAAACTTGTAGCTCAGGAAACATGTTGAGGGAAATGAGACAATGGTGTTGATGGACAAACAGGATTACCATCAGAAGGCAAGGTCCCTACTTGACAATGCCGACACATACCAACTCCTTCTAGTTGATCCCACATCATGAACCGAAGGGCAGTTTATGAGACACCTCAACAACCTCCACCATAAAAAACTGCTAACAGAGGAGCAATACCATAAGACCAAACCACAAGGTTCAACACTACCACGTTTTTATGGACTTCCAAAAATCCATAAAGAAAATGTCCCCTCAAGACATATCATTTCCTTTAGGGAGCACCCACATATACCCTATCCAAGTGGCTGGTACAAGAACTCAGACCCCTGACCCTAGCCTCCACACACAGATTAAACAACGCGGTTGACTTCCTCAACAGGATTAAGGGGATAACACTAAATGAGGAAGAAATCCTGCTCCTCTCATTTGATGTAACTTCTCTGTTCACATCCATAGCCTTGGACCTCACGAGAGAGACAATCTCAATTGCCATGGAAGAGGAGCAGAGGTTCTTCCAAGATAAAAGATCCAATAAAGACAAATACCTACACCTCCATGACTTCTATCTAGATTTGACGGTTTTCATATACAATAATATCACCAACCACCAAAAGAAAGGCACACTGATGGGATCTCTGATTTTGGTCATCGTAGCAGAACTCGTAATGCAGAGGTTTGAAAGACTCGCTCTCACTAGCCCTCACACACCAAAACTATAGCTAAGGTACATCGATTTCACATTTGTTAATTATTCGTAAAGAGAAGCAACAAATTGCCATAACCACATCAACAGCATCTTTCCAGAAATACAGTTCACTATTGAGTTAGAGCAAGACGCTAAACTGCCATTCTTGGATGTTCTGGTGATGCACTCTAATGATTGGACTCTGCACACAATGGTATACAGAAAGAAGACTCACACAGACCGTGTTTTGGACTTTAACAGTGTTCGCCCCCTCACACACAAAAAAAGTATGGTCAACACTGTATAAAAGGGCCAGAACATACTGCAGCAACCTGCAGCTACGGAAACAAGAAGAGGAACATCTCAGTAAAGTCTTTCACGCCAATAACTACTCCGATTGATTTATTAAGTCAACACAGAGACCAAGATGCATAAATGACGGTGGAACAGAATGCAAAAGAATCACACTCCCATACATACAAAGGGCATCAGAAATAACAGCAAGACTCCTCCGTCAATTCATATGCCAGAAACTGACAAAGGTGAAAGACAAACAAACGGTTGAACAACAAGCTGGGGTTGTATATGGAATTGAATACCATGATGGCCCAGCGATATACATAGGACAAACGGGAAAACAACTACGAACAAATATAAAGGAACACCAAGGACAATCCAGAGGAATGATGCACTCTCGGCAATATCCTCACATCAGAATAACCAACAACACCACATGAGTTGGGAGGGTACCAGAATAGTCAGATGATCCAGAAACAAGAGGAGCAGAGAGTTGATTTTTTAATGGTCGAAGGGTATTTAAAAGTGGTGCAATTACTGAAAGGTTTAAATAGTATCTTTTCCCCTAACTGCATCACTTTTAAATACCCTTCAACCATTAAAATAATTATTCCCTACCACCAAACCTATAGAAGGAACCAACAAAGCAGGAGTCTATTTAATCCCCTGTAAAGAAATTAACTACCCTTTATTTTACATAGGCAAAACAGGAAGAAATCTGGATAAGAGATTGTACGAACACAGAGGAGACATTAGATGGGGAAACACAGCCTCTAGTCTTTTCACACACACTAATAACTTTAACCGCCTGATAGACTTCCCACAGGCCAAACTAATCTACCTGTGTAAGGACTTCGGCAAAAGAAAGGTCATTGAATCCACCCTTATAGATGAAATCCCCAACTTTAACCTTTTGGATGGGCAATACAAATGCAGCCCCTACATCAAAGATCTAATCTTAAAAGATATCCTTAATGAACTTAAATTCACACCCCCTGATTAGGAGCTCCAATTGGATCTCTGTAAACTATATATATATTGTATGCTTGGTGGGACTGCATGTATTCTTAGTGTTTGACTGAGGCTGACATGACAAACTTTATGCCAAAACTGGTCTTGAGATAATAAATACTACGCTCCTCCACAGTGGTTTTATTAATATATATATATATATATATATATATATATATATATATATATATATATTATCAATTATAGTTATAGCATGAACAACAATTAACAACACGCCATAGATGATGTTATGTGTCAGATGTAGTAATAAGTGTCACAATAAAGTGTTAGTAGAAGTTAGAAAATATAGTATAATATATACATTTAGGTTATGATAGGAACAGTTAAGGTAGAATTGTCGTGACTATAGTTTTCTCTTAAGTAGGTCATTGTTTATCTTCATAAAGTTGGTGATGGGCTTAGAAGATCTTGAGGATCTTGAGAAGCTACCTGTATCGAATTAGCAACAATAAAACTATAGTGAACCACGACAATAGTACACATCATATAGATTCCAAACAGAGTAACATTACCAAACAGAACCTTATGAGGTATACTCAAATTCCGAAAAGAATCTGCCAAAGGTCAATAATAGATCAGAGTAGCAGGCAACTGTTCTTCATTGCTTGGGTAGATTAACAGACCTGTCACAGGTTTCTGAAATGTTGGCTCAGTTTTAGTTTAGTTTAATAATCTTTTTGCCATAACAAAAATCATTGAAGTTTAGTTATGAATAAATTCTTCCATCATACAGAATAAAATTTAAAACTATATAACATTTAGCCTAAAAAAAATATTAAAATAATTGGAAGAAAAATATTGAACATTGCATTAAGTTTTGCCTGCATGGAAATAAGTTAAAAACTAATTCTTTTCATCCACTGTTTTAAAAAGTTCTCTAGTAGTGTATTACATAAAAGCTCTAGTACTGTATTAGGTAAAATCTGGTGATTTGAAAACTTTTTCATGCTTCATACTTTAAACATCATTGGACTAGAATGTAATGAGTTTAAAGTTGTTGGCTATTAAGACTGTCTGGCACATTCTTGTCAAATGCCTCAGTCTGCAAGATTTTCATACTCATACCTTTCCTAGCACCAGGGTGAGTAGGTTTGCTATGTCTTGTTCCTTGTACTTAGGGTTGGGTTCATGCACATCGGATTGTGGGATCTTTTTTTTTGGGGGGGGGGAAGGCCTCCCCATTGTCTTTAACTTTTTAAGGGTTGGGTGCAAGGGTAGGCTTTTGGAGGATTGGGCCTCTCCCAGATTCTTTTTTTTAAGCATTCACCTGGTGACTGTTGACAAGCAACTTCTCCCCAATGACTGAGCATGCCTTAGTTTTGTTTATTGCATTTTTTATTTAAAATAGGATAAATATAATTTGGGGGACTTTGCCCGTCCTTTTGGATTTGCAGGACTTGGCCATGTCTGTTGGAGAGAAAATTTGCAATCAACTTTTTGTTCTTTTTGGTAGTTGGGGGCCAGTATTTGTTGTATGAAGATGTGTAGAAGGCTTTGCTGATGCCTTTTGTGGCCACATGGGTCAGTAATGGTTAAAACCTACTAGTGTATATGTTTGTGTGGTTATGGATGGAGTAATTTTTTCTGGTCATGTTAGGTGTGTGAGAGGGGTTAATGGGTTTGTCTCTTTTAAGGATTAGTTTTTCTAGAATTTTTGTGATGGTTGAGGAATGAGATAGGTCTGTAAGAGGTGGAGAGGTTCGGAGGTTTATTTGGTTTTAGGATGGGGACGATGTGTATGTGTAATCCACTGAATAATTATAAGAAGAATAGGAGACTTTTAGGAAAGTTAAGATATGAAAGAATCTGAGGTGTCCTGGTAAGTTCTGACCTCTGTCCTAGAAAACAGTGCATAAGTGCTAGGAATACAGATTATAGGGTATTGGAGTTTATTGGGATGAGGGTATTTAATATTAGTGCTCATGTTGTAGCGGGCTGAAAATCTAGACTTTAATCCCAGGCGATCCAACCCACTTCCTACACTAATTCGGACGTGAGAAATTGAGGGAGAAATGAAACGGATTGTATGTACAGTCCTTTACTTACATAAAATATGGGGTAAATATTTACAAGAGATCTTGTTGCTTATCTATATACAATTAATCCTATCTTATGAATACTATCAATCAATATATGTAAACACTCAGACTATTATATTTAAAAAAAAAACAACAACTACCAATCCGAAAAAACAATTCTATGTAAAATCAAACAAAAAGTAATTGTGACTACAACAACAAAAAGAAAAGGCCCTCACGTGGTACCAAAGTGGGGAAGTCCTGCCAGCTGCCACTCGAGTGGGCACAATGCCTAGGACTTATCCAAAAACAAACTGGCGCCTCCGAGCTCGATATAATATATTGTTGAGGGACCCCACGATTGAGACAACCCTAGATAACCCTATCCCCTGTTCTGGTTTCTGGTCGCGATGAACAATGAATGGATATCACTCCCCAAGAGGAAATTATTCCCAATCCACGACCCCGAGCACAGAAGCAGGATGGCAAGCTGCAAATGATAGAGAGCAAAGAGTAGACTTAATAGAGCAGAAATAGGAGAGTAATGAGAATTAGCCTGAATAAAGGAAAAGAGGTATGGAAGAGAGATAAATTAGACTGAATATCTAAGCTCAATAAAGGTACACACCGGTAAGTTGCAGTATGGTACCACACCTATGGCCTGTGAGCGATAAATCGCATGACCTACATGAAATTTAATGTGAGAAATGGTGATAAAAGGATTGATCCACCATGAGTATGGCATCCTTACAGTGCAGCTCAACAAGGCAGTTCAGTAAACAAGATTAAAGGATAAAGCTAATAATGATAACAATTGGCATGCGAACAAAACTGAATTAATATAAGCAAAGGGATGTAAGGAATTATTATTAGAATATAATAATAACAAGCCACTGTTCTCTTCCTTAACAGGAAGAGCTTGGTTACACAGGCACCCTTGCAGGGGTGTGGCCTATGGCATTATTTGCTAATCTTAACCACTTTTTTTAAGCCCCTTTATAGACTATTTTAACACCCTTTTCTTCTTCTCCTTCTTCTTCTTCATCTCCATCATCATCATCATCTTCTTCTTCTTCATGATCTTTTTAACTATTTCAATCCTTTTGAATTTTCTAAACACCCGAAGTTATTTGTCAACTAAACCAAAAAAAACATTTATAAATTTTCAAAAAATCCCCATCTTAAATTATAGAGTTATGGATAATAAATATGTATCAAAGATAAATAAGAGATAACAACGTTAATATCAAGCACAAAATACATCAGGTTTAGTAAAGAATATACCAAGTTTAAAATTAAGATTATAAAGGAGGATTAATATGTGCTAAGCTGCTCACCTCGGTCATCTGTGCTCAAAACAGGTATTAATCCAAATGTGCAGGAAAGAAATTGTTATAATTTAAGGTACGTTACAAAAAATGCATATAAAAATATTACTGTGCAAGATAAGCCATGCTAGAAGAGTTTAATATAGAGCTAAAACATCTGAAAGAAAGAGTAGAGTTAAATAACATGATCAGAATAAGTTAGAAGGAAATCATTTTACAGCAATACCAATTCCCAACTTCTGTACCCAGAAAACTAGATCAGAACACTCTCCCCCCTGTCAGTCTTCTTGTTACTATCGATCATGTCATCCACCATACTCTTAGCCTTCATTACTAGCTCTCCCATCTCTCAACAGAACATAATGACATAAACACACCACTTTTCGTTGCCAGTGATGATGTGGTGAAGAAATATGTCCTTATATCCACGAGTAGGCTTGTGATGAGCAAGCAAACCTGCGGCAATCGTGGAGCGTTGAAGTTTGTTGCTTTCGCTCAAAGCGTGCAGAACCCATGCACTGAGTTTTTTAACTTTCCCCATCAAATGAGGGTGATTCACTACAGTTTTCTGATCACACGCCAATTCTCTAGTCGATTGACGAGGATTTTCATGAAGAAGGTTGTTCAATCAGTCTCCATCCAACTTAATGGGGTGACCATAACATTCTTTGTCATTAAGATTGAAATGACCATTTTTGAAATGTGAAAACCACCATTGAGCTGTCCTTTCTGATAAAGCATTTTCTCCGTACACAGCACAAATATCGCAATGAGCTTTGACTGCATTTGCATTTTCTGTCTCAATTGAAAATGAATAACAACAAGTGTCGAAAATGCACCTTTCTTTCAACTTGACATTCCATTTTGAGGGTACAGAACAAAAATTAAATTAACACAACTTTTAAATAAACCATAATGACTTATTACTCAACTTCAAGATGTAGCCTAAGCAAAAGCCCAATAGTCTACGCTGTTAATAGACGTAGCCTAACCTTTGAAAATTTTGCTCTCATTATTTATTATTGTTTCTTAATATGTGCACAAATCATGTCAACAAAACTTAAATCAACACAACATTAAAAAAAAAATGTAAGAACTTATTCTTCAACCTAATATGTACAGTCCTTTATTTACAAAAAATATGGGGTAAATATTTACAAGAGATCTCGTTACTTATTTATATACAATTAATCCTATCTTATGAATACTATCAATCAATATATGTAAACACTCAGACTATTATATTTAAAGACAAAAAAACAACTACCAATCCGAAAAAACAATTCTATGTAAAATCAAAAGTATTTGCGACTACAACAACAAAAAGAAAAGGCCTCACGTGGAACCAAAGGTGGGAATTCCTGCCAGCTGCCACTTGAGTGGGCACAATGCCTAGGACTTATCAAAAACAAACTGGCACCTCCAAGCTCAATATAATATATAGTGATCTTGTTGCAGTATTGAGGCTATACAGGGTGTCCACAAAGTTTGGGTACATAGGAGATAAATACTACCTTTAGAATATTAAAATATTAAATATTAGAATATTAAAATTTTAAAATTCCTATGTACCCAGACTTTGTGGACACCCTGTATAGAAGCCCTCCTCCTTCAAATAGGACGTACACTAACTTTAGTTAAGTTACTTTGAATCCTACAATCTCTGCCACTCTTTACAAATTGAAAGATTTTCCTGTTGAATTGGCAAAATTATAGAGTGGACTTTTGCAAAAAGAATTTTATCAAGAAACTCTGCAAAGAGACAAAAACATGAAATCAATTTATATATATAAAAAGAAAAAAAAAATTCTGTTCATACACACATTCTTACAGAGGGAGGGAGAGGGTATTGGGAAAGGGGTGGGAGAATGGCCCTTCATACACACACTCACATTCGCTCCACCACAATGTCATTCTTAAACTGTATATGAGATTAGTTAGGGCTCACTTTGACTCCATTGCAATTTGGGTCATTATATCAAAGTATAGATATTGGTTTACTTGAGTTGATGCAAAGAAGGATGACTAAGATAATTCATGGGTTGAGGAGTTTACCTTAAGGTGCAAGGCTTAAGAGACTAAATCTTCCTATGTTAGAAAGAAGAGTCCGAGGGGACTTGATCGAAGTCTTCAAGTGGATAAAATGTTATAATAGGGGAGACATAGGTAAGGTTCTTAATTTTTTTTTAACAGGATAGGACTGTAGCAATGGGATTAAGCTGGACAAGTTTAGGTTTCAGAAAGAGATTGGTAGAAATTGATTTACAAATCGAATGGTAAGTGAATAGAATAGGCTCACTAGTCATGTGATAGAAGCATCCTCCAGGTGGAGTTTTAAGAATAGATTGGATAGATTTATGCATGAGGATGCTAGGTGGGACTGAACTGTGTGATGGGAACAGCAGTTTCTTTGTATATGCTATTGATTAGCTTTTTTCAGACTCCTTCTTTTCTTATATGCTAATCTTTTGGGAGTGGTTGGGGATGTTATGTAATTTTTTTTTTATTCCTCAGAGTTGTGAGCTGTTTATTTTGTGTTTGATTGTTTAAGGGTATTTTTTTCCACTTTTCATGTTGTTTGCTGTAAATGAAATTATTGATTTGCCTGTTGAGGTTGTGAATTTGTTCAAGCTGTAGTGGTTTGGTTTTGTCTGTGCCTATTTTTCTTTCATGTGGTCAGTTTCTGGTGTGAAGTTTGAATTGAAGCATTTATGATGTCCTTTTGGGATATATTTCTTGCTTGTTTGGTGGATTGTGTTGATAAGGTGTGTGTGTTTTGTAGAAGAAAGGGAATTGCTTGAGCCCATGGTTTGATAGTGTGCTTGGAATTCAGTCCACTTTGCTCTTTTGTAGTTGGTGTATGTTATTTTGTTAGAGCTGTAGTTAAGTTGGATTATTTAGAATGTAATAAGGATTAGGAGGTGGTTGGATTGGAATGCATGAAAAGCTTGTTAGGTGGTTATAGTATGGAAGTGAGAGAAGCAGAGTTATGTGTAGGGAAGTGGGGTGTATTCTTGGTTTGCTTCTATTGTTCACTTGTTTAGTAACTAAAGTTGTTCGATGATGTTGATGCCTCTTGGTCTGTCTGCCTGTGAGGTTAGCAAGGCATAGTGGTGGTCATTGAAGTCACCCTCTAAGAAGAGGTTCGGGAGCTGTAAGAATAGCACCAGGTTTGCCAAGAAGTCTGCTGTATAGTGTTAGGAAGATCTAGGTAGTGGGATATAGATGTTGATTGTTGATGCAGTTTTGTTGACCTTTATGAGAAGAGAAGAGATAATTAGTTTTACATTTTGCAATACCTCAGGATTGCAAGATGACAGTGAAAAAATGTGTAAGATTGAGTTGTAGAGCCACTCTTTCTTGTAAAAGATTGAAGAGAACATGAGCTTCATTGTGACTCTTTTTGATTCTTGATTTTTCATCTCAGGTGCTGGTGTTGTAAAAGGACTCCTGCCTAGGATGCTGCTGCTCTGGAAGAACTCCTTTCCTCGCTCCAGCAAGGAGATAGAGAGTGAGAAGGCACGGGGAGATGCCTTCACCTGGCAGGTAAAACAGTGGGCAAAATCTGCCTACTTACACTATGGCATTTTTTCTCCAACACTACCAGGACACACACAAACCCATTCTATAAAAGACTTTCTATTCAAATTCTTTTCTTTGACAAGCTTGTTCCAGCCTATTCTTTCCCCACTTAGTTTGCTACTGGTTTCTCTTTTTATCATAAGGCTTAGTGTCTTACATCCTCTTTAATTGAATCTCATGCCTTGGCTTATCTCCAAGCAATGGAGATTAGTGCCTGTTTTCTTTTTCTCCACCTATCCAAGAGATTAGATCTTTTAAGTTCCATCAATATAAATGCCTTCCACATGAAACCTGCTTCACCTCTACACTTAAATTATTTTGGCAAGACTTATCTCCTCTTTAGCTTTAGTTGCATTCTCTTTCCCATGTTCCTGTGATAATGCTATGGTGTTGTTCGCTTATATTTTTCGCATCATATTATACCCTCCTAGATTGATTTGCCTTTTTTTTCACCTGCCATATTTATTCACATCACAAAAAAAATATTCTCACACTATAGAATCCTTTTCCTTATATTAAACATAAAAAGCGATCCCAAAATAAACTTAGACTAA
Source organism: Ceratothoa steindachneri (assembly GCA_963969495.1). Lineage (NCBI taxonomy): Eukaryota > Metazoa > Arthropoda > Malacostraca > Isopoda > Cymothoidae > Ceratothoa > Ceratothoa steindachneri. The sequence goes on along the minus strand of OZ018325.1, from coordinate 102,732,314 downwards.
ACCTACAAATTTTTTACCCAGGTCACATTAGAAGGAAGAGCTGGAGCTCTGGCATCCATGTACAGCTTTTTGCTGTTCTGTCCAGAGCTCTCTGCAGATGATACAATAAGGCGACTCCTGTTCCCAATTGAAGCCGCTGTCTTGATGCTTTCGAGGTGCGATGCCTTTTTTTGAGATGGGGTTGAAGCTGAATCACCACTCACTCAGGAGGGATGGAAAGCAGGTCGAAGCTGAATCACTACTCACTCAGGAGGGATGGGGAGTGGGTCAAAGCCCAATCGCCACACAGTTGAGAGGAAAGGAGAGCAGGTCAAAGCTAAATCACCACTCACTTAGGAGGGTTTGGGAGTGGGTCGAAGTTCAATCACCACGCACTGGGGATGGATGGATAGCAGGACGAAGCTGAATCACCACTCACTTGGGAGGGATTGGTAGCGGCTCTAAACTGAATCACCACTCACTTGGGAGGGATGGGGAGTGGGTCAAAGCTGAATCACCACTCTCTTGTTAGGGATAGAGAGCAGATCGGAGCTGAATCACCACTTGCTTGAGAGGGATGGAGAGCAGGTTGAAGCTGATTCACCACTCAGGAGGGAGGGAGAGCCGTTCGATGCTGAATCACCACTCACTTGGGAGGGATTAAAACTAGGTAATAAATTGTATTAGGAGTACTCTTTTTTTATGTTTATTAGAGGTTTCTTGGATGATGATGTTTTATCATATTTTTGGTTCCTTTCCACCTTAACTATTACACAACATGAGACAGGTAGAACAGGAAGAGTGCAAGCACTATAGATTGCAATTAGCAATCCCCGCACACCTGCATCGTCGAAGAGGGAACGATGGTAAGAAGAAAAGGAAGTGGGATAGAAGAACAAACTTGGAAAGGATAGGTAAAGAAAAACCTCAAGGCTTCCAGTCATCTATGGATTCAGTTTAATTAAATTGAGTAATAAAATTAAATAAAAAATTTGAAAAACAGTATATAGCAACATTCAACAAAACAAGATATACTGTATATAGAATATTCAAACAAGAAAAAACATAACAAATAACAAAAAACAGGATAATGGCTCATGATGAACACAAGATCTTATTAGCTTTCTTTTTGAAGGCATCTACACTATTCAATGCACAAGTCTCTGTCCAAAGAATTCCAAAGATGGACAACACTTGGCAGAAAGCAACGCTGAAACTGGCTAGTACGGCATCTGATAGACTGAAAACAAAGAGGATGCCGGGCCAAAGCCTGTCGAGTGTTTCTCCTTGCTACAAAGCAATTTGGCAAGGAAATATACAGCGAGTGATGCAGATTGGATTGTATCTTATAGAGCATGCACACATTGCTGATCTTCCGGCGATGTGCAAGGTTCCATTGGACATTAGCGCCACAAAGAAAGCTGGTAGTATAAGAGACTCTGTCAATGAGATGCAAGTGTGAGGTAGCAGCAGACGACCAGACAGGGGCACAATATTCCAAAACTGGAAGAATAAAGCTTCGGAAGCATCATTGAAGGTGGCATAGGCCTTTCTCATGATTCCCAATTTCTGCAAAGCAGTAGTCTCAAGAGATCTGATGTGACACTAAAAAGTTAATTTGTAATCAAATTTAACGCCCAAATTGTCCAGTTCGTCCACATCGTTCAATGCTAAACCATCAACATGGAGAGGTTCATGTTGAGGAAAAGGGCTACGAGATCGTGAGATACACATATATTTAGATTTAGCGATGTTAAGCTTCATGTTCCATGTATGGCACCATATAGAAATACATCAAAGATCTTCATTGAGGGAATTAGATGCAATGCTACAAGAGAGGGGAGTCAATAGTCGCAAGCAGAGTTACATCGTCTGCATAACCATACATAATATTTTTTGCGATGCTAAAGAGGTCAGCAGTGTAAATATTGAAGAGCAGAGGCCCGAGTGGACAGGATGCCAGTCACTGAAGTTGGCATCAACACAAACCCTATGGGTGCGACCCACCAGGAATTGCTCTAAAATAGATCAAATCCGTCCACCAACACTAATATCTCTTAGCTTCTTTAGGAAGCCATTATGATTTACTTTATCAAAAGCAGCTGAGAGCTCCAATTGAACTATGCGGGCCTCATGCCCCTGGTCTAGTGCCAACTGGATCTTGTGAGAGATTGTAAGAAGTGCATCTGTTGTACCAAATTGATTAAAAGGGAGAACACCTGATCTCTCAAAAAAGCAGGAAAGGCGAGCTGCAACGAGGTGCTCAAAAACTTTAGAAAGTATTGGTGTAATAGAGATTGGATGATAATTGGAGGGATCAGGAGAAGGAGTTCCCTTAGGAATAGGTTTAATGTGAGCCACTCTCCAGCACTCAGGGAACGATCCAGATCGCATGAGGCATCTAAATACTGCACTCAATTTGTTTGCGATTATAGCAGAAGTTTCCTTGAAAAACAAAGGAAACATCTTAAGGGGATCTTTGCCCCCATATGGATCAAGAGCATTGAGTAGCTTCTCAACTTCTTTGGACCAAAATGCAATTTTATTAAGAGTAGGCACAATGGCCATTTATTGATTGAAAATTAATTGCTCTCTACTAAGTTTAGAGTCAAAGTGCTTCACCAAAAGATCATCTTTTTCCTTTGTACTTGTGATAAATTTACCGTTCTCAGAGAGCAGTGGAGGAAGTGATGAGCTGCAGCCAAAGACCACTGATTTAAGGGTGGACCACCTCTTATATGGATCTCTGGCGCTTAATTTATCCTTGGCAGAGCTGAGATATTACCTTTCACCATCATGATAAATCCTCTCTGCTTGAGATCTTGCTAGAACATACTCGTTCCAAGATTCTCTTGTGCGTAGCTGAGACCAGTGGCAGCATCCTGCGTGTTTGTCATCCCAAGCAGTTTTGCATTCCACTGTAAACCAGGCTTTATCATTGAACCGGTATGAGATCCTTTTAACAGGGACTCAGCAAGAAATAATACTAAGCATCTGTTCATTGAAAGCGGACATGGGCTCAGCACTGCAAAAAATGGCCCCTAATTCGATCCTGGAAACATCAGCACGGACATTATTCCAGTTAACCCTGTTTTTTAGATAAATTTCCTTCATAATAGTACAAGAAGGGACAGGTTGCCTAAGATCAAGTTTGAAACTGATGGCAGAGTGATTGGATGTACCTATGGGTGCATTAATTTCTGCTTTAACAATATCAGGTACATCCGTAGGTACTAAGTCGAGACAGTTACCATTTATTTAGCATTAACAATGACTGTTATTGCTGTGCTCTTTTTTTTCTTTCATCTCTCTGTCTTCATCCTTTCTCCACTGTGTATCCAGTGTAGAATTATACCTGGTATTTGGAGGATTTGCAGTCCCTCCCAGTTCCCATGCTGGCAAGGAATGTCTGTGTGAAACGCCAATGCTTTCTTCAGTCCTTGGGTAGCTTTTGCATACCCCCAGCCCCTTTTTGCACCCTCTTCTCTAAGATTGTCCTCCTCTATCCCTCTGGTGTCTGTAGGAATGGTACATCCTCATGGCCTGAGTATGCGCAGTTAAGCACTCACATAGCCTCCCAGGACAGTGACCACAATTGTGAGCCCCCTCTTCCATGCTCCACTGTATGCTTGACTGTGGCTTTATATCTTTCATTACCTTCAATCTTGTCTACATTCACTACTATAATTTCCATCACACTGCTTGTAATTTACTACATTCACTACTTTAATTTCCCATCACACTGCTTACAATTTACTACATTCACTACTTTAATTTCCCATCACACTGCTTTCATTTTACAACATTCACTACTTTAATTTTCCATCACACTGCTTGCAATTTACTACATTCACTACTTTAATTTACTATCACACTGCTTTCCTTTTACTACATTCACTACTATAATTTCCATCACACTGCTTGTAATTTACTACATTCACTACTTTAATTTTCTCATCACTGCTTGCAATTTACTACATTCACTACTTTAATTTTCCATCACACTGCTTTCCTTTTACTACATTCACTACTTTAATTTCCCATCACACTGCTTTCATTTTACTACATTCACTACTTTAATTTCCCATCACACTGCTTGCAATTTACTACATTCACTACTTTAATTTCCCATCACCCTGCTTTCAATTTGTAAAGATCTTTTCTTTATTTGACCTGATCGAGGGTGTTTGTTAAGAAGAATGGATTAAAGTAGACTTATGAAGAGAATATACAAGAGTGAGTGTTATGGTACATTACGTGAATGAGTGTTTAAAAGAAGGGCCAACTGAGGAACAGGTGGGAGATATTTTGTATGATAGATGTGCATGGGAAGGTCTTTTGGTGGTCCTAACCAGTGAGGAAGTCTGTCTGGTGGAGATGTTTCAGCACATACGATCCCATCACAATGTAGGGGTTGGGTGTGGAGGAAGAGTGTCTGGTTGCTTTGTACTTATAAGGTATGAATAAATTTATAAGGGTTAAGAATAACTATGGTCTACTTATGGCTACCCTTGTAAATTAGAATCTCTTGGAAGTACTTGAGGTAATGATGTGCACTGACCTCACATTGTGCAAAAGTGGTCCTATGCAAAATTTGAAGTAGATTCTACATGGCTTTTTAGAACTGGGTTTTATTTAACTCTAAAAAGGTTGCAAATCCTGGTTTACATTTTTTTAAACAAAAGCTAAAGAGGTGTTAATTGCCTCTTTCCCTTAACAGTATTGGAAACATCATTAAACAGTATGGGCAGCACTTGAAGGCTTCAGCTGCTATGGTGCGTCTCCGCCTCTATGAAGTTCTGTCGCTTCTTCCTCAACAATCATTTGAAAGTGAGTCCACTCACACACCCATTGTTCTTGACTCTTTCTCTTTTCAGAAATACAAAAATTGGAAGCATAATTCCTGTTTGCTCCAGTCCTCAGGAACCGCGGCATTGTAATAATGTAATTACTTAGTATAAGCACTTTTTTTTATTGGGGTGTTCGCGTATAGTTATTTTATCTGTAATCATCTTCAAATTCTATCTCATTTCTTACTCTCTTTTTTTCCTTATATCCTTGTATGACTGCCCAGCAGGCAAGGCTCTGTTTATTGAAGCTTTAGACACCCTGTGGGGAAAGAATAAATAGAAGTGTGAGTGGATATGGCATGAATACCCGACTTGGATGTATTCCGCATAAGGTTAAGTTGCAACTAAATTCTCAGTTCCTAGCTGTTGCCTGGACTGCTAGCACAGGGGGAGTGCTATCAAATTCTCATATCATGTAACAGCCTCCCTCCCCTATAACCTGATCCCTCAGGACAGTCTCACAGAAAGCGTGCCCCACCCCCGCCTTAATTGTGATGATGTTGATGGGATGTACAGCACAGGCTGTAGGATCCAAAGCTCTCTCCTTTAATTCCCCAAGTTGCTTGGAGCAGAGCTCATCTGCTCCAAGAGAGCAATGCAACAACAACAATATAGGAACAATTGGTTGTTCCTCTTGCATTATTAATGAATTTAAGAGCATTTAGCGATTAAAATATGAGTATATTCCACTGATGTGTGATCCCTTTGCAGGTCATTATACCAACATACTCAAACTCCTTGTAAGCGAATTCACATTAGTGGAAAGCGCTTCCAACACAACCACTTCGCTGCTCCGAATTGTGTGCCACGCCGATGACTCTGTAATTCTTGGATCATGGCTTTATGAAACGGACCACCAATACATTGAAGAGCAGGTACACTCATCGACTCTCTCCACAAGGGTGTTCACGTTTATACACTAATCAAATCCATGAGGGGTGCAGATTCTTACTCTTCTGAGTCTATGTTTTTTTAAGTGAACTTCTCTCTTTCAATATGATTTTCAGCTTCAACTGTTTTGAGGAGATGAAGTTTGCTCTAACATCTTGCCATCCTTTACTGCTTGTCATTTTTATCATTATTTTCTGCCCTGTATTTCCTTCCTTACTGAGTGTATTCAACCTCATCGGTCAACATAAGTTTACTTCTTAAGTAATAATAATGGGCCTTTTACATATTGTTCTCCACAACCATGAGTCTTCGTTTAGCGCCTGTCTGGCATTAAGAGAAAGCTTGATGGAATGGAAGGGGTCTAGAAGGCTCTTCTGAATGCACCAGGATAGGGAAAAAGAGTGTATAGTGGCCGGAAACTGATTCAAATTCTTAGGGTTGCAGATAAAAGCACCCCTCCCCACATGCAACCAAATGACTATGATCCAAGTGGGCAGAACCATAGCATAATTCTCAATAACTTGGCATCCCTTACATTTGGGTGTAGTAATTTGCCATGCTGGTGGGGGCCCTGTTGTAGTGGGCCGAAAATCTACCCTAGACTTCCAATCGATCTAAGCCACTTACTACACTAAATTGGACGTGAAAACCTGAGGCAGAAATGAAATGGATTAAATATACAGTCTTTTATTTACAAAAAATATGGGGTAAATATTTACAAGTATGGATAATTATATTTGAGATTTCTTTACTTAGTTATAGACAAACAAAAAAATATGGATAGATAAATTTACTATATATACAAAATCAAAAATAAATAAATCCTATTTGCGAATACTACCTCATAATTATTTATAAACTAAAGAGATAATTGAGCGATAACTTAGCATACAAAAAAAGAAAAGGCCTCACGTATCACCATGGGTTTTTTTTTAGACATTTAGGTTCCCCAGGGGGAAAGTCCTGGCGGCTGCCACTCATGTGGGCCCAATTGCTGCAGATATCTTAAAAAAAACAAGGCTGGTGCCTCCAAGCTCAGTATAATGCGATCTAGTAACGTCTTGAGGTTATCAAGGCCCTCTCTGTCTTGTTGGGACTCACAATAACTTAATAGCATTATTACCAAACTACACTTTCAGCCACTCCTTACAAATGGTGACAATTAAATTTGGAGTATTTAATAGAGTGGCTTATCGCAAAATATCAAACAAATGGGTAAATAGCTAAGAAAGAGAAAAAACATTTTAAACAAAACATGAAATCCCTAATAAATAATATATATATATATATATATATATATATATATATATATATATATATCTCTTTATTCAAACACACATTCTTACAGAGGGTGGGAGATGGTATTGGAAAAGTGGTGGGAGAATGGCCCTACAATCACTCTTTCATGTTCGCTCAACCACACCCCTCCTTCCTTAGACCATATGACCAGAGTCCCTCACAATAAACTCTCATTACTTCCAGTACTTTTTATACTCAATCGCGCCCTTCTGCACCCATTGCACTCGTCTACTGGTCCCTGGCTACACATAGCAATCTGTCGGGGTTGTTCGTCAGTCGTCCTGTCAGTCTTCTTGTTACTATCGATCATGTCGTCCACCATACTCTTAGCCTTCATTACTATCTCTCCCATCTCTCGACAGAACTCTCTCATACCCTTCCATTCAGAACCTTCACTCTTCATACCCCCATTCATCAGCTCCTCACTCACATCTCTCATCCAACTCCAGGTACACTCTTGCGAAACAGACAAATCACTCACATCCCCTCTACTCTCAGTAGATATACCAGAAACCCCTTCAATTGTTTCCAACCAGAAGCCAGAAAAGTCAGTCACCTCCTCATTGTCCACATCAAACTCACCTCTACCCTTACCATTTGTAAAACCAGAAGAATCAGCCACACTAGGTTCATTCTGTCCAAACACACTATCATTCATACTGTTCCTAAAACCAGAAAAATCAGCCACAGGCAGCTCACTCACTCATCTACTTACATCAGCCAAATCACTTAGCTGCTTATGCAAACACCTCAATCTCTCTCTCAAGCTCCCCCATACCAGAAAGAATGCTCAGACTTACTTTCATTCATACTTGCATTCTTCCTTTCACTCTTCTTTGCATGCTTTCTACTCCTTGAGACCAAGACAAGCTCTTTCCCAGACAGATCCATACTATCACACTCCATCTCATCATCATGCACCTTATCTCTCTCTCTCTGCACAGTTCATACACCGGATAGCTCACTGGGTAGTCAGTAGGTTCTCTCCACCTCCTCAACTGACTCTGATGAGCCTGCACTCTCTCAGTCACACCTTCATTCAAACTCTCCAAAACATACGTCACACCATTCTCCCAGACTCTCACAACTCTATACGGTCCTTCAAACTTTTCACTCATCTTCGACACGTTCAACCTACCTTTTACTTTTCTTACCTTCAATACTTTTGCATCAATTTCAAATAAACCAAACCTTTCATGTGCCTCACGCCATGCACTCTGCTCACTTTCACTCAAATGAAACCTATCTTTCACTAATTTTTCAAAATTCATAACAAACTGACACGGGGATGTCCCAGTTGCACTATACACCGTTGAATTATACGCCCATAACACTCTACTCAACCATTCATCCCAGTCATTCAAAGTCGTACTCATCATTCTCAACATCTCACACAAGGTTCTAATTGTACGTTCAGCCAACCCATTCGAAGACAGTACATATGGAGTTGTCCTCACATGCTCCACACCATTCTCTCTCAACATTTGCTCAAACACTTCACTCACAAACTCAGGCCCATTATCACCCAGACATTTCCTAGGCTTCCATACACACATAGGGAAAAACATATGCTCAACCACACGTGCAACAGTCACACTCCTTTTATTTCTCATAGGCTCTGCATACACAAATTTTCTTTTATGATCAACCATCACAACCATACCAACATTCCCAGCACTCGTATGCAGTAAAGACACACAATCAATCACTACCAATTCAAATGGCTCTCTTGCATCAACTTTCAACATCCGCGGCTTCACTTGCACACCTTGCACCTTTGGCTTCTGACACCTTTCATACGTAGTTGCAACATCATTCACAACAGTCCTCAGAAACGGATGGAACACGCTCCTTCATACAATCCCACAACTTAAACTTACCCATATCCCCATAATTATCATACACCACTTTCGCCAGACCAATCATACCAACCAAGAACATCACAGGTACATACATATCATCCCCATCCTTCATATGCCTCACAAAATATACAACATCCATACAAACAACAAAATGCTTAGCATACTTTTTAAAATCACTCAAACACTCAGGCCATTCATTCAAATCAACATGCATCATTGCACACCTCTTCAACTCACTGATAAAAGGACACATCTCTTGCATCTCTAGAATATCATCATCACTCAAAATCTCATTTTCATCATCTATGACCAACTCAATCATCCCGCAAAACTTGACAACATTCTTTGCACACTCATTCAACCTCATCACTTCACATTTACCTTTCATAACACAATCCTTATCAGCATCCAAAGTCAAATCATTCTATCTCATAAAGTCCACACCAAGTAAGAAACAACACGGCATTTGCTCATCTTTCAGAATCACAAAGTCATGCTTCACATTCACACCACTGCCCAAACTCACTCTCAGACTAACCTGTTCCCATGCCACTATCATTCCATTCCCCAATCCACTTATCCATAATTTCATAGGCTTCCGTTCACAACATCTAAACTCATCATACTTATTCAGAATCCTCTCATTCACTAACGACACTTGCGCTCCAGTATCAATCAAACCACAGAAGAACCTTTCACCAACTTTCACTCTTCCCCATGCGAGCCTTGTCAAATTCATTCACCCTTTTATACTTCACACTCTCTTTCATTCGTTTCACTTTCCCAATCAATCTCTTCTTCACCACTTCATACCTTGGCTCACCCACACTCCCATCACTCAGAAAAACTCTTAGCATCTTCCCTTCCAAGCACTCTCCTAATACATCCACCCAATATTCCTTATTCTCCGGATACTTGAGCTTACAATAATGCTCAAATTCCCCGAAGAATTCATCCACACTCTTCTCACCATCACTCTTCCCCCTCACCTTCCAATCCTTTCCCTTTGATCCAGTCTTCCTTCCTCTCTTGCATTCCACTCTCTTCCATTCTCCATCCTTCCTATCACTCACAATGATCCTGTCCTCTCTAGACTCACACACACTCCCATTGATCCCATTAGTCTTATCCCCTTCGGTCAGAGCACGGGTCAGGGTCAAGGGTCCTGGGGCCGGTTCTGACCCTTTCATCATGCCATAGAGATCCTTCATTCATTGGTTGACCTGCTTCTGTCGCTCGTCCATTTCTTTCCTCATCCTGTCTGTCTTCTCATCCTTACTCATCATATCACTCTTCAATCCCTCAATCACACTCCTTAACATTTCACACTTCCTCCTTCTTCCTCAATTCTAGCCTCAATCATACCACTTTGTGCAATCACTCTAATTGGGTGTGAACTGCAATTCAGTCCTAACAATGCTCCCAGTTTTGAGATCTCACGTCCCTATTTGGGCACCAAATGTAGCAGGCTGAAAATCTATCTTAAACTTCCAATCGATCCAACCCACTTCATACACTAAATTTGCCATGAAAACCCGAGGGAGAAATGAAATGGATTAGATATACAGTTCTTTATTTACAAAAAATATGGGGTAAATATTTACAAGTATGGATAATTATATTTGAGATTTCTTTACTTAGTTATAGACAAACAAAAAATATGGATAGATAAATTTACTATATATACACAATCAAAAAATAAATAAATCCTATGTGCGAATACTACCTCACAATTTTTTATAAACTTAGAAGATAAGTGAGAGATAACTCAGCAAACAAAAAAAAGAAAAGGCCTCATGTATCACCATGGATGTTTTTTAGATATTTAGGTCCCCCGGGGGAAAGTCCTGTCAGTTGCCACTCATGTGGGCACAATTGCTGCAAATGTCTTACAAAAAAAAAGGCTGGTGCCTCCGAGCTCGGTATAATGCGATCTGGTCATGTCTTGAGGCTATCTAAGCCCTCTCTATCCTGTCGAGACTCACAATAATTTAATGGCCTTATTACCAAACTACATTCTCAGCCACTCCTTACAAATGGTGGCGATTAAATTTGGAGTATTTAATAGAGTGGCTTATCGCAAAATATCAAACAAACACGTAAATAGCTTCCTCTCACCCAACTATCCTGGATTGGGCCTGAGGGGGAAGGGGACAACGTTCCCTCAACCCTGAGCTCCAGCCTGGGGTGGTTGGTTTTTAACAACCTGCTTCATCCCCATTCACATCTTCCTCACATAACTTTTCTTCCTTCTTTCTCAATCAATTTTACACAGTGCCCAAGGTGGAGCCACCATGCTGATGGCCTGCCAGGTCACTAGGCAGGAGGTGTGGCCTCAAATGGCGGCAGTTGGTGATGAATGTTTGCATCTTGTGACAATTACAGGGTCACCATGCCCAATGATGATAAAAAAAACCCTACTCTTCCTCTACCTTGCCCTGTAACATCGTCGGAGCCACCCTTGGGCAGCTCTACCAATAAAATTAAGGTTCCCCCCCCCCTGCTATGCTTTCACAGGGGACCCTCCAAATCTCTTCTACCAGAGAGGAGGTTTATTCCTCACCTTTTCATACGGGTGTAGGGGAGTCCCCCTCACCCCCTTCTTTGGAGTCGCCCTTGGGTGACTCGCTTTTTAAAGTGGCAGTCCCCCATTTGCTTTGCAAGAGGACTACCAAGAAAGCAAGTAGGTGGCCCATAATTGACCGCTCCTGGTAGGAGTGGTATGATAGGGCCAACCCCTTAGGGGGGCGAGGGAAGTCAGAGCCCATCAGTCCATGTCCTCCAAAGATCTGTGGGTGCACATAATGAGCTTAGAAGGGGGCACTATACATGCCCCCTTCCATTTCCCAAAAGATGCTGGTTCGCTGCCAAAGATAAGATGACTAAAAGTACCTTGGATGGGACCTGTGATGCCTTGGGAGGGGAGGTCCATATGGAGGCCCCTCCTGAGAGAGACATAGTCATGAGGTGACCCAGCCCAAGATGGTAGGACCTTCCATGGGGTCGAACACAGGTTCGGTCCTAAGCACTGAATCCGAGTCCACCCCTGTGCAGGGGCCTCCAAGGCCTTATAAGGAGAGGGGAAGAATCTCCTCCCACTGTCTGGTGCTCCTGTGAGGCCAGGACATTCTCTATTTTGGAGAAGGATGTGGCGGAGGGGAAAAGCAGATTCATTCCCTGCTCTCCTCTCCTAAAATGAAAAGAAAAGAAAGAATATTAAAAAGACTCTGGGGGGGGGGCGTTCCTCTCCTTCCACAGGGGCCACGGGATCGGACGGGTCTGCTGCCATTTCGGTAAGCAACCAAGCCAAGATTGGCACGTCTGGCCCATTTGGTCCCCCAAGTGGGGAGCCCCAAACTAAGACCAAAAGTACACCGAGCAGAGCCTTGATTACATCGGGGCACCTCATTCAGAGGCTAGCTGGCATTTTCGAGCCCGCTGGCTTCAAACGCTTCCTTGTTATTCACTCCACTCATGGCAGCATGATGGCTAAGGGCAACATGATCCATCAGAGGAGAGCTCAAGCTAGTGTGATTGGTAGAGAGCCGAAGGTGACCCGTTTTTCAGACGGGAGCCTTTTGGCGAAATCGTTGAATCCCTCCTGGGCAGCCATGATTAGTGCCCTTCGGACACTAGCTGGCATGCCTGTGAATGTGTTGCCGCACTCTACCATGAATTTCGTGAAAGGAGTAGTTTATGCGAGGGAACTCATGGACTACTCTATAGACAACATCACCTTAGAGCTGGCCGACCGACCATGGCGCGGTCAAGGTCAAACGTGTGATGAGAGAACAGGAAGGGGCCTCTAGACCCACCCCTACACTCTTCGACATGTTTGACTCTGACAAGCTCCCTGAGTCGGTGCGTGCCGGTTAGTATTGTTACCACATGAAGGCATTCGTGCCACTACTGTCACCGCTTCAGCCATACTAAGTCTGGGTTACCCGAAGTCTGTGTAAGTTGCTCCAAGGCTGGACACGATGAGTCCAAAATGGGTGTGGCCAAGTGTGTCAATTGCAGAGAGTCGCACCTGGCTTCTTCGAAACAATTTGGTACGTATCTCCTTCAGAAGGAAATCCTGGCCATCCAGGCCCAGGATCGTCTCTTATTTCGAGAGGCTAAGGACTTGGTCCTTGCACTCCCGGCGCTGCCTGGGACGTTCTATGCCTCAATGTTAAGAAAGATACCCTTTCCTCCTGGCCCATTGTGGCCTACAAGCACGGTCGTTTCGTTTCCTCAACCATTTGGAACCCTTCTGCAGGTTCTACCCACCCCGGGCTCTTCCCTTTTAAAGCTGGCGGCACAAAGTGTCTACACCCAGCCCCGGCTAAAACCAGGGCTCCCCTTCCTTCCCACAGTGTGACTGTGACTCGTAAGGCGAAATGGCCGTGCGCCTCCACCGACTCGTTAGACTCACAGGAGGCAACATCCCTGAAGATGATCAGGAGGCAATCTTCAGGGGTTCCAAAAGCTGCCCCCCGAAAGCAGGACAGCACTTAAGGAGCTTCGGCTTGTTTGCCTCACACCCAGTGGTAAGCTGGGTTGCTCTGATATTGTGGATCCTCCAAAAGAGGGAACCCTGCCTCCGAAGTCGCTCCGCTCGCCTAAAGTTTCGAGGTGGATGGAGGAGTAACAAGGAGTAACAAGGAAAGTAAGTACCCTAGGAGACCTTACGGTCCATTTAAAGAGGGTACCTATGGACTATCAATCGAGCAGGCACATGACTGCTCAATTGTTTTGCGTCCCTAAACGGCCACTTTTCAAGACTTTGTCTAGTCTTGACTTGAACTGGTCAACAGATTCACTGTTGACAACTTCCACTGGAAGTGCGTTCCACTTACCGCAGATACTGTAGGTGAAAAAATTTCCACACATATTGGGGTTGTAACGCTTCAGTTCAAGTTTGAAGCCGTGATTGCGCGTTCTGTTCTCACTCAGTAGGAAAATATCCCGGTAGTCAACATTGTCGAACCCTCGAAGCATTTTGAAAACTTCGATGAGCTGACCACGCAGTCTACGGGTTTCCAGCTAGAACAGATCTAATTCCCCTAGTCTATGCTCATAACTTTTATGTCAGATAGAGGGAATCAGTTTGGTTGCCCTAGCTTGTACGCGTTCCAACCTTGTGATGTCCTTTCGAAACGAAGGACTCCAAAATTGTATGGCATACTCCAGGTGCAGCCGAACCAGGGAGTTGTACAGACAAAGTACTATCTCCTTGTTACGGTATCCAAACTGGCGCTTTATGTAGCCTAACATCCTTTGGGCTTTCTTCTCTGCCTAGATGCACTGTTTCGAGAACTTGAGGTCGCTAGTGATAGTAACACCCAAGTCCTTCTCAGTGTCACTCGATTCAAGAGCAGTGCCCTTAAGGATATAATGAGATTGGGGGTATCTGTGGCCGATATGCATTACTTTGCATTTGTTCACGTTAAAAGGCATTTGCCACGTGTCCGACCACTCCCCAATCTTCACAAGATCTTCCTGCAGGCGGGCAGTATTTCCATCCTTTGCAACGTTCATACCAAGCTTGGTATCGTCGGCAAATTTGGAAATCTTGGCAACCATGTCACCGTCCATGTCGTTGACGTAGATGATGAATAGTAGTGGTCCCAGGACAGAACCTTGAGGCACCCCGCTAGTAACGGGCACCCACTCAGAAGCCTGTCCATTTACCACCACCCGTTGCCGTCTGCCACTTAGCCAGTTCTCGATCCAGCCGGCTACTTTTCCGTCTATGCCCAGCGCTCGCACTTTCCGGAGAAGGCGGCGGTGTGGTACCTTATCAAAGGCTTTCTGAAAGTCTAAGTAAACCACATCCACCGCCTTGTCCCGATCGTGCTCACTGAAAACGAAGTGGAAGAATTCCACAAGGTTCGTCAGGCATGACCGTTGCCTTCGGAAGCCGTGCTGGGAACTCCTCAGTAGCAGGTTTGACTCTAAATACGACGTCATTTTGTCCACCATCATGCTTACCATGAGTTTACCGACTATCGAAGTCAGACTGATAGGTCGGTAGTTTGATGGATGGCTGGGGTCTCCTTTCTTGAAGATCGGGGTCACCTCTGCCTCACGCCAGTCTCTAGGAACGCATCCGGTCCGGATTGACATGTTAAAGATAGCGCACAGATGTCGTGATACTTCATCGCACACTTCCTTCAACACCTTGGGTAGAAACCCGTCCGGTCCAGGAGACTTATTCGTCTTTAGGTCAGCGATCTTTTTCTTTATTTCTCCGTCGGTGAAGTCCATTGCCTCCAGCTTTTCCCCCGAGTAGGAATACGTGAGCTGGGGGATGGGACCACACTCTTTAGTAAACACTGAGGAGAAGTAGTCATTGAGAAGGTTAGCATTTTCTGCATCTGAGTGAGTTAATGCACCCTCCTCGTCCACTAAGGGCCCAATCCTACGATGGATTGGTTTACGGCTATTTACATAGCCGAAGAACTTCTTGGGATTCTCCTTGCAGAGTCTCGCCACTCGGAGTTCCTCAGTACGCTTAACCGCCCTTATGCTGGACTTCACTCTCCTGGCTAGCCTCCGGTACTCGTCAAAGGCACCCGAGATCTTCGATCGCCGGTACGCATTTCTCTTCTCCCTAAGCAGTTGGCCGATTTCTCGATTAAACCACTTTGGTTGAACAGAAGACCGACGGAGGCATTTCAGAGGGATAAAACGCGATTGAAGACTCATGAATTTATTTTTGAAATTGTTCCACGAATCCTCAACCTCTTCGCATACCGCTAGCTTACATCAGTCAGCCCAGCACGAAGGCTTGCAAAGTCTGCTCTTCTCAAGTCAAGTTTCCTTGATTGACTGGTAACAGACCTTACCTTCGGGATCTTGACGGTAAATCTAACTAGCTGGTGATCACTGCTACCGAGCTCTTCGCCTACAGAGACATCCTCAGAGGTGAAGACCAAGTCGAGGATATTGTCTCCTCTCGTCGGTTCTCTGACCCATTGAGTGAGGAACTCGTTGTTGGCGAACTTCAGGAGGAAAAGTCTCATGGCGAGCCAAACCTCCCTCAATAAGTCCTCGAAGGCGACAGCGCATTGTCTGGCCAACAGCGTACAGAGTGCTGCCTCACGGAAGCATATAGCCATTCTCCTGAGAGTCTTCTCTTCGAAGAGGGCCCTCGCATCAAATCCGAGCTAGGACTGGAGGGCATATTCCTTCAATGGAATTGCCGCGGACTCCGGGCCAGCTGGGATGAGCTGTGGGGGGTCGTCTCATCCTGTTCCCTGTAGCTATCTTTTTGCAGAAGACTGTGCTGGCGCGTGTTTTGACCCCACCTCCACGGGATGGGTCCCGGGCAACAGGATTGGCAATTTACACTCGGTATGATGTCCCCGTTCTTGTCTTCGATTTAAATACCTCCTTTCAAGCAGTAGCTGTGCAGCTGCACCTGGATAGGAGGTATACTGTTATTTCCGCGTACATTCCATTATCAGCCGACTTCGACGCAGGGGACTTCCGCCGTGCCGTGACACAGTTGCTGAGTCCCTCTCTTGCTCGGAGATCTAAACGGGAGACTACTTGATCAATTTAAGGGGTCACGTCCTTGCCGACCTGATCGGCGAGCTAGAGATAGGTGTCCTAAATGTGGATTAGTTTACGAATCACTGCCCCAAAACCGATTCATTTTACAGCCTTATTTTGGCTGGGAGGTGGTCGGTGATCACTTTCTCAATCAAATATCATTTCCTTGGCCGCTGCCGCTGAGAGACCATCCCAGTGGAAATGACATTTCTCTGTCTCAGCTGAGGAGTTTATGTCGGTAGATGAGGCCATTGAGTTCTTTTCCGGTAACCTTATCGCCGTGTGTTTAACTACTATTCATACAACATCTGGCCATTTTTCACATCGACCGCTCCCGTGGTGGTCAGCCGAGTGTGAGACGGCTCTCAAACAGAAGCATTATTCCTACATGCGCTATAAGCGACGCCCGAACGACTTCACTGTCGGTGAATATTTTCTTCTTCCTTTCTTGCCCATTTTAGCCACTTTCCCACTTTTAATATTGTCTGTACTATAAATAAAAAATGTAACTTTTTTTTTTACTTCTTAATGTAGCTACAGCCCAATAGTGCCAGTGGTTCTGGAGCTCTCGAGCACGATGCCTGCTATCTCTATCGGCCATCTAATAAATTAGACAGTACCCCAGGCCCTCTTCCACTTGGGGTAGCTGTTATTGATGCCTCTGTTACCCTTTTTGGCAAGATGTTTCCTCTAGTTGCCAACAAGCATCGATTAAAGGTAAGATAATGCTTAACATTCTGTTTAGCTTTAGGGATTTAGATCATACCTCCACAATTTACTACAGAGATCATATGCTGGCTGCATGGAAAGCAAAATCTACCTTGTCTTCTACACCTATAATATATTGGCCTCACACAATTCTATTTCTATTCCAAATAACTAAAAATCAGCTCGCACAATACCCATCCTAAAGCCCAAAACAAAGCACTCACATACTGTCATACATCTTCCCAATATTTTGCCTTATTATCCATCCCCTCCAAAATTATTCTCAGTACTAAACTAAATCAACCCATATATATACTACAAAACACCCAACATGGCTTATTCCACTACATTCAACATCCATATTGCTATTATTACCCTGCTCTTACCAGAAGTCTTTAAGCAACTTTACCATACAGGAGAGAAATGGCACCAATGAGCATAAAGCCTGATGCATGTAACCAAACATATTTTCATCAGTAAAATTCTAAAAAACACTTAAAGTGGAAGGAAACATTAAAGAAAGGGATAAGGAAATGGTTGAAGTGCTCAATGAGCATTTTATATCAGTATTTACTAGAGATGATTAGGTCAGTTTTAATCCTAATAATGATATGACACAAGAAGATATTTTATAGAATATTAATGTTAATAGAGAAAATATTAAGGCACTTATAAAAAGATTAGATGTTAACAAAGCTGTGGGTTATGAAGATATTCATCCTAGGATCCTTAAGGGAGAAGATAGTGTTTCACTTGCTCTTGACAGTTTAACTTCCCTCCCTCACAAGGAAGGAGAAAGAATTCCACTTGCTCTTGAGAAGATATTTGTTATATCTTTTAGATTTTGGGAGATATCAGATGACTGCAACAAAGCTTATGTAATTTCACTCTTTAAAAGGGAAGAAAGGATAATCTTATAAAGTATAGGCCAGAGTAAGTCTAACTTCAATAGTATGTAAATTACTTGAGAAGATAGTTAAATAAAGGCTAGCAGACTTTCTAGAAAGTGGTAACTCATTGAGTTTTTTTCAGCATGGATTCAGGTCAATCTTGCCTGACATATCTGCTGCAATTTTTAGATTATATGACAGGGCAATTGAATAAAGGAAATGATTGATGTAGTTTACTTGGATTTTGATAAGGTCCCTCATAAGAGATTAGTGCATAAATTTAGAATATATGGAGTTTCTTTTAATGTTTTAAATTGGAGGGCAGAGTAGCTGAAGAAGAGAAATCAAAAGGTACTAAATGGAGAGAAATCACAATGGATGAATGTTGTTAGTGGGGTACCTCGGGGCTCTGTTTTGGACCCATTATTATTCTCAGTTTACATTAATGACCTAGAGGTAGGTGTTAAAATCAAAATGTCATTGTTTGCTGATGATATAAAAATAGCAGCCAGTGGGGGAAATAGAGGGAAATTTCACAATTCAAACTGATTTAAATAGACTAGTGGCATGGACACAAGTGGTAGATGACATTTAACTTCACTAAATTCAAATTTGTTCACATGAGCAACCAAAATAGAGCCTTTGTCATTGTCTGATTCACTTTTAAGTTGGGGATTTTTTTTCCTCTTTTCTTTCTCTTTTAAGGTTGTTTTTCCTACTTTTTGTTGGGTATTTGTGGTACTTATGTCATGGTAAAGTGTAAAAGATTACTTTATTCAGTGTTGCAGCAGCAATCCTCTCCTTGTCTGCATCATGAGATCTTTTAAAAAATCTCTTCGGGAATTACTTTTAAAAATCATTTGTTTGAAAAAAAATCTTTTTCTTTTAATTTTCATTTCCCTTTATTTCTCTCCCTACAGACAAACCGTAACCCTTCCCATTATAAACACCCAACTTCTCTTATGTTCTTCAGATGCTCAACTTGTTTGGTGAAATGATTGGATCGGGGAAGAATCAGCGGCAAGAAGCAGTCCAAACCAATATTTTCACAGCTGTTTTGAGTGCACTGAAGCGACTCTCAGAACATAAGGGAGCATTTGGCCAGGAAGACGTCAAGCGGGCTGCTGTTAATTTAGTTCTGGTGAGAGTAACATCTTGAATTACTTGGCTAATATCACTCTCACTCTTGAAACTTTAGACATAAAATGTATATCTAGTTAACCATCTGCACTCATAATGTTTGGTAAATTGCTTACTATGGAATAGAATATTAATTTCTATGCCAGTACTCATTCTTGGTTTATGAGAGCAAAATACATATGTTAACCATTTGCTTATAGGTTGTGAAAGGAAAGTGTTAATTTTACCATTTAGTATTTTGTCTCCTCTCAACTAAAATTGCATTATATGACGAAATGGTATGAAGGCCACTTTACAGACTGGAAGGACACACTTTTCCAACCATCTCTTTGAATGATCAGATATTGCCATTTTCTCTTTATTGTTGGAATTTTCCAGATGTAAAATTTGTTTCCTCCTGTTTGTTTTGAAGGGGGGACTGACCCATCCAAACCCAATGCTGCGATGTGCATCTGGAGAAGCGATTGGACGGATGGCACAGGTTGTGGGTGACCCTCGCTTTGTGGCTGAAATGGCACAAAACAGCTTTGACAAACTGAAGAGTGCCCGAGATGCTGTGAGCAGGACTGGTCATTCGTTGGCCTTGGGTTGCCTTCATCGTTATGTGGGTGGGATGGGCTCTGGCCAACATCTCAGCACCTCTATCAGCATACTTCTTGCTCTCGCCAAAGATACAGCTTCACCAACAGTCCAGGTGAAAAGTCCTTTCTCTACATTTTGATGCAGTGATTTTTATTTTTGCTCATTTATTTTGTTCATTGTTCCTGTTTTTCTATTCATATATTCACCATTCCCAGCTCCTCTGCACGAAACCCTTTGGTCATATTAATAAGGACTAAGTTTCTTGACCTGGGTTTTACTGAACAACATATGGATCTCAGAGACGAGATTCATCTCCCTTGTATTGTGAGTTCCTATTTAAGTGAGAGAAACTTTACCATATGGGTGTATGTAGAGTAAGGATTTTATCCATAATATCCTCCACAATCAGGGAGAGCAGGGGTGGCTGTTGCAGACCCTGTCCAGTCATGGCATTATGTGAATCAAACAGGTATGTGGAATGAAGGAAAGAGGAGAATGGTACTCAATGTGTTTAAAACAGAAAGGTTTCAGGTGCTTGCTATATGTGAGACAAACCTGAAATGAAAAGTTTGTGTAGGACTGTGGTCAGAGAGGGGGTAGGAGTAAAGAAGGTGGCAGTTCTTTAGAGTGAAGTGTGGCAGGATGCATTGATTGGGTATGAATGTGTGACCTTGAGAAATATATTTATGAAGCTGAAATTTGCAAGGGTGAAACTACCTGCTGATAATATATAAACGCTGTAGTGATAGAAGTGAAAGTGAAAAAGGTTCTGGAATAACGAGATGATTAGTGGATAGAATTTGGAATGGGCATCAGTTGATGGTTGTGGGAAACAATAGTAGAGGAATGGGTAACAAGATAAGAGATGGGATAAATGGATTGCTCCTGGTCTGAGTGGGAATCTGCTTCTACTCCATTTTCTTGGCCCAGTTGATTGTGATTTACCACTTGGGATGAAAGATTTCTCACCATGGACATTCTTGGAGCTGTTTTGTCTTTAATATCTAGGAATTGAGTTCGCTAAGTGCTCTAGAGTCCTCGGAGTCCCCTCCCCCCTCAATCATAGCATTCATGCTGTTATCTACTGTGGGTTTGGGTGATATGTGTCCACAAGAGCAGACACAAACATCAGCTCCTGTAGAGATCTGGCTACCAGTTGGTGGATGCGCTGTGCTCAACCCTGTACTAGGGTGGGTTGATCTTACACTTCTCAACACACATACAGTTGCTCACATCTATTGGCAACACATCTCAAATTTTGTAATTTACAAATTTTTATATGTTACTAGTTCGAAATGTACATATTTATATTATATTTAATTATATTAGCCTAAAGCATTATATTATAATGTATATATGATAATAAAACAAATTATTAGCATTGAACATTGTGTTTATTACAAAAACACAAGAAGCACAAGTATTGGCAACATTCATAAATATTACATATATGTATATTATTGGCAACTATAAATTAATACTTAGTATGACCTCCTTTTGCAGCAATCACATCAATAAGATGTTTCTTGTAGGTATGAACAATATTTTGCCAGTTTTAGTAGGAATTTTACTCCACTCTTCCAGATACGTCACTGAAGTTTTCAAAGCAGTGTATTGAGACAAAAAATAGAGCAAATAGGGTGCTAGGATACATTAAGAGGAATGTTAGCTATAAGAGTAAAGAGGTTATCCTTAAACTCTACTACTCGTATGTTAGGCCACATTTAGAGTACCAATACAAGCATGGTCACCACATTTTAGACATGGCATCAACCTGCTAGAGTCGGTACAAAGGAGGGCAACAAAAATAATACCTTCCCTGAAGCACCTTGAATATGAAGATAGACTGCAGGTACTAAATATGTTCTCATTTGAGAGAAGATGTGTGAGGGTAGATATGATTGAGCTTTTTAAAATATGTTCTGGGATGGATAAGTTGGATTTTAGCAAGTTATTTGAGTTGGAAGGTAGTAATAAGACGAGGGGTCACCACTTAAAAATTACAAAACAGAGGTGCAGGTTAGATGTTAGAAAATATTTTTTCACCAATAGAATGGTAGATTACTGGAATAGTTTGCCATCTGAGACGGTAGACAGTCCAAACTTGAATGTATTCAAATGCAGATTAGATGATTTTATGGGGAGGGAGGGTTAACTTTGGGGGGTATTCTGGACTCATTCCTGTGGATGCAGTTTTTTATTATTGTACATTACGATTGATTTGGATTTTGGTGAGTCTTGATGATGATGCTTTTTGTTTTTGACACATTCCTGTGTATGGTTTGAATTGTATATTGTAGATGCATGATCTGACGCATTCCTCTGGATTGTTTATATTGTATATTCATGATCTGACACAATCCTATGGATGCATTTTGTGGGTGGGTTTTGACAGATGCAGATGACCTTTGATAGGCCTTTGTGGCTTTTGTCATTCCTGAAATTATGTTATGTTAAAAGCTTTCAACTCTGTGATGCTGCTTGGTAACCTCTTATGAACACGTGACTTCAGTTCTTTCCATAAATTTTCAATCGGATTTAAATCTAGACTTTGAGAAGGCCATTTCATCACTTTTAAGCATTGATTGGCAAAATATTTCTGCATTGATTTGCTTGTGTGCTTGGGATCATTATCCTGTTGCAAGACTATCCTTCTGCCAAAACTAAGCTTCCATGCTGATTTTTTCATATGTTCATCCAAAATTCGCTGATATCCCTCGGAATTCATAGTGCCTTCTATCACACAAATTGAGCCAGTACCTGCAGCATCAACCCCACCCCCCACCCCACAACATGATGGAACCACCTCCATGTTTCACAGTAGGTATGATGTTCTTTTCCAGCAGAGCTTTTCCAGGTTTTCCCTCCCTGGGGATCACTGTGTCGTGATGGAGGGGCTTGCGTACTTCAATGACACAGTGGGCTATGTCAGTGAAGGCTGTGATGGACATTATTGTCTATCAGTCTGTCTTCAGGGGTCCTACCTTGCTGAACAGGCCACTATGGAGGAGTCAGACTAAGGATCCTCACCCGTGTGTTGAGTACGGCTGTATGGGTTGCCGATCATGTTCACCAGAGGTATCGCTTTGAAGGCCACACTTGTTCTGGGCCTGATAGCAGTTCACAGCGTGGGTCTTAGCCTAGCCATCATCAAACTTCCATTCATGATGTTGCACTGTTTTTAAAACGAGAGCTGTAGCATGGGGGAGGGCTACCCTGAGGATGTGTAGGTTGGACTCTCCTGCACTGGGGTGAGGGGGACCTCCCACCGCTGCCGGAGATTGCTTCCTGATTGTTAAGTTTTTCCAATTTATATCATTGTTAAGTTTTCATATTTTTATTTTAAAGTAGCCTAGTTCTAGGCTGTCGTGTTTTTCGGCGACTTATGCCCAAGTGGGCAGTTGCCAGATGGGCTCTATAGAATTAAAATAAAAATTTAAATACCCTGAGGATGGTGTAAAGTGGCTAGTCTGGGGGCAACTGCAGTAACATGACTCCACTTTCCCAGCGATACGTGTTCTTTTAATATAAATATTTATGGGTAAACTCGACCCTTTTGGTTCCGAGGTCGATGATGATCTTCATTATGATAGATTTGTAGTTTTAAAATCAGACAATGATACACCAATAAGTAAGGCTGACATTTTCAATTTCTATGAAGACTTTGTTGCCAAATGTGGTGAACCTGCCCAAATGTGGCCTAGGAATGATGGCTGCTTTGTTGTGGAGTCCTCTTCATTTGATCAGCATAAAAAATCAAAGCACTAGATTCTCTTGCTTCCCTCAATATCTCCTCTTCAGCCCATCCTAACTTTAACACCTGCAAGGGGGTTATCAAGTCCATGGAGCTTATTGAATATGATGTGGACCGGCTTGTTGTTAAACTGATTTCTCAGAAGGTAGTTGCTGCATACCGCATCACTCATAATGTTAATGGCACCAGAGTTCCTTTCGCTACTATCATATTAGCTTTCAATAGGTTGGAACTCCCTAAGGATATCACGGCTTGCTATCTGTGTATTCCTGTGAAACCCTACGTGGAGAATCCCCGTAGGTGCTTTCATTGTCAACTTTTTGCACAGTAAGCACTGCAGACAGGAGAGGGTATGTGTCAATTGTTCCTCTGATTTCCATGGAACACCATGCCCTCGTCCCCTTTGTTGTGCCAACCGTGGTGGCGACCACCTAGCCACCTCTAAGCAATGCACCTTTTTCTTGTATTAGAAAGAGGTTGTTGCTCTTCGGAATAAATTCCAAATTAGCATGAAGGATGGTAGAAGGAGAGCTAGAAAATTATACATACAACCAGGAGTGAGTTTTGCGGATGCTCTTAGAGTGACCAGACCAGTCCATAACAGACAGCAGAGACCATTCAGACCTACACTTTTACGGCCGCAGAATATCCATCAAGAAGCCCCAATAGAATCTCTGCCTCAGAATGATGCTCCTCCTCCCTTTCCAATCATTAAGGAGTTTCCTGCTTCTCCTAAACCAAGGTGCAACAGTCCTCGCTGTTCCTCAGTTTCCCCTCCATCAGCATCTAACCAACCATTGACATATCCTGAAGATATGGAGGCAGATTCCAAGGATGCTTGTGTGGTGATCGTTTCACCTTTGGACATCCACCCTCCTCCCACTGTATCTGCCTTGAGTCACAATTAGCCAGCCTATTACATCCACAGCATCAGTAACTCCAGAAGAAGCTGAATGGATTTTTTCTGATGCAGCTTTGGCCCTTTTGGAAGAGGAGAAACAGCCTTCTGGGATTTCTTCACCCATCCCAGCTGACCCACCAACTACCTCTCAGAATGACTCGGTACCATCTCTATCGACATTACTACCTACCAGTACAGAGGACCCAATATCTTCGGAGGCATCTTTGCCAGCAAAAACTACTGTCATATTCACAACTGACATGGTTCCTTGCCATCTAATAAAAAATCCATCCCCAAAACATTCAAACTACCTATACCTCAAACATTAATTACACCTAAAAATCAAAAAAGTTCAAAACCCCAGTCACCTTCATCAAGTGCAAAGAAAAATTTAATTACCTTTAAACGATGAATATGTTTGCAATTGTTCACTGGAATCTACAAGGGATCTTCTCCAAATGGGAAGAATTCAAACTCCTGCTTCATGATTACAACCCTTGCTGTATAGCATTACAGGAGACCCAATTGGGTATTCGTCGATTACCCAATATCTCCCACTATGTGGCATATTTTAAGAATCCACCAGAACTCATTCATGGTTCGGCTATTTTTGTCTGTGAAAACTGTTCTCACTTAGCAATCCCGTTGAGAACACACCTTCAAGAGGTGGCGATTCTTAGGTATACCAATCGTTTATACACAGTCTGCTCACTGTACCTCCCTCCTGGTGAAGGAGTATTTTCTTCAGATTTGGCTAACAAACTAGCCAATCTCATCTCCCAATTCCCACCCCTATTCCTACTAGTTGGAGACTTTAATGCAAGACACCACCTTTGGGGAGACTATGATGACAACCCCAAGGGAAATCTGAGTGTGAGACTTATGGAGACCTTGGATGTGTCATTATTTAATGATGGCACTCCAACATCCTTCCATGTCCAGACCAACCACTCTACCCGTGTAGATTTGTCACTTTGTTCCTCAGACTGTAGAGCAGATTATATCTGGTCTGTGGATCCGGATCTGAGAGGAAGCAATCACTTCCCAGTTGTTCTGACCTCATGCCTGGGTGGCCCTCCTCCCCCACCGGGCAATAGGTGGAACACCAGGAAAGCCAATTCTGGACACTTCCCTCAGGGCGACATTGACATGGTTCTGGAGAACTTCCATGATCATGTCAACCAGGCAGCAAATTCTTCCATGCCCCTCTCCAAAACTGTTTCCCACAAGACCCATCTTCCTTTTTGGTCTGAGGAATGCAGCAAAGTGGTGACAGAGTGTAAGTGAGCTTGTCGCTACCATCCAAACCCTACTGCCATAAATAAGTATGCTCGTAGCTGAGCCAGGGCAGTATGACAGTGTACCCTCTGCCAGGCTTGCCGAATTTCTTTTGAAGGGTACATCAACTCTTTTAAACACCAAACTCCACCAGACAAAGTCTGGAAAAGAGTGAAAAAGCTCTTGGGCAGAGCAAGTGGTTTCTCTGCCCCCAATATAGTTGAAGCAGGGAGCTTTTGGGAGACTTGCTAGAATTTCAAATGTCCTGGCAAAGTCATTTGCTGACATTTCCATCCCTAACAATTATTCCTTAAAATTTCAACATGTCAGGAAAATACAAGAGCAGTGCCTCTTGAACTTCATGGATTCCTGTATGGATAATGAACCATACAATAAGCTCTTTTCCATTCATGAACTTCGAAGTGCTCTTAAAAGATTTGGATCCACGGCACTTGATCCTGATGGTATCTCTTATGATATGATCAGAAATATGCATTCAACACTCATTTCACATCTTCTCGATATATTTAATTATATCTGGATTAAGGGCTGTTACCCTTCCAATTGGAGGGAAGCAATCATACTTGCCCTTGGTAAACCAGGAAAGGAAGGGACACTTCCGACCCACTATTGCCCTTACTTGTTCCCCATGCAAGCTTTTTGAAAGGATGGTGAATGCCAGGTTGGTATGGTTTCTGGAGAAACACAACCTTATTTCTCACTCACAGTTGGGTTTTAGAAAGAAACAATGCACCACAGACCTGCTGGTCAGGATGGAGGATTGCATTTGACAAGCTTTCTCAAAGAGACAACACTCCATTGCTGTCTTTTTTGATATAGAAAAAGCATATGATACCACTTGGAGGTATGGTATCCTGAAGCAAGTATGTGACTGGGGTATCAAAGGCCATCTTCCTAGGTTCATACAGCAATTTCTTGCTGGACGCACATTCCGTGTTAGGGTAGGAAATGTAATATCGGAGCCTGTTGATCAGATAGAGGGCATGCCACAGGGAAGCGTTTTGAGCGTTACCTGCTTCTTCTCGAGGCTATCAACAGCATTATTACTGATCTTCCTGCAGAAGTAATGACAACTCTTTATGTGGATGACTTGGCAACTTTATCAGCATCTCCTTGGCTGCCATTTGTCATTCATAAATTGCAACTGGCCATTGCCTTTTGCCACTACAAAAGGCTTCTGACTGTCACCCTCAAAAACAAAGGCAGTTCATTTCCACAATTTCAGGCAAGTTGACTGGGAACAACTAACCTTATCTTTGTATGGCTCCCCATCTCATTTGAGCCTCATTGTAAATTTCTTGGGGTTATCTTTGACTGCCTTGAAAAAATCCTGCTTGAAGAGAATGGATATCTTAAAATTTCTATCACATGTTTCGTGGGGAAGTGATCGCCGTACCCTGTGGCTTTTGTATACAACCTTGATCCAGTCTAAGCTGGATTATGGGTCACAGGTGTACTCTTCAGCCTCATCCTCAAACCTAGATAAGCTCAATTCTATTCAACCAGGGAGTGCGTCTAGCTTTGGGAGCATTCAAGTCCTCCCCAGTATGGAGTCTCCATGCAGAGAGTGGGGTCCTTCCACTATCCTTCCACCACCTTAATTTTAACCTGCAGTACCTTTTCAAGCTGCCCCACTCACCTGTATATGAGTGGATCTATAATATTCACTCGGTGGCCACATATGACAGGTTTCCTTCGCTGAGTCTTCCCTTTGCCCTGTGTATGACTGGAGCTACAGGTCAACTGAGAGAATTATCAGTTATTCCATATCAGATCCCTAAAGTACCCCCATGACTATTGCGACCCATGAGGATTTGCAAGGTGCTAGCAGGTGAACCGAAGATCAAGTTCTTGCCTTCGGTTCTACGAAGCCTCTTTTATGAACACACTCTGTGCCACAAATCGAGCACTTTTATCTTCACAGATGGATCTAAATCCTCTGATGGGGTAGGAGCTTCTGCTATCTTCCCCTCCCACCATGTGCCTGTGTGCCTGACCAATACAGCCTCTATCTTCACAGCTGAGCTTGTCGCGATACTGGCTGCACTGTATACTATCGCTTCTTCATCACTGGGATTTTATACAATATTCTCTGATTTCCTCAGCTCTTTGGAGACTTTAGTCTTTTTTATTTTCAGATCACCCACTGGTTTCAAAGATCCCACAGGGCTTTTTTATTTATCCTCATTCCACGAAATTTTGTTCTGTTGGGTACCTAGCCACATAGGTATAAAAGGAAATGAGAGAGCAGATGCTGTTGCCAAGGCAGCTGCATCTCTAGGAACCTCCACCTCTGCTCCTCTTCCTTTCTGTGATGTTGTGCCATACATCCGTGAGTACGTGGTCAGCCAGTGGCAGAGGACTTGGGATGAACTCCCCTTAACTAAACTGCATGCCATCAAACAGTCAGTCCGCCCCACCCACTACTAGGACCTGTACTCAGGATGTTATTCTATACCATCTGAGAATTGGGCATTGTCGTCTGACACATGGCTTTCTGATGGAAGGCCTTCAGCAGCCTCTAATGTGCACTCACTGTGGAGTACCAATGTCTGTACTCCACCTATTTGCTGAATGCCTACGATTCGATACTCTGAGGCAAAGGCTTTTTCCTTTTATTTGCCAAGGGATGTGTCCTCAGTAGGTTCTGAGGAGCATCCTTTCCGAACATGAGCGCACCTTTAACATGAACCAAGTGTTTAAATTTTTATCAGAGACAGATCTCTTAAAGGAAATTTAATGTTTTATCATTTTTAGAACCAGATAGACGTGTCATGTTTTATGATTTTACAGCATTCTAGTCATTTATTTTTCTACATTTTTACTCCCTCCTCTTTTTTTTATATATATCTTTTAGATTGTTAACCATAGTCTATGTTTTTAAAGAACATTTGAAATTTTAATGAATCCTCTCTTTCCAAAAATGGCTGCAAGCTTGCCCACTTGGACTTAAGCAGTACCCGTCTGTTTTGTACCGTTCTTCTTCTTCTCCAGGTTTTCTCCAAACATAATGATGGTTATTTATGCCAAAGAGCTCGAGCTTAGTCTCATCTGATTTACTAAGTTCTGCCTCAGTGTCATCAATATGTTCTCTGGCAAACTCTAAACATCTCTTTTTGTGAACCATCTTCAACAGTGGTTTCCTCCTTGGTACACATCCATGGAGACTATCATGGTTCAGGTAATATTTTACTGTTGACCCATCCACAATTGTTCCACTGTTAGCCAGATTTGTTTTCAATTCATTGGAAGTGACATGAATTCTTGTTGACAATTCAAACTCACATTTCTGTCAGTTAATTTTTAGTGCCGATGCGTCTTCTAGTAAAAGTGGCAAAGTAGCCCCAAGAAAACACATGAAAAGTGGTAAAGATAATTCACTTGATGCATAGGGATGAAATGGTATGTACAACAAAGATCATGTGATGTTGTTACAAGTTCTGTAATAAAAACTGTTGCTGATAAATTCGCCCATGAACTTGAGATAGAAAACTTTAAATGTAGTGATGGTTAGCTTTTGCAATTCCGCAATCAACATGGGTTGTTCGATGCTAAAGTGTGTGGAGATACTGACATGGCTAGTGTGGAACCTTTCAGGCTCAAACTCCACTTCAAAGTTAATTGAAGATGAACAGTTAAATCTCACACAGGTATATAACGGTGATGAAACTGGTCTTTATTGGAAGTCAATGCCGAAGAATAGTCAGATCAAGAATGGTGAGGAAAACACTAGATGTAAAAAGTGCAGTAAAGAACATATTTCTGCACTTGTTTGTGCTAATGCCTCAGGAATGCATTGACTTAAGGTTGCTATGGTGGGGAAGTCAAGGCAGCCACGAGCCCTTAAAGACATTATGAAGGATTTACCAGTCATTTACTTTAATTAAAAGAAGGCATGGTTCACAGAATGGTTTTTCCATCACTTTCTCCCAGCAGTGAAAAAATTTAGCTTAAAGTTTTAAAAATCCCGCCAGAGCAAGTGAAAGCTATCCTGCTCCTGGACAATGCACCCACTCATCCCAGTGCTGAACAGCTCGTAAGTGACGATGGAATCATTTGTGTAGTCTACCTGCCCCCTAATACCATCTGTGATACAACCAACGGTCCAGGGTGTAATAAGTGCCGTCAAAAGATGCTACATTAGGATGTATTTGAATGAAGTTCTTATTGTACTCGAGGATGAGAATGATGCTGTAAATGACACAGGGGGGGGGGGCATGTACACTGGCTAACATCGAAGTGTACTCACTTCGCTCCACTGTGTTTAACTTTGCTTATTCCTGGGCTGGTCTAACGGTCACTAAACTGACTGACAGTTGGAAAATGCTGTTGCATGATAAGGAAAACAATCCTGAATTTGAGGCACAGGACTTCCACCAGCAAATGCATCGAGGTGGAGAGACAGGACCAACAATCAAAGATGTTCAAGATTGGGTAGACGAACAGGAAGAAGCTCACAGGTTCCAGGTTCTCACTGATGCAGAGATCACAGCTTCAGTGGTCAAAGGTGATATTGAGGAAGATATCCCAGTAAAGAAAGTGAAGCTGTCAACTTTGCACACTTATGTCAATGCACTATTGGACTACACAACTTACAGTTCAATACCTGAAACATCATCTCACTATGGCAATTTACGGATGCTACGATAACTGATTATCAAGGAACAGCACACAGGTGGTCATTCGACTAAGGTGACCAGTTTTTTCGCTCCATGTCACCCGCCTACTGCTGCTGCCACTGATGGTCATGACCCAGTGCCAGGACCCAGCAATGTGCCTGACCCAATGCCAGGACCCAACACTTCTGCCACAGGACCTGGTGTCACCTTGGGATTTTCTCAAGACCCTGATGACCCAATGGACCTGGGCTTTTACTCGGAATAACAAGTATTCTGAGTCTTGTACATAGTGTAAATACATCTTTAAATACTACAGTACTACTATAAGTAAGTAAAACAGTTATTTCAGTTGTTTAATTACTTATTATATTATCCTTATGTACAGTACTTGGTTGTGTTACAAAACACTAATTTTATTGTATACTGGTATTTTTCGTATCTAAGTATTTTCAAGCAATGAACTCCCCTTTCCTCCTTTTAATCTGTTAAATTGAGGGTTGAATGTATTTCAAAATTATTGTAGAGATGATTCTTCAGCCATGTCTAATACCATAATGAACACCTAAAAAAGTTAGCTGTGCAAGTAACCTCCTGTTCTGGATTAGTCTAAAATATTCCAGCAGTAATTCTCAAATATTCTTTACCACTAATTTTAATAATTTGATTTGTTAAATCAGTACTATGTAAACATTGCCAATACTTTTGCTTCCCTAATAAACACTATTTTTAATGTTAATAATTTGTTTTATTATCATTTATACATTATAATATATTGCTTTTAGGCTAATATAATTAAATATAATATAAATATGTACGTTTTGAACTAGTAACTTAGAAAAAATTCGTAAATTACCAAATTTGATATATTGCCATTAGATATACACGCAACTCTAGCCAATTACAACACTGCTTTCTTTCCTATCCCATCTTTGCAGCACAACACACGCACACTTGGTTCCAAAGAATCTTGCCAATGAGTATCTATATCCACATACCTTTGATGCAGAACAGGTCCCTCTGCGCCAGGGTGACAAAGGTTCCATCTCAATGCTGTTTGGTATCCAAAACATAATACTTGCTGACACCTCTCCCCAAAGAGAACCAGCCCCTGGTTCCCTCAGGCTCACCAGCGATTGTCATACTGACCTTTATGTCTCTCATTATTGGGTTAGAATCTGCCTGGATAAACGCAGGTTGGTGAACCATTACTACTACTACAGAGCTTAAATTTAAGTCACCTAGAATAACTGTATCTGCTTCACATCCTCTACTTATTTTCCTTATCATTAGCTCATCTATATCATCAGTTGTCCTTGCAATCTGTAAATGGCTCCCAAGTGTATTATCCTATTTTTATTGACCCTAATATCAATCCACAGTGACTTAATTTCTTCTTGATTTATTGAATTATTTAGATTTTCGAGGATCATCCTCTCTACACAGCCCACATTGTTCCTCGTTGGTCACGTCTGACGGGAGTCCTGAATGGGAGTCATCTTCAAGGGACTCACAACCATGGCGGAACTCCCTATTCCAGTGAGCAATTGTTGCATAGGAAGGGGCAGTGTCAGTGTACACTGCAACCATGCGTTCATGGATCTCTTTTGCATTCTTGCCTTCCTTGGTCAAATATTTGATCAGCGCGGTGCTCAACCTTCTCCATTGTTGAAAAATTTGTGACTGACGATCTACGATCAGCTACTGCTTCTTAAATAGACGAGGCAGGAGCATGCTGCTGCAAGTTCTGACTTGTTATAACTTGTTCTAACACCCCCACAAACAGTCATCCCCTTCCTCTGTTTTGCCCTAATGATTCGCAAAACTTATTGACTGCCCATCGTACATGCCATAGAATGGGTGGCTTTCCCTTGGGCCATGAAGGATTTCCTGCTCACTAGTTGGTATCAAAACACACTGGTACTCTTTTCCTGCACCTCCACCCACCAGCCCCTGGTGCTGTCAGACTTGCCAGAAATGTTAATCTTTTAATGATTTTCATTAACTTATCCACAATTGAAAGGGGGGGGGGGCACAATTGAAAAGGGAAATGAGTGGCACAATACAAAAGAGAGAGGAACATTTTTAAAAAATGGGTCTCAATTGAAAGGGGGGAGCATAGTTTCTCCACACTGCATGGAACCAGAAACAACTGTCACAACTGTACCATCATCTGCCGCAATGGTATACTACACCAAGGTTCTCCAAGCTATCTCACTACCTTGAAATTAGGTTACCACCAACCACAAAACCATCTTTACACTCCCCACTCCACCCCAGTAAGCCAGCCACTCTTTTTATCTTAACTCTCTTCTAAATACCCTTTCACAACATATGCAGAAGAACCTATGACATACATAAATCAGGATTCTCGAAATGTTGCATCAGCTTGACCAACAAAAAAAATCTGTACATTGTGCCACCAGAAACTACACAGAGTCCAACATATTCACAACATGCTCAATATTTATACATCATAGATAAACTTGGACTTCATGGAGATTATACCCAGTTGTTTATTGAGGTAAGTGTCTTAGGGATAGGAATGTGTTCCTTCTTCTCTTCACCTTTTTCATGTCTTTTCCTTCCATCACTTTTTCTTCAATGAGCCTAAGTGCTCCTGTGGATTAGACAGTTTTTCATTTTATATGAATTCCTGTTATCCTAGATATCTCTTCAAGGTAATTTCAACTCATAATTTTCTTGGTGCATCTTTTCTTATTTTGCTTGTTATATTCTCCTCAATTCTATGCACCATTCGCTTGCATATTTTTTGCATGCTGTGTTTCCCAAATGAGCTGTAAGGTTTCTTTTGCAGGTGTGGGCACTCCATGCTCTCTCCCTCATCGCAGACTCAGGAGGGCCAATGTTCAGAAGCTATGTGGAACCTTCTCTGTCTTTGATGCTTGAGCTTTTGCTCACTGTTCCTCCTCACTCGGTAGAGGTTCATCAATGCATTGGGAAATGCCTACAGGCGCTTATTACTACAGTTGGACCTGAATTGCAAGGTAATGATTATTCACTTGCCATTCATTCACTCTTGAGCTTATCATTCTGAGTTAAAATTTAATTGGCGAGAAGTAGGAACTCAAGAGGTTTATTTTCCTAGTTGTGTGTGTATTTGTACAGGGTTCACCTACAATTTTCATTTGTTTGGGGGGTTGGGACCAATAAGTAACATGAGATCCAAACCACAGGTTGCTAAAGCATATACAGGCTCTTTAAGTTTATACACATCGAGACTCCATCCGATGGTAGAGTCTTAAGTCTCCCCCCACCCCTTAAAACAGCAAGAAACAATGTAGGCCAAACTGCAGAAAACCCTTTGCTCTCCCCACTGGACACGAGACCCTGTGAGTGGCTAAGAATGCCTGAACAAGTACCACATCCCTCACCACGATAACACATTACATGTGTTTTTGACACCGATAAATGACTCCCCAGTGGCCCCCTCTCGGTTTCTCTTTCCAGCCAGAGACATTGAGAGTAACCCTGAACCGATACACATGTCCAACATGGCCCAAACATATCACCTCGAACTGGCAGACTAATGGCTCAGTTCAATGCAGCTCTCTTAAAAGTTAGACCTCCATAAAAACCAACTGAAACATATTTTTGTAAATTTTTTCATTAGTAGTTTTGGTTTTGTTTTTGTTGTTTTTTTACCAGCGATCTGCAATCATTTAAATTGCCTTTTATTTCTTGGTTGTGACCCACTGATTAACGTGGATTCTGAACCACTCATATCTTCAGCATATGGCAGACACAGGGAAATTGACCTGAATTGAAACTTCACTGAATGACTCAAACATATGTAATTCTCTAAAGTGCCTGCACTTTCATCCTCTATACCATCTCGTAACCTACTCATTCCTCCCCCTCAATCCACAATCACACCTCAATATCCAACCTTAATCCCTTTCTTCTTCACCTTACTATGATTGTCAACATAAACTCCACCTATACTTACACATCCCCTTCTCCCTTACCCACCTAACTCGATGCAGTAGCATCTAATACACATATTTCAACTGAATACCCCGCAGGAGGGTACCCTGTGTAGCTGTTACACCTGGTACCTGGAGGAGCTGCATATCATCCCACCCTAAGTGCAAATTAGTGAAGCTGTCATGAGGCATGGGCAAGTTGTTGTTACGCTTCCTCCTCACTCCCTCTCAGATTCTTTCTTTCGACAACTATCCGCCTCAAACTTTTGCTAGTCTTAAGGACCTGACCAGCAACCTCATGCTGTCAGAAGAGAGGCTTTAGAACTTTTAGAAACACCCGCAGGTAGCAAGAGACCAGGATTTGAGTTGTCTTGAGCATTGTGGCACAATTAATAGAGAGATTGGTTTTGCCCCAATAACCCCTTCCCTGCATGTAATGGGTTGACAACCTCCCCGCAGTCATTTTCGGGTGCATAAGGATGTACTGCTTGTGATGGATGGGCTTTACTGACTTGTTGGCGCCAGACCAATGAAAAGTCTCAAATACCATCTTTGTTTCTGCAACAACAGATTTTCAGATCTTGGCCCTCCTGTTGACGGTTAGTACGACCTATTAAGGAAATCCACTCTGTCGCTCTGGTTGCTCATTTGAAAGCTGCGGCCCTTGGGGATTGACTGGTCGACTGGTAAACTTCTGGGCAGTGCGCATTGTTGAATAGGTGTGAACACCAATCTATGATTCAACCAGGGTGGAGATCTGAAAAGTGGTGAAACCCTAGATGGCTTAGGCGGGAATGAGTAGATGTGGGATATAGCCCACCAACCTCAGGGGGCTTTTTTGCAGTGGTCTCAAATTTACAATTTTGTACGGCAAAGGGGTTTGCCTTTTGTCAACTTTGTAGCTACCCTCTGGCAGCTTCCTCTCTTCAATTGTTGCATGTTTTGGAGATCACCCTTATTCCCTTTTGGAGAGTTGCCTCTAGGCGAATCCACTTGCGGTGGGTTCTTCTTTCCTTTCTCAGGGCTCCTCAAAGACCACAGCGAGGCATAGGATGCTCCGCCTCAGCCCCCTTCCCCCGAGGGGGGCAGGGCAGGTGAACCACTTTAACCCCCTCATAGAGGGTAAGAGGCGGTGTCGTTCCCTGTGCCTTCCCGGGACACCTCATTGATCCTAGGTTTGTCACTTTGATGGGAGCCGGCATGCTGGCCCCCGAGGACGTACAAGAAGAGTGACCTTTCCTGCATGGTGCCCCCTTGCCCCCCTTTGGGCTACCTCTACGGGTTGAAAGAAGCGGCTTCACACAATACCATCTTCTAAAAAGAAAAGGAAAAGTAAGAAGTACAAGACTTGGTGTTCCTCTCCTTCCGCCGGGCTTTGGAGATGGTCAAGTCCACTGCCGTTTTGGCAAACGACCTAGCCAAGACCAACACATCTGATCCCTAGCCACCCTCAGATGGACAAACCTAGGAAAAGACAAAGAAGACTAATGATGCTAGGGTTTAAAGCATAGCCTTGATTACGTCGGGATCCATCATTGACAAACTACCTGGTGCTTTTGAGCCGACTGGTTTCAAACGCTTCCTAGCTATCCGTTTCATTCATGGCACCAATTTGGCCAAAGGCCACAGATTCCAAAAGAGGATAACATTAGCTATATTGACTGGTAGAGAGCCTAAGCATAGTTTTTCACATCGAAGAGGGTCCCGCATCTCCTCTGAGTTAGCCCTGGAGGGCATATTCCTCCAATAGAATTGGCATGGACTATTGGCCAACTGGGAGGAGCTTTGGGGGGCTTGTCTCCTCCCGTTTCCGATTATATGTCTCAGGATACAATGCTGGGTACGTGCCTCCTGCAAACTTTCCCTGGTTATAAAGGTTTTGCAACCCACCACTACTGGATGGGGGCCGGGAGGGAGGATGTGCGAT
Source organism: Ceratothoa steindachneri (assembly GCA_963969495.1). Classification (NCBI taxonomy): domain Eukaryota; kingdom Metazoa; phylum Arthropoda; class Malacostraca; order Isopoda; family Cymothoidae; genus Ceratothoa; species Ceratothoa steindachneri. The sequence continues at coordinate 102,696,127 of OZ018325.1, read as the reverse complement.
TTACACCCAGCATGATAAATCCATTTTTATACTTGCTCTAAATACCTCCTTTCAGGCAGTGGCAGTGCAACTACATCTGGATAGAAGGTATACTCTTATTTCTCCATAAATTCCACCTTTCTCCTGTGCAGGGATTTGAATAGTAGGCACTCCTTCTGGGGGGACTATACATTCAATCCCAGGAGTCAGGTTCTTGCGTACTTCATCGACGAGCTGGAAGTATCATTTCCTGGGCCAGTGCCGCTTGAAAAACTTGGAGCGGGCGCAGTAGTCCATATTTCAGGAAATGACTGATATCTGTCCCATTCGAGGAGTTCAGGTGGGTGGATGAGGCCATTGAGTTCTTCCCTTACAACCTTATTGGCTGTGGCCCTAACTACTATTACTAAAACGTCTGGCCGCTTTGCACGCTATCCGCTTCGATCTGGAGATGGCCTATGATACTATGATACCCCATGGCGATATGGTATTATGAACCTTCCATCAATGTGGGAGGAGACGGTTCCAATTTTCATATATGAATTTCTATGTGATCGTCGATTCCGCCACTTGTCCTACACTGTCCACAGTGAATTATGCACTTGTACGCACTGGCTCGGTGGCACCATCAGTCGTCAACGGCTTTCAGTGCATCCTCGGCCGATCTCGACGGTGCATATGCCGTCGAGAGACGATAGTTATACCCAATCACTTCGGGTCTAGGGCTAGGAAACCTCTTCGAGAGCGTGGCGTAGCTCTTGGGTCAGTGCCGCCTCTGATTCGGCACAGGACACCACCCTTGAGGGTACCACCATTGACTATTTGTCGCCACACCTCTGCTCCCAAAGCATTGGAATCTCCGCACCTCTCGGTTTTAGGTATCCGTGATGCCACGGTTGCCGTGATCTGGGTGGATGTCAAAATCATCTTTTGCTGGATTCCAGGGCATATTGAGATTGCTTGCAAGAATTAGGTCAGTCCTCCGGCCTGTCCCGCAAAGAAGATGAGAGATGTCCAATTAGAAATGATTTGCATGCCACGTCGTGACTGTTTCCATGGATCTACCCCAATGCATCGTCGGCTTCAGGTTCCTTTCTGTCCTCTTCGAATTGAGGACACTCGCGGGGCGCACCACCATTTGATGGAGCGCTTCCTTGCACCTTACTATGACGACTGCGTTGTCCCCCTAGACTTTTCAGGACATTTTTTGTTGAATGTTCCAGTTTGGGGGATCTTCTTGTACGTTACCGGTCCCAATACCTGGACGAACAGGCTTCGTTACCGCTTGTCTCTTGTGATCTTGACGAATTATGTAAATGTTAACTCATGGACTTTCTGAAGGAGGCTGGCCCCATTCTTTTTCTTTGACTCTCTTTGTTGTTGACCACATGCTCCGGTGTTAGTGGCACCGACGTTGCAGCCTGCTTCCCGTTTCTTTTCTCTTTTTTTATGGCTTCTCTTTTGTTTTTTTAAATAGCTTAATATTACGCTACAGGTTGCAGTGGGTAATTTGTAGCCATTGACAACTCAGAATTCTGTGCATTGGTTCTCTCTTCCTATTATAGTCAGGGGGGATGCGGGCCTCCCACCGACGCCGTAGCATGTTTCCTTTTTCTTGCTTTGTTTTTTTGGGGGGCTTGTCATTTTTTTGTATGTAGGTTCTTGCATGTTTTGTTTTTTTAACATTTGTTTGTTAATCTAGCCTAGAATTAGGCTGTAATATGATTATGGCGACTTTGCCCATACGCTCAATCTACCGGGGGTCACTATACGTGCCCCCCCTCTCTTCCCCGACGGATGCCGCTTCGCAGCCGAAGACGAGACGACCAAAGGTACCTCGAATGGGATCTGTGATGTCTTGGGGGAAGGGGCTTATGGAGGCCTCCCCTGAGGTGACCCATTCCCAGGCGGTAGCATCTTCCATGGGGTCGAACCTGGGCTCAGTGCTAAGCACAGAACCTGAGTCTGCCCCTATGCAAGCTCCTCTTCAGATGGCTTGGGTCCCCGAGGCTTCACAAGGAGAGGAAGGATCTCTTCCTCATGGTGGTGCCCGTTGTGACGGAGAAGGATCTTGTCGAGGCCGGTCCATCTAGCCTAGGGTGTCCTACCGGCGTAGGAAAGAAGCGGGTTCATTCCCACCTTCCTCTACTAAAAAGAAAAGGAACAGAAAAAAGACCAAGAAGACTCGGGGTATCCTCTCCCGCCGCGGGGACGGACGGGGCCGCTGCCGTATGCGACCAAGCCAACATCGGCACGTCCGTCTCCGGTGCTTCCCGGGTGGAGAGGCCCAGTCAACGAGTAGAAGTACGCAGAGCGAAGCCTTGATTACCTCGTGCCCCTCATTAAGAGGGTTACCTGGTGTTTCCGAGCCCGCTGGCTTCAAACGCTTCCTCGTTACTCACTCCACTGATAGCAGCTTGTTGGCTAAGGGCAACATAATCCATCAGAAGTTTGTGTAAGTTGCTCCAAGGCCGCACACGATAAGTCCAGATCGTGTGTGGCCAAGTGTATCAATTGCGGAGAGCCGCACCCCGCTTCTTCGAAGCAATGTGGTGCGTATCTCCTTGAGAAGGAAATTCTGGCCGTTCAGGCCCAGGATCGTCTCATTTCGCGAGGCTAAGGACTTGGTCTTGGCACGCCCGGCGCTGCCTGGGACGCCCTATGCCTCAATGTTAAGAAAGACACCCTCTGCTCCAGGCCTACGAGCACAGTCGTTTCCGCGCCCATTCGAAACCATTTTGAGGGTTCTACCCACCCCAGGCGCTCCCCTGGTAAAGCTGGCGGCCCAATTGGTTCACACCCATTTCCTGCTAAAACTAAGGCTCCCCTCCCTTTCCTCAGCGTGACCGTTTCCCATAAGGCGAAACGACCGCGCGTCTTCACCGAATCGTTTGACTCACAGGAAGAAACATCCCTTAAGTTGGTCGAGCTGCCTCCCGAAGGGAGCACAGCACTAAAGGAGTTTCGGCTCCTACGCACACACCCGTGTGCTAGGCTGGGTGACTCGAAGGCGATGGATCCTCCAAAAGAGGGAGCCACATCTGCCTAAGGTTTCGAGGCAGAGGGAGGAAAAGACTTGCATGGCGAGCCCAACCTCCCACGATAAGTCCTCGAAAGTGACAGCGCGTTCAGCGATTTGTCCTTTCAACGACGCCCTGAGTTGTGCCTCATGGAAGCGTACGGCCATTTCCGTGAAGAGGGTCCCCGCATCTCCTCCGAGCTAGGCCTGGAGGGAATATTCCTTCAATGGAATTGCCGCGGACTCCGGGCCAACTGGGAGGAGCTGCATAGGCTCGTCTCCCGTTTACGGCCATTTCCGTGAAGAGGGTCCCCGCATCTCCTCCGAGCTAGGCCTGGAGGGCATATTCCTTCAATGGAATTGCCGCGGACTCCGGGCCAACTGGGAGGAGCTGCATAGGTTCGTCTCCCGTTTTCCCTTAGCTATCTTTTTGCAGGAGACAATGCTAGGCGCATGCCCCCTACCCACCCTCCCGGGGTATAAGGGTTTTGCGAACCCACCACCACAGGATGGGGGCCGGACAGGAGGATGCTCGATTTACTCCCGGTATGATGTCTCCGTTCTTCTCTTCCTTTAAGACAGCTCCTGTTAGGCAGTAACTGTGCAGCTGCACCTGGATAAGAGGTATACTGTTATTTCTGCGTACATTCCACCCTCAGCCGACTTCCATGAGGGGGACTTCCGTCGCGTCGTGGCTCGGTTGCCGAGGCCCTTTCTCTTGCTGGGGGGGACTACTCAGTCAATCCCAGGGGTCAGGTCCTTACCGACCTGAACGACGAGGTAGAGATAAGTGTCCTAAATGTGGATGAGTTTACGCATCACTTCGCAAGGACCGCTTCATTTTCCTGCCTCGATCTATCTTTGTGCTCTCCGGATGCTGATTTGGGGTGGGGGGTAGTCGATGACTTTCATAGTAGTGATCATATTCCCATTCAAATATTTTCTGGGCCGCTGACGCCCGTCTCGGTGGTGCTTGGCACAGTAGTCCCCATTTCAGGAAATGACTGATTTCTCTATCTCATTCGAGGAGTTTACTTCAGTAGATGAGTCGGTTGAGTTCTCCGGCAACCTCATTGCCGTGGGCCAAACTACTATTCCTAGAACGTCTGGCCATTTTGCACGCCGACCTCTTCCGTAGTGGTCAGCCGAGTGTGAGGCGGCCCACAAACAGAAGCCTTATGCCTACATGTGCTATAAGCGCCGCTTGAACGATTTCACTATCGGTGAATTTCATCGAGCTAGGGCTAGGTTCCGGTATGTTTCGAAGCACTCCCGCCGCTCTTCTTGGCGGGTATACGTGTCTTCATTTAACGAGAAGACCCTTCTAGAGAGGTGTGGAAGCGAGTCAAAAGGATTCGGGGCAAGTTCTCGCAGGATTCTCTTCCCGTTCTACAGGAGAATGGGAACGCAATCTTCGACCCTGCATCCGTGGCGGAATCCTTCGCGACCGCTTTCTCCGCATTCTCTAGCCGATATGCTGCTCCATCAGCATTCATTGCGGGTCGTGATGTCGCGGAAGGCCGCGAAACCTTCAATAACAGGTTTACTCTAAGTGAGTTGCGTTTCGCTCTTGCTTCGTACGCCTCAGCGCCCCGTCCGACCCCAGCTTAGCCTCTCTTCCTTCCTTCAAAACACTTGTTTCCTCTCTTTTCACACAACCTCTCCACAACTTTCTCTGGTCAGCCTCTAATTTCACAGGGTAGATGCTGAGGGGGTGGGGGACAATGTTCCCTAACCCCTGAGCTCCGGTCTGGGGTGGCTGGTTTTTAACTACCTGCTTCATCCCCACCCATACCTTCCTCACATCCCTTTTCCTCTCCTCTTCACAATCTATTAATTTTTACGCCGTGTCTAAGGTGGAGCCGCCATGCCGATGGACTGCCAGGCCACCAGGCGGGAGGGGTGGTCTTAAATGGCGGCGCCTGGCTCTGCCGGGCTTGTAAGCACCTCTCGCAGTGCGGGCTACTGCGAAAGGTGTGCGCGATTGCATCCCGTGTTTAAAAAAGGGTCACCATGCCCAATGATGATAAAAAAAAAAACAAACCCAACCCTCAACTTCCCCTGTTCCATCGACGGAGCCGCCCTCGGGCAGCTCCAGCAAAAAAATGGAGGTCTTCCCCCCTGTGCTTGCACAGGGGACCCTCCATATTTCTCTAACCGGAGAGGAGGCTTACTCCTCTCCTTCGCCTACGGGTGCAGGGGACTCCCCCTCACCCCCTTCTCTGGAGGTGCTTTCGGGCACCTCCCTTTTCCCAGCGGCAGTCCCCTCTTTTCTTTCCAAGGGGACTGCCAAGAAAGCCAGCAGGCAGCCCTTAGCCAGCCGCTCCCTATCAAAGCGGCTCGGTAGGGCAAACCCCCTTAGGGGGGAGAGGGAAGCCAGGCCCCTTCGGTCGCTTCCCTCAAAAGACCTGCTGGCAAGAATTTTAAACCTTGCTGGGGTCAAGGCCTGTGCCTCCCCACACAAGACTGGCGACACTGCCAAGGGGACCTGCGATGTCCTGGGAGGGGATGGCCAACTGGAGGCCCCTCCTGTGATAAACATGGTCCTTGAGGAGACCCAGCCTCAGACGGTAGGGCCTTCCATGGGGGGGAATTCGGGCTCGGCGCCAAGCACCGAACCCGAACCCGCCCCTATGCAAGGTCCTCCTCAAATGGCTGAGGGCTCCGAGGCAGTAAAAGGAGGGGAGGGATCTCCTCCGACAGGTGCCCCTACGACAACCAGGACCTTCTCCATTTCAGAGAGGGACCTGGCTGAGGCCGGTCCATCTGGCCTGGGGGCTTCTGCCGGCGGAGGTGAAAAGCGGGTTCATTCCCCGCCCTCCTCTCCAAAAAAGAAAAAGACAAAGAAGACTAAAAAGACGAAAAAGACTCGGGGCTCCTCTCCATCCGCGGGGGCTGCGGGGACGGATGGGTCTGCTGCCACTTTGGTAGGCGACCAAGCCAAGATCGGCACATCCGGCCCCTCTACCCCCTCGTGTGCGGAGCCCCTGACCAAGACTAACACCAAAAGTGCACAGGGCGGAGCCTCGATGACATGGGGCCCCTGATTCAGAGGTTACCTGGCGTTTTCGAGCCCGCTGGCTTCAAACGCTTCCTCGTTATTCGCTCCACTGATGGCACCATGTTGTCCAAGGACAACATGATCCATCAGAGGAGAGGATTAGCTAGTGCAATTGGTAGAGAGCCGAAGGTGACCCGTTTCTCGGACGGCAGCCTTCTGGCGAATGCGGCGAATCCCGCCGAGGCGGCCAAGATAAGTGCTCTTCGGACACTTCATGGCACCCCGGTGAGTGTGACGCCGCACTCTACAATGAACTTTGTAAAAGGAGTAGTTTATGCGAGGGAACTCGTTGACTACTCCATTGAGGACATCACCCTAGAGCTGGCCGACCATGGGGCAGTCAAGGTCGAACGTGTGATGAGAAAACAGGGAGGGGCTTCGAGACCCACCCCTACACTCTTCGTCACGTTCGACAGTGACAAGCTCCCTGAGTCGGTGCGTGCCGGTTGGTACCGCTACCGCGTGAAGGCGTTCGTGCCACTGCCGCGGCGGTGCTATTACTGTCACCGCTTCGGCCATACGAATCGCTCATGTAGACGTGCAAAATCGGGGTCACCCGAAGTCTGTGTAAATTGCTCCAAGGTCGCACACGATAAGTCCAAATCGTGTGTGGCCAAGTGTGTCAATTGCGGAGAGCCGCACCCTGCTTCTTCGAAGCAATGTGGTGCATATCTCCTGGAGAAAGAAATCCTGGCCGTTCAGGCCCAGGATAGACTCTCATTCCGCGAGGCTAAGGACTTGGTCCTGGAGCGCCCAGCTCTGCCTGGGACGTCATATGCCTCAGTAGTTCGAAAGGCACCCTCTGCTCCTGGCCCATCCAGGCCAACGAGCACGGTTGTTTCCGCGCCCATTCGGAGCCCTTCTGCGGGCTCTACCCAACCCGGGCGCTTCCCTAGTAAAGCTGGCGGCAAAAAGGGTTCATACCCAGCCCCGGCTAAAACCAGGGCTCCCCCTTCTTTCCCCAGCGTGACCGTTTCCCGCAAGGCGAAACGGCCACGCGCCTCCACCGAGTCGTTAGACTCACAGGAGGCAACACCCCTGAAGATGGTCCCTAGACCATCTTCCGGGATTCCTAAAGCTGTCCCACGAAAGGAGGACAGCAACAAAGGAGCCTCGGCTCCTTCGCTCACGCCTCGAAGTGGAGCGGGTGGCTCGGAGACGGTGGTTCCTCGAAAAGAGGGCCCCCCGCCTCCGAAGCCGCAGCGCCCGCCTAAGGTTTCGAGGCGGAGGGAGGAAAAGACTCGCTTGGCGAGCCCAACCTCCCCCAATAAGTCCTCGAAGGCGACAGCGCCTCCAGCGCTCTGTCCGGCCAACAGCGCCCGGGGTTCTACCCCCGGGAAGCGTACGGCCATTCCCGTGAGGGTCTTCAATTCGAGGAGGGCCCCCGCGTCTCCTCCGAGCTAGGCCTGGAGGGCATATTCCTTCAATGGAATTGCCGTGGACTCCGGGCCAACTGGGAGGAGCTGCGGAGGCTCGCCTCGTCCCGTTCCCCGTTAGCTATTTTTTTGCAGGAGACCATGCTAGGCGCGTGCTCCCTGCCTGCCCTCCCGGGGTATAAGGGTCTTGCGACCCCACCACCGCGGGATGGCCGGGCTGGGGGATGCGCGGTTTACACCCGGCATGATGTCTCCGTTCTTCCTTTCTCTTTAGATACCTCCTTTCAGGCAGTGGCTGTGCAGTTGCACCTGGATAGGAGGTATACTATCATTTCTGCGTACATTCCACCGTCAGCTGACTTCGACGCGGGGGACTTCCGCCGCGTCGTGGCACGGTTGCCGAGGCCCTATGTCTTGCTTGGAGATCTGAACGGCAGGCATCCTCTCTGGGGAGATTACTCCATAAATCCCAGGGGACAAGTCCTTGCCGATCTGATCGAAGAGCTTGAGATGGGTGTCCTAAACGTGGATGAGTTTACGCATCACTGTCCGAGAACCGCTTCATTTTCTTGCCTTGACCTGTCTTTGTGCTCTTCGGATGCACAGCCTGATTTTGATTGGGGGGTGGTCGATGACCTCCATGGTAGTGATCACTTTCCCATTCAAATATCATTTTCAGGGCCACCGCCGCCTGAGAGACCACCTCGGTGGTGCTTGGCGCGGGCGCGGTGGCCTGCATTTCAGGAAATGACTGAATTCTCTATCTCAGTCGAGGAGTTTAGGTCGGTAGATGAGGCCGTTGAGTTCTTCTCCGGCAACCTCATCGCCGTGGACCTGACTACTATTCCTAGGACGTCTGGCCGTTTTGCACGCCGACCACTCCCATGGTGGTCGGCCGAGTGTGAGACGGCCCTCAAACAGAAGCGTTATGCCTACATGCGCTATAAGCGCCGCCCGAACGATTTCACTGTCGCTGAATTTCGTCGGGCTAGGGCTAGGTTCCGGTATATTTCGAAGCACGCTTGCCGCTCTTCTTGGCGGGCATATGTGTCTTCACTTAACGGGAAGACGCCTTTAGCTGAGGTGTGGAAGCGAGTCAAAAGGATTCGGGGCAAGTTCTCGCAGGACCCCTTTCCCGTTCTCCAGGAGAATGGGACCGCAATCTCGGACCCCGCGTCCGTGGCGGAATCCTTAGCGACCGCTTTTTCCGAATTCTCTAGCCGTGATGCTGCTCCGCCAGCATTCAATGCACGTCGTGATGTCGCGGAAGGCCGCCGGCTGGACTTTACCTCCAGAGGCGGAGAACCCTTCAACGACAAGTTTACCGTGAGTGAGTTGCGTTCCGCTCTCGCTTCGTGCGCGGACACCGCCCATGGTCCGGACGATGTCCCGTACGCCATGCTTCGACACCTGGGTGAGCGAGGCATGGCCTTTCTTTTAGATTTGTTCAACAGGATCTGGGTGGAAGGTCTTCTCCCAGACTCCTGGCGAATCGCTACTGTGCTCGCCTTTCGCAAACCGGGGAGAGATCACTCTACTCCGACCGGTTTCCGCCCAATCTCTCTAACCTCTTGCGTGTGCAAGTTGATGGAGAATTTGGTAAATGTTAGATTAGCCTATTTCCTGGACAGCGGAGGCCATCTGTCTTCTGCACAGTGCGGCTTCCGTAAGTTCCACTCCACGTCTGATGCTCTGCTCCGACTGGAAAATGCCGTCTGCGAGGCTTTCCTTCGTAGACAGCACTACTCCACGGTGTTTTTTGATCTGGAAAAGGCCTATGATACCGCATGGCGATACGGTATCATGGAGACTCTCCACACGATGGGGGCGAGGGGACGCCTCCCAATGTTTATATCTGAATTTTTGCGAGATCGTCGATTCCGCGTACGGGTGGGGGGAGCCCTCTCCGGCTCAAAGGAGCAGGAAGAGGGTGTCCCGCAGGGAAGTGTCCTCAGTGTCACACTCTTTGCCCTGAGCATCAACGGCATCACCTCGGTGCTGCCGGAAGATGTTCTCGCTACGCTCTACGTGGACGACCTTTCGATCTCTTTTGGCGCGGCCCAGATGCCAACTCTGGAGCGTCGACTCCAACAGACATTGAACCGCGTCTCTCGCTATGCCGAAGCGCACAGGTTTCGGTTTTCTTTGGCCAAGACTAAGGTGGTGCACTTCTGCCGCCATCCACGGCTTCACCCCGACCCAGATTTGTTTCTTAATGGGGTGCGCCTGGATGTGGTTGAGTCGCACCGTTTCCTTGGTCTTGTATTCGACCGACGCCTCACCTGGGAGGCTCATATTGGCAGCCTTAAGGTCTCTTGTACCCGCGCCATGGACATTCTCCGTTCCGTGACGTTCAGCGCTTGGGGCGCTGATAGGGCTACCGCGTTACTTTTTTATCGATCCTTTGTTCGCTCGAAGCTCGACTACGGATGCGAGTTTTATGCATCCGCAGCCGAGCGTTTATTGCGGAAGGTGGATTTAATCCACCTCACCGGCCTTCGCCTTGCGACCGGTGCCTTCCGCACTTCCCCCATTGAGAGCCTGTTGGTCGATGCTGGGGAGATGCCACTCGCTCTGCGCCGCGTGCAGTGCATCACTCGCCTGTACGCGCGAGCCCGGCGCCTCCCTCAGTCGCCAACAGCTCTCACTGCATCCGCAGCTGATCTCGATGGTGCCTATGCCGCCGAGAGACGCCAGTCATACCCTAAGCCCTTTGGGTTTAGGGCCAGGAAACTCCTTCGAGAGGTAGATATAGCTCTCGGGCCGGTGGCGCCCCTGGTTCTGCCCAGGACGCCACCCTGGAGGGTACCACATTTGGCTATTTGTCGCCACGCCTCTGCTCCCAAAGCTTGTACTGCGCCGGGAGTATTGCGTTCGACCTTTTTGGAGCACACATCGTGTCACGCTGGTACCTTGCCAGTGTATACGGATGGCTCCAAGTCCCAAGAGGGGGTCGGCTTCCACGCCGTATCCCCTCTGTTTGAAGTCAGCGGGGCTCTACCAGGCGCTGCGTCTGTCTTCACGGCCGAGCTGGTGGCAATACACCACTCGGTACGGGAGATTACGCGACGTGCCCGGTTCGGAGACCGGATTGTGATCTATAGCGACTCACAAAGCGCCCTGAGTGCTCTCGGGGCATTGGAATCTCCGCATCCCCTGGTTCGCGAAATCCGTGACGCCACGGTTTTGGCGAGCCGTGCAGATGTCGAGATTATCTCCTGCTGGGTTCCTGGACATGTAGGAATTGCGGGGAATGAGGGCGCCAAAGAGTCTGCGAGGACTCTGCGACCGGACCAGCGTTTCGCTCTTCCTCACACTGACTACATGGCAGGAATACGGGCAGCTCTTCGGACTGCTTGGCAAAGAAGATGGGAGACGGTCGAAGGGAACTTAAAGTTGCGTGCCATTGCGCCGCGACTGTTCTCATGGACCTATCCCCCCAATGCCGCGGCGGCTTCAGGTTGCTTTCTGTCGTCTCCGAATCGGACACACTCGTGTGACGCATCGCTATTTGATGGAGCGCTCGCCTGCGCCCTATTGCAACGACTGCGTCGTCCCCCAGACTGTTCGGCACATTCTTGTTGAATGTCCCAGTCTGGGTGATCTTCGCGCACGACACCTGTCCCGGTACCGGGATGGGCGGGGTCGCTACCCCCTGTCCCTTGTGCTCGGGACGAGTGCGTGTACTTTGACTGGTGGACTTATTGACTTTTTGGGGGAGGCCGGCCTTCTCCCTTTTATTTAACCCGATTTAATTGTTGTTGTTGTTTTTGTAATTGTTTTGTTATTGCTTTTTTATTGTTATTGTTATTTATTTTTATTGTTTTCTGTTTAATTTTTTAAAGTAGCCTAAAACTAGGCTGTTTGTTTACGGCAACTTATGCCTTAGTCCCTTAATTAAAAAAAAAATAAAAATGCTTCGTACGCAAACACCTCTCCTGGTGCGGACGATGTCTCATACGCTATGCATTGACACCTGGGTGAGCGAGGCATGGCCTTTCTGTTAGATTTGCTCAACAGGATCTGAGTAGAGTGTATCCTCCTAGACTCCTGGCGAATCGCTACTGTGCTCGCTTTTCGCAAACTGGGGAGAGATCACTCGACCCCGGCCGGTTTCCGCCAAATCTTTCTGTGTGTGCAAGTTGATGCCGAAATTGGTAAATGTTAGATTAGCTCTCTTTTTCCTTTACAGCGGAGGCCATCTGTCTTCTGCACAGTGTGGCTTCCGCAAGTCCCACTCCACGTTGGATGCTCTGCTCCGATTGGAAAATGTCGTCTGTAAGGCCTTCCTTCGTAGACAGCACTACGCCACAGTGTTTTTCGATCTGGAGAAGGCCTATGATACCGCATCGCGATACGGTATCATGGAGACTCAACACGATGGGGGCAAGGGTACACCTCCGAATCTTTATACTTGAATTTTTGCGAGATCGTCGATTCCGGGTACACGTGGGAGGAGCCCTCTCTAGCTCATGGAGCAGGGAAGTGTCCTCAGTGTCACACTCTTTGCCCTGAGCATCAACGGCATCACACCGGTGCTAACGGAAGATGTTCTCGCTACGCTCTACGTGGACGACCTTTCGATCTCTTTTGGCGCGGCCCAGATGCCAACTCTGGAGCGTCGACTCCAACAGGCATTGAACCGCGTCTCTCGTTATGCCGAAGCGCACAGGTTTCGGTTTTCCTTGGCCAAAACTAAGGTGGTGCACTTCTGCCGTCATCCACGGCTCCACCCTGACCCAGAGGTTTGCCTGGAAGTGGTGGACTCGCACCGTTTCCTTATATTCGATCGAGGCCTCACCTGGGAGGCTCATATCCCTACGGCGTGGACCCTACGGTTTCCACGCCGTAGGGTCTCTCTTACTCGCGACATGGATATTCTTCGTTCCGTGACGTTCAGCGCCTGGGGTCCTGATAGGGCTACTGCCTTACTTTTTTATCGATCCTTTGTTTGTTCGAAGCTAGAATACGGAATCGAGTTTTATGCATCCACAGCCGAGCGTTTATTGCGGTAAGTGGACTCGATCCACCATACTGGCCTTCTCCTGGCGAACCCTGCCTCCCGCACGTCCCCCATTGAGAGCCTTCTTGTCGATGCTGGGGAGATGCCACTCGCTCTGCGCCGTGCACAGTGCATTATTTGCCTGTACGCACCAGCCCGTTGCCTCCCTCAGTCCCCATAAGCTGTCACTGCATCCGTAACTGATCTCGACGGTGCCTATGCCGCCGAGTGACGCTTTTCATACTCTACACCCCTCGGCTTTAGGGCTTGGAAACTTCTTTGAGAGCTCGCTATAGCTTTCGGGCCGGTGGTGCCCTTGCTTCTTGCCAGGACGCCACCCTGGAGGGTACCACCTTTTACTATTTTTCGCCATGCCTCTGCTCCCAAAGCTTATACAACACCGGGAGTATTGCTTGCGACCTTTTTGGAGCACACTGCGTGTCACTCTGGAACTGTACCATTATACACGGATGGCTCCAAGTCCCAAGAAGGTGTCGGTTTCCACGCCGTATCCCGTCTCCCGTCAGCGGGGCTCTCCCAGGTGCTGCTTCTGTCCTCTCGGCAGAGTTGGTTGCAATACACCGCTCGGCACGGGAGATACTCGTAACACGACGTGCGCGGTTCGGAGACCGGATTGGGATTCATAGCGACTCACAAAGCGCCCTCATTGCTCTCCGGGCATTTGAATCTCTGCATCCCCCGGTTCGCGATATCCCTAACGCCATGGTTATGGCGCGCCAGGCGGATGTCGAGATTATCTTCTGTTGGGTTCGTGGATATGTAAGAATTGCCGGGACTGAGGGCGCCAAACAATCCGTGAAGACTGGGCGACCAGACCAGCATTTCGCCCTTCCTCACACCCATTACATGGCATAAATACGGGCTTATTGGTAAAGAAGATCGGAGAGGGTCTAAGGGAACTTAAAATTTCGTGCCATGGCACCGCGATTGTTCCCATGGACCTAACCCACAATGCCGCGACTGCTTCAGGATTTTTTCTTTCATCTCCGAATTGGACACACTTGCAGGACGCACCGCCATTTGATTGGGTGCTCGCCTGCGCCTTATTGTGACGACTGCTTTCTCCCCCATACTGTTCGTTACATTCGTGTTGGATGTCCCAGTCTGGACGAGCGGGGTCGCTACCGCTTTTCACTTGAAAACTCGTGATTTGTTCATGGACACAGACTTGCGGACTATACTTTTTGGAGGCGGCTTTTTCCTCATCCACTTTATTTAACTGTTTTTTTGTTTTTTTATAGGTTGCTTGTTCCTGCACTGGGGGTAGGCGGGCTCACCCCGACGCTGGAGCATGCTAACTTGTTTAGTTTTTTAGCTTCGTGCTTAGTCTTTCTCTTTATTTTATCTTTCTTACTTGTTATTTACTTCTCTTTTTTTTAATCTAGCCTACTTGTAGGCTTTAGCATGAGCATGGCGACTTTTGCCCCAGTAGGCAGTCGCCAGATGGGCTCTCAAACTTTGGGGGGAAAAAATTGAATGCTAAGAAACAGCGACCAACATGCGAGAGATGACATCGGGCTGCCGGTGTTCCTGCTGCAGAGACACCACTCTCCTCCATAACTTCCTTGCTAGTTACTCGTACACCCTTAAAGAGGGCTACAGCCTAGCTACATCTGATGTGGCTAGGCATCAGATGGAGTCTCAATTCTGGTTTACCCAATTGCTGCTGTACGCCATAGATACCCTTGGTTTGGAATCCACATTGATCAGTAGCTCACCTAAATAGAAATAAAGGCATTTTAATTGAGTGCAGATCAGTGGTAAAACCCCTATCACAAAAAATAGCAAACCCTTTCCTGCTAAAGTCTCATGTTAGACACAGGCTAGCCATAATAACCAGTCAGGTAGCAACAAAATAAATTCTGAAAATGATTTTACATTATCTTTTTAGTGATTTTTGTTAACATTTAGCTTTTCTCTTTTCAATCCTGCCTGTTTATTCCCATTTGAATTCCTATGCCTCTTTGTGCATTGTAATTTATCAGCACATCTTTCGGGGGGCACAGGTTCTGGTAGCAGTGTGGTTATGGCACGTTGGTCCCTCCTCTGTGGCTGTGGTCTCGTTCAAGAACATTATGACCCTGCAGTCCAGGCTGAAGCAATTACATGCCTCCAGCAAATGCACATGTTCGCTCCGAGACAAGTCAATTTGTCTACTTTGGTGCCTGTTTTAGTGGTAAGCTTTTTTTTTATTTAGGATAGTAGATAATTATGGTATTAAGAAGTCTGCAATTTTAGGTTACAGTAGATATTTCATTTCTTTATCTTAACCACTTTTTTAATGCCTGGCATTGCTTGATGGTACATTCAAGTGTTCTGTGAAAATTTGCTTTGCTTCCAAGGTGATATTGTTTAGGTATGTTTTTATTTGAAGATTGTAAGGTGTTTAACATGTGGCAGTTAGGTTTGGTTGTAGGGATTTTGAGTTTTTTTTACCTAGGATGAATGTTAGGTCAGGTAAATTGGGTTTATTAATTTTCTTTGATCGCTATAAGGTTTTTGCTCACTTTATTGGAGTTTGTTAGCTTTATTAATTACTTACCCCCACCCTCACCCTACATCCGGGCTGCTTGGCAAAGAAGATCGGAGGTGGTCGATGGGGATTTAAAGTTATGTGACATTGCGTTGCGACTGTTCCCATGAACCTACCTATCTCCCCAGCCGGCTGCGACGGCTTTAGTTTGCTTCATGTCGTCTCCGAATTGGACACAATCGCGGGAGGCACCGCCATTTGATGGAGCACTCGCCTGCGCCTTATTGTGACGATTGGGTTGTCTCCCAGACTGTTCAGCACATTCTTGTTAAATGTCTCAGTCTTTGTAATCTTCGTGTACAATACCGGGACAAGCCGGGTCACTACTGCTTGTCCTTTGTACTCGGGACTTGTTCGTACACACAGACATGTAGACTATATGGCTTTTTGGAGGAGGCTGGCCTCCTCCACTTTATTTGAGTGTTTGCTGTAGGTCTCATTCGGTTCTTTCCTGTTGCCTTTTTGCTTTCTTTTTTTGTATGTGTTGTTTTTTAGCCTGTGCTTAGCCTTTGTGTTTATCTTTATTTATTTTTTAATCTTGCCTAGTAATAGGCTCTCTTGTGAGTACGGCGACTTATGCCCTAGTAGGCAGTCACCAGATGGGCTCTCAAATTTTTTTAAAAATGTGGAATGAATGTGTGTGGTCTGTGCATGTCTGAAGTTCAGGCAATCAAGGAGGTGTTTGGTGTCATTGTGTTGGTTATATCTGGTGAATATTGGTGATAATAGGGTGAGGTTTATTGGGTGTTTGTGCTATTTGAGTAATGTGTAGTGGCCTCACTTTATTTGGGACAGGATGACTCTGTGTGTCTAGTGTAGTGATTTCTCTGATGGGTTTATTGGGATTGGGGGGGGGGTCATTTAGGATATTGTTTAGTGGTAGAGTCTTTGGGTGACAGTTGTTTGGATGTTCTATTGTGGTTTGGCTGTGGTGGGGTTAAGTTGCGAAACACACTTTAAAAGTGTATGCTGGGGGTTCATTGTTAGGTGGTGGTTGGGGAGGGATGGGTATCACTGCTTTGCTGGTTTATTAGATGACTATCAGTTGGTTGCTCTGTTGTGATTATTAGATTACATTATTTGGCTTTATTTGTTCTGTATGTTTTTTATGGGAGGATTATTTCATCTTTCATTACCTAATCTTACCTGCACCATTAACTCCTTGGAAATAGATGCATAAGATGAATGCATTTCTATATCTCTCATTAACCCCCTTTTCACACATACGAGTATGTATATCGATCATAAATGAAAAATTCAAGAAACCTTTTTAGAAAATGTGTTTTCAGTCACAATAATTTAAAAAAAAATTATTTAGCCTTAAACCTATTAAGACTAGACAATAGTAGACATGCACCATTAACTGTGACAGAAACTACCCTCCCCCAGTGCCGAAATATGTCTGGATAACCCGTTATTTACTCCTTGGATATCTCCATTTTACTGCTCTTTTCAACCTTCTCTATCCCAATACCTCACCACTTCCTTCTGGGGAGTCGAGCACAGCATTGGTGACAATTCAGTGGCTGTTATTTGAAGGTTTTAATGCCCTCCCTACTCCAACACTCGAAGGAAGGCATAGGCAGTGGTAGTAACTATAACATTACAACCCCCCTTGAGATACACTGTTTCCCTCTCAGGTCCACCACTCATAAATCTCTAGGTATCCTTCCTGATTTCTTCTTTCTAGTCTTAAGGATCTGACCAGCCACCTCATGCTGTATCAGAAGAGAGACTTTGGAACTTCTATAAACCATGCTCTTTAACAGCATGAGGTTGCAAGAGACCATGTTTGAAGGGTCTTTGATGTTGGGGTGTGATTGATGGGATGAACAGTTTATGCTCCCAAAACCCCTCCCAGTGTGCAATGAGCTGACCATCCTGCATAAGGCTGTACTGGCTATGGCGGGTGGGCTTGCTGCCTTGTTGGCTGCCAAGCCTACGAAAAGTCTCTTCTCCTGTCTTTGGCTCTGTCACATGACAGGTCTTCAGATCTGGTTGCCTTGTCGATGACTAGTAACCCCTTAGTAAGGGGTTCTTGCTTGCTCCTCTGGCTACTCATTGGGGAGCTGCAGTCTCTGGGGAGCCATCAGAGACTCGTCTCTATCAACGCCATCACCTGGGTAACTACCAGTTCGGGTGGCTGTATGGTGTGAACATCATTAAGGACCCAGGTATATATTACTTTAGAGATTAGATTGGCAGGAGCTGCTGAATGCAAGATACAGCTCACTGACCCTTTTTTATTTCTAGCTGCAGCACAACCATAACTGGTGGAATGGCTCCCTCTTACCACCTATAGGTAAAGAGGCCTTACCAGCTCTTCATCATTAGCCGCCCCCAAATGGCTCTCTATTCTGGAAGCAACCCCCCCCCCCCCCCTATCCTTTTCCTGGGGATGGAGTTTCTGCCTCTCTCCAAATCTTATGGGTAAGGTGTTTCCCTTTCGCCCCTTTCTCTTTGCGAACCATTTCCTATCTAGTTTCTCTTAAGTGGCCTCGCCTTCTCTTTCCTCGAGGCTCCTCCATAAGACCATGTTGGATAATAAGGGTAATATTTTGAAATGTCCCTAATTTTTTTATGGGGAGGGGTTGACCATTGATTGACGCAAGTACAGCCCATTCAGTAGAATGTTCACAAATGGATGCCATTGTGGATTGGGTGGTTCAGAGCCTGTTTAAAACTGTAGATAACTGTGATAGGCATCAGCTGGTGTGAAGTGATGACAAACACCAGCAAATCAAAATAATAAAATATTGAGATTATGATAGAGAGTAGATTGATAATTTTAAATGAGACTGAGATGCATAACTTTAATGTGATAGAGATTGCAGGTTATTCCCTGCCATTCCCAGGAAAGCTCTTCAAAAATGTGTATTGGAGTTGCAGTTTTGCACATCAAGAGGTTGCTCTAGTTGGTTGGATGTCTCCTTGTAGCGGCGGGATCGCGAGTCCCCAGTCAAAAATTCCCGCTGCCCTGACAAGGTCTGCTCGGTGGTTCAAGGAGAGGGTATTGAGGAGAGAAGAGTATTTTCTATTTTTAATTTACACCCCCAAAAAATAATGATCAACCACAACCCCAGTAAACAAAAATGTAAATTTACCCAATTACCAAAATATTTACTATTTGTAACCAAAACCGAAAGATATATATATATATATATATATATATATATATATATATATATATATATATATATATATATATATATATATAGTGGGCCTTACAACTTTACCCTGGCCACACACACGCAAACAAGGAAATGTTTAGGGCTTCACAACCAGATTGCCCAGTGCCACTGTGTGAGTCTGTCCAACTTTCTTCAGCTCTGGGAGCACTATTACTGGTATGGGAGGGGGGGGACATAAGGAAAAGGGAGGTGGGCCCGCTTTCTTGAGGGAAGACAGGTTCCTTTTCTTAAGGGACTGGGAGTCTAGCTCCAGCCAAGGCGAATGATCTGCACTCAAGGACGGGGAAGTGGTGATTCCAGTCAGAGCGGAAAGTGCGAGGGCTCAGGCTCCAATCGATGCGTCCCTTAGAGTCAGAACTGGAAAAGAGAAGGCACATTCAGTCACCTATTCACTGCCATACTCAAACATCTTTACTCCTAACTCATTCAACCATATCCACTCTCACACAATCTTCACTCACCTATTCTCCATCTAGGCGGCTCTTTCTTCTTCAGTCACAACTAATGACTTCCAAACTATAACACTTTCTAAAATATATGCTGAAAGAATCCGCCTAAAAAGAAAACAGGAGATGAATGGATGAATGGGGGAGCACGATAGCGACCCATCAAGTCCCCCCTTCCACACAAAGCAAAGACGGTTATCACACGATCCAAACACACATTCTGCAAAAGAAGAAAGACATTAGACATAGGGAAGGGGAAGCGGACACCCAAACTACTACATCCCTCCCAGCTAAATTCGCCTCACCTCACCATGTCTCAATCCCCATCTTCATTCATTCACAATGCTTTCGACATCACCCAGTCATACTCTTTCACTCTGCCTCTCCTTCTAGTCACAGGTCCATCAACTGTCTCTGTCATCTGTTGTAATGTCTCCTCATGTCTGCCCCGTAAGGGGCGCGGTGAGTTGCCATCCTGGCCGCCGTGCTGATGGGACTCAGCACCCTGTCCGGCCCCAGCTTAGTCTCTTCTCCTTCCTTCAAACACTTGTTTCCTCACTTTTCATACAACCTCTCTCACAACTTTCAATGGTCAGCCTCTAATTTCACAGGGTAGATGCTGAACTTCTTCTTAAGTCAACCGTCCCGGATCGGGGCTGAGGGGGGAGGGGACAATGTTCCCTAACCCCTGAGCTCCGGTCTGGGGTGGTTGGTTTTTAACAACCTGCTTTATCCCCACCCATACCTTCCTCACATCCCTTTTACTCTCCTCTTCACAATCTATATATTTTTTACGCCGTGCTCAAGGTGGAGCCGCCATGCCGATGGACTGCCAGGCCACCAGGCGGGAGGGGTGGTCTTAAATGGCGGCGCCTGGCCCTGCCAGGCTTGTAAGCACCTCTCGCAGTGCGGGCTACTGCGAGAGGTGATGCGCGATTGCATCTCGTGTCAAAAAGAGGGTCACCATGCCCAATGATGAGTTTAAAAAAAAACCCAACCCCCAACTTCCCCTATAACATCGACGGAGCCGCCCTTGGGCAGCTCCAGCAAAAAAATGGAGGTCTCCCCCCTGCTGTGCTTGCTGGGGGCGCCCTCCATATATCTCTAACCGGAGAGGAGGCTTACTCCTCTCCTTCGCTTACGGGTGTAGGGGACTCCCCCTCACCCCCTTCTCTGGAGGTGCTTTCGGGCGACTCCCTTTTACCAGCGGCAGTCCCCTCTGTTCTTTCCAAGGGGACTGCCAAGAAAGCCAGCAGGCAGCCCTTAGCCAGCCGCTCCACATCGAAGCGGCTCGGGGGAGAAGGAAGCCAGGCCCCTTTGGTTGATTCCCTCAAAAGACCTGCTTGCATGAATACTGAAATTGCCGGGGTCAAGGCCCATGCCTCCCCAAAGAAGACTAGTGACGATACTGCCAACGGGACCTGCGATGTCTTGGGGGGGGATGGCCAACTGGAGGCCCCCCCTGAGATAGACATGGTCCTTGAGGAAACCCAGCCTCAGACGGTAGGGCCTTCCATGGGGGGGAATCCTGGCTCAGTACCAAGCACCGAACCCGAATCCGCCCCGATGCAAGGTCCTCCTCAAACGGCTGGGGATTCTCAGGCAGTACAAGGAGGGGAGGGATCTCCTCCGGATGATGCCCCTGCGACCACCAGGACCTCCTCCATTTCCGAGAAGGACCTGGCTGAGGACGGTCCATCTGGCCTGGGGGCTTCTACCGGCGGGGGTGAGAAGCGGGTTCATTCCCCGCCCTCCTCTCAGAAAAAGAAAAAGACGAAGACTCGGGGCTCCTCTCCATCCACGGGGGCTACGGGGACGGATGGGTCTGCTGCCTCTTTGGCAAGCGACCAAGCCAAGATCGGCACATCCGGCCCCTCTGCCCCCCCGGTTACGGAGCTCCTGACCATGACAAAGACCAAAAGTGGACAGGGCGGAGCCTCGATGACATCGGGGCCCCTGATTCAGAGGTTACCTGGCGTTTTCGAGCCCGCTGGCTTCAAACGCTTCCTCGTTATTCGCTCCACTGATGGCACCATGTTGTCCAAGGGCAACATAATCCATCAGAGAGGATTAGCTAGTGCAATTGGTAGAGAGCCGAAGGTAACCCGTTTCTCGGACGGGAGCCTTGTGGCGAATGCGGTGAATCCCGCCGAGGCGGCCAAGATAAGTGCTCTTCGGACACTTCATGGCACCCCGGTGAGTGTGACGCCGCAGTCTACCATGAACTTTGTGAAAGGAGTAGTTTATGCGAGGGAACTCGTTGACTACTCCATTGAGGACATCACCCTAGAGCTGGCCGACCATGGGGCGGTCAAGGTCGAACGTGTGATGAGGAAACAGGGAGGGGCCTCGAGACCCACCCCTACACTCTTCATCACGTTTGACTGTGACAAGCTCCCTGAGTCGGTGCATGCCGGTTGGTACCGCTACTGCGTGAAGGCATTCGTGCCACTGCCGCGGCGGTGCTATTTCTGTCACCGCTTTGGCCATACGAATCGCTCATGTAGACATGCAAAGTCGGGGTCACCCGAAGTCTGTGTAAATTGCTCCAAGGTCGCACACGATAAGTCCAAATCGTGTGTGGACAAGTGTGTCAATTGCGGAGAGCCGCACCCTGCTTCTTCGAAGCAATGTGGTGCATATCTCCTTGAGAAAGAAATCCTGGCCGTTCAGGCCCAAGATCGACTCTCATTCCGCGAGGCAAAGGACTTGGTCCTGGCGCGTCCGGCTCTGCCTGGGACGTCATATGCCTCAGTAGTTAGAAAGGCACCCTCTGCTCGTGGTGCATCCAGGCCAACGAACACGGTTGTTTCCGCGCCCATTCGGAGCCCTTCTGTGGGCTCTACCCAACCCAGGTGCTCCCCTGGTAAAGCTGGCGTCAAAAAGGGTTCATACTCTGCCCCGGCTAAAACCAGGGCTCCCCCCTCTTCCCCCAGCGTGACCGTTTCCCGTAAGGCGAAACGGCCACGCACCTCCACCGAGTCGTTAGACTCACAGGAGGCAACACCCCTGAAGATGGTCGCTAGGCCATCTTCCGGGGTTCCTAAAGCTGTTCCCCGAAAGGAGGACAGCAACAAACGAGCTTTGGCCCCGAGGTGGAGCGAGTGGCTCGGAGACGGTGGTTCCTCGAAAAGAGGGCCCCCCGCCTCCGAAGCCGCAACGCCCGCCTAAGGTTTCGAGACGGAGGGAGGAAAAGACTCGTATGGCGAGCCCAACCTCCCCCAATAAGTCCTCGAAGGCGACAGCGCTTTGTCCGGCCAACAGCGCCCGGGGTTCTGCCCTCGGGAAGCGTACGGCCATTCCCGTGAGGGTCTTCAGTTCGAGGAGGGCCCCCTTTTCTCCTCCGAGCTAGGCTTGAGGGCATATTCCTTCAATGGAATTGCTGTGGACTCCGGGCCAACTGGGAGGAGCTGCGGAGGCTCGTCTCATCCCGTTCCTCGTTAGCTATCGTTTTGCAGGAGACCATGCTAGGCGCGTGCCCCCTGCCCGCCCTTCCGGGGTATAAGGGTCTTGCCACCCCACCACCGCGGGATGGCCGGGCTGGGGGATGCGCGGTTTACACCCGGCATGATGTCTCCGTTCTTCCTTTCTCTTTAGATACCTCCTTTCAGGCAGTAGCTGTGCAGCTGCACCTGGATAGGAGGTATACTTTCATTTCTGCGTACATTCCACCGTCAGCTGACTTCGACGCTTGGGACTTCCGCCGCGTCGTGACACGGTTGCCGAGGCCCTATCTCTTGCTTGGAGATCTGAACGGCAGGCATCCTCTCTGGGAAGATTACTCCATAAATCCCAGGGGGCAAGTCCTTGCCGATCTGATCGAAGAGCTTGAGATGGGTGTCCTAAACTTGGATGAGTTTACGCATCACTGTCTGAGAACCGCTTCATTTTCTTGCCTCGACCTATCTCTTTGCTCTTCGGATGCACAGCCTGATTTTGATTGGGAGGTGGTCGATGACCTCCATGGTAGTGATCACTTTCCAATTCAAATATCATTTTCAGTGCAACTGCCGCCTGAGAGACCACCTCGGTGGTGCTTGGCGCGGGCGCGGTGGCCTGCATTTCAGGAAATGACTGAATTCTCTATCTCAGTCGAGGAGTTTAGGTCGTTAGATGAGGCCGTTGAGTTCTTCTCCGGCAACCTCATCGCCGTGGGCCTGACTACTATTCCTAGGACGTCTGGCCGTTTTGCACGCCGACCACTCCCATGGTGGTCGGCCGAGTGTGAGACGGCCCTCAAACAGAAGCATTGTGCCTACATGCGCTATAAGCGCCGCCCGAACGATTTCACTGTCGCTGAATTTTGTTGGGCTAGGGCTAGGTTCCGGTATATTTCGAAGCACGCCCGCCGCTCTTCTTGGCGGGCATACGTGTCTTCACTTAACGGGAAGACCCCTTTAGCTGAGGTGTGGAAGCGAGTCAAAAGGATTCGGGGCAAGTTCTCGCAGGACCCCCCTCCCGTTCTCCAGGAGAATGGGACCGCAATCTCGGACCCCGCGTCCGTGGCGGAATCCTTAGCGACCGCTTTTTCCGCATTCTCTAGCCGTGATGCTGCTCCACCAGCATTCAATGCACGTCGTGATGTCGCGGAAGGCCGCCGGCTGGACTTTACCTCCAGAGGCGGAGAACCCTTCAACGACAAGTTTACTGTGAGTGAGTTGCGTTCCGCTCTCGCTTCGTGCGCGGACACCGCCCATGGTCTGGACGATGTCCCGTACGCCATGCTTCGACACCTGGGTGAGCGAGGCATGGCCTTTCTCTTAGATTTGTTCAACAGGATCTGGGTGGAAGGTATTCTCCCAGACTCCTGGCGAATCGCTACTGTGCTCGCCTTTCGCAAACCGGGGAGAGATCACTCTACTCCGACCGGTTTCCGCCCAATCTCTCTAACCTCTTGCGTGTGCAAGTTGATGGAGAAATTGGTAAATGTTAGATTAGCCTATTTCCCGGACAGCGGAGGCCATCTGTCTTCCGCACAGTGCGGCTTCCGCAAGTTCCACTCCACGTCGGATGCTCTGGTCCGACTGGAAAATGCCGTCTGCAAGGCTTTCCTTCGTAGACAGAACTACGCCACGGTGTTTTTCGATCTGGAGAAGGCCTATGATACCGCATGGCGATACGGTATCATGGAGACTCTCCACACGATGGGGGTGAGGGGACGCCTCCCAATGTTTATATCTGAATTTTTGCGAGATCGTCGATTCGGCGTACGGAGGGGGGAGAGCCCTCTCCGGCCAAAAGGAGAAGGAAGACGGTGTCCCGCAGGGAAGTGTCCTCAGTGTCACACTCTTTGCCCTGAGCATCAACGGCATCACCTCGGTGCTGCCGGAAGATGTTCTCGCTACGCTCTACGTGGACGACCTTTCGATCTCTTTTGGCGCGGCCCAGATGCCAACTCTGGAGCGTCGACTCCAACAGGCATTGAACCGCGTCTCTCGCTATGCCGAAGCGCACAGGTTTCGGTTTTCTTTGGCAAAGACTAAGGTGGTGCACTTCTGCGCCATCCACGGCTTCACCCCGACCCAGATTTGTTTCTTAATGGGGTGCGCCTGGATGTGGTTGAGTCGCACCGTTTCCTTGGTCTTGTATTCGACCGACACCTCACCTGGGAGGCTCATATTGGCAGCCTTAGGGTCTCTTGTACCTGCGCCATGGATATTCTCCGTTCCGTGACGTTCAGCGCTTGGGGCGCTGATAGGGCTACTGCCCTACTTTTTTATCGATCCTTTGTTCGCTCGAAGCTCGACTACGGATGCGAGTTTTATGCATCCGCAGCCGAGCGTTTATTGCGGAAGGTGGATTCGATCCACCACACCGGCCTTCGCCTGGCGACCGGTGCCTTCGCACTTCCCCCATTGTGAGCCTGTTAGTCGATGCTCGGGAGATGCCACTCGCTCTGCGCCGCGTGCAGTGCATCACTCGCCTGTACGCGCGAGCCCGGCGCCTCCCTCAGTCGCCAACAGCTCTCACTGCATCCGCAGCTGATCTCGATGGTGCCTATGCCGCCGAGAGACGCCAGTCATACCCTAAGCCCTTTGGGTTTAGGGCCAGAAAACTCCTTCGAGAGCTAGATATTGCTCTCGGGCCGGTGGCGCCCCTGGTTCTGCCCAGGACGCCACCCTGGAGGGTACCACATTTGGCTATTTGTCGCCACGCCTCTGCTCCCAAAGCTTGTACTGCGCCAGCAGTACTGCGTTCGATATTTTTGGAGCACACATCGTGTCACGCTGGTACCGTGCCAGTGTATACGGATGGCTCCAAGTCCCAAGAGGGGGTCGGCTTCCACGCCGTGTTCCCTCTGTTTGAAGTCAGCGGGGCTCTACCAGGTGCTGCATCTGTCTTCACGGCTGAGCTGGTGGCAATACACCACTCGCCTGTACGCGCGAGCCCATGCCCTCCCTCAGTCGCCAACAGCTCTCACTGCATCCACAAGTAATCTCGACGGTGCCTCTGCCGCCGTGAGACGCCAGTCATACCATAAGCCCTTTGCTTTTAGGGCTAGAAAACTCCTTCGAGAGCTCGGTATAGCTTTCTTGCTGGTGGCGCCCCTGGTTCTGCCCAGGACACCATCCCTTGCAGACTATTTGTCGCTGCGCCTCTGCTCCCAAAGCTTCTACAGCGCCGGGAGTACTCCGTTCTGCTTTTTTCGAGCACATTTCGTGTCACGCTGGAACCCTGCCAGTGTATACGGATGGCTCCAAGTCCCAAGAGGGGGTCGGCTTCCACGCCGTATCCACTCTGTTTGAAGTCAGCGGGACTCTGCCAGGCGCCTCGTCTGCCTTCACGGTCAAACTGGTTGTAATACACCGCTCGGTCCCGGAGATAACGCGACGTGCCCGGTTCGGAGACCGGATTGTGATCTATAGCGACTCACAAAGCGCCCTGAGTGCTCTCGGGGCATTGGAATCTCCGCATCCCCTGGTTCGCGAAATCCGTGACGCCACGGTTTTGGCGAGCCGAGCAGATGTCGAGATTAGCTTCTGCTGGGTTCCTGGACATGTAGGAATTGCGGGGAATGAGGGCGCCAAAGAGTCCTCGAGGACTCTGCGACCGGACCAGCGTTTCGCTCTTCTCACACTGACTACATGGCAGGAATACGGGCAGCTCTTCGGACTGCTTGGCAAAGAAGATGGGAGACGGTCGAAGGGAACTTAAAGTTTCGTGCCATTGCGCCACGACTGTTCCCATGGACCTATCTCCCAATGCCGCGGCGGCTTCAGGTTGCTTTTGTCGTCTCCGAATCGGGCACACTCGTGTGACGCATCGCTATTTGATGGAGCGCTCGCCTGCGCCCTATTGCAACGACTGCGTCGTCCCCCAGACTGTTCGGCACATTCTTGTCGAATGTCCCAGTCTGGGTGATCTTCGCGCACGACACCTGTCCCGGTACCGGGATGGGTGGGGTCGCTACCGCCTGTTCCTTGTACTCGGGACGAGTGTGTGCACTTTGACTGGTGGACTTGTTGACTTTTGGGGGGAGGCCGGCCTTCTCCCTTTCATTTAACCAGGTTCAATTGTTGTTGTTGTTTTGTTATTGTTTTTGTTTTTGCTTTGTTATTGTTATTTCTTTTTATTGTTGTTTCCTGTTCAATTTTTTAAAGTAGCCTAGAACTAGGCTGTTTGTTTACGGCGACTTATGCCTAAGTCGGCAGTCGCCAGATAGCCCCTTAATTAAAAAATTTAAAAAAAATATCTCATGTCTGTCCGTTGCTCCTTCTCTATGTACTTCATCCACACACACATCCGACATTTCCTGACCAATCTCACTCAAATCCTCAACTAACCTCTCTACTACATCCATCAAACCTTCCCATTCTTTCATAGCATTTATCGACTCTTGTTCCAATTGCGCACTTATCCCATTTATACTCTCTAGCATAGATTCGTTCTCATTCAAAGGAAACTTACAAATACTGTACGTTCTATCATATACTCCATCTCGATCTTGCACAAACCCAAAAACTCTCTCACATCACTCTCACCAAACTGTTCCATCCATTCATCCTTTCTCAACCGTTTACTCTTACACTTTCCCCTTCCATGTTCAACTAACACTAACCGCTTTCCCTCTAAAGCACTAGCTATATCATCCACCATTTCACAGTCTTCCATTCTTTCAGACAGATATTCATTCACCGGATGTTGCACCAAATATTCAGGAGGTTCACGCCATTTTCGCAACTGACCTTGATGCGCTCTACGTTCATCCAAACTTCCATCCTCTCTTTCACGAACTATCACATAACTTACCCCATTCAACCAAACCTTTCGTACTACAAAGGGACCTTCAAACTTCTCTTTCAACTTATCCACATTCAGTCTACCTTTTGTCTCAATCTCCTTTAGTACTTTATCACCCACAGAAAAACTCTCAAACCTTTCATTCCCTTTTCTCCACAACTCACGATCCTTCTCACTAAGTCCCATATGTGGCCTAATCATTCGTTCAAAGTTCATCAAATACTTACATGGTGACATTCCAATCGCCTTATGCACTGTCATGTTATACGCCCAAAGCACTCTTCCCAAACATTCATCCCATTCTTTCCCATCTTTCACCATCAATCGTAACATCTCACTCAAAGTTCTTATCGTTCTTTCAGCCAAACCATTCGAACTAGGCATATACGGCGTCGTTCGCACATGATCTATTCCCCATTCACTCAACATCTCCTCAAAAGCACGTCCCACAAACTCAGGTCCATTGTCACTCAACATTCGCACAGGCTTACACATGCACATGGGCAACATTCTCTCACTCACTTCTCTAGCAACAGTCAATGAAGATTTATTTGTCACAGGTGCAGCATACGCAAATTTGCTCTTATGATCCACCATCACAATAATCCCTACATACCCTCTTGCAGTCCTCGGAAAAGACACGCAATCGATCGCTACCATTTCAAAGGGTTCATTCACACTCAACTTTAATACAGGTGGGGCAACATACACTCTCTGATACTTTCTCTTCTGGCACACGTAGTCGCTACATCCACGCAAATCTTTCTCAAAAAGTGACTAAATATACATCCTTTCATACATTCCCACAATTTATTCTTACCCATATGTCCAAACCTATCATGCACAATCTTCAACATTCCAATCGTGCCACGCACGGAAAACACCGGAATATATACATCCTCATCATCTATACATTGCACAAAATACACTAACCCTTGCACACTACAAACTTTCCAGCAAACCTTCTAAACTCTCTTAATATGCAACTCCATTCATTCACAGGAACACTGGTCATCACGCTATCTTTCAATTCACGCACCATCGGACATGACTCTTGCATGCTCTCTATATCTTCAGCAGTCAACAGCTCTTCACTCAAATTGACACCTGCCACTCCTACAAATCCAGTTGAGCCTACAAGCTCACTCTGCAACTTCCAAACTGTTACACCATCTTTCACTAAACATTCATTATATACATCCACTGAAATCCTATTCTTACGCAGAAAATCAATCCCAAACAGAAAACAATAAGGTAACTCAGTCTTGCTTAGCACAACAAATTCATGCAATATATCATTCAACTTTCCCATGCTTACAGACAAACTCACTTCCTCCCATGCCATAATACGTCCACTTCCGAGTCCACTTATCGAAACTGTCACACCTTTTCTAGAAACATTCCAACTCATATTATCAACATCACGCACAACTTTTGCATTCACTAAGGAAATTTGTGCACCTGTGTCAATCATTCCACAATATCTCTTCCCATTCATAGTCAAGGTAACTTGCACTCTCTTTTCAAGTCCATGTTCACACATTACATTCAACACTTCGGTCTGTTCAACAAACACTTCTGCAGCATCTAAACCTTCATCTTCACTA
The DNA here is from genome assembly GCA_963969495.1 of Ceratothoa steindachneri. Taxonomy (NCBI): domain Eukaryota; kingdom Metazoa; phylum Arthropoda; class Malacostraca; order Isopoda; family Cymothoidae; genus Ceratothoa; species Ceratothoa steindachneri. The sequence goes on along the minus strand of OZ018325.1, from coordinate 102,667,651 downwards.
ACAGGAACAATTCCTTCGCAAACGTAGTCAATCTCTCTTCTTACATAATTCTTCTTCTCAATCAGCCAATTATAATGCACACCACTCAAACATTGCAGATGCAGCTCACACCCATTCACTCGGTCTACACCTTTACCACGATACATCACTGGCTTCTCCACACCAGAATGCACATATACTCTCACACCAAACAACTTACTATCGCTAATACTTCCTGAAACATCATCACCCCTGGCATGCACATACTTCTCAACTCTTTTCTTAACCTACTTGAATTTTCCATTCTCAATTGCTCTGGTCTTTTACACGCTTCTTCCATAACCACCTTTCGTAATGCATTCACACTTTCTGGCACCTTTTCAAGCGATCCATCTTTCATCAAATCTTGTAAACCATACAACACACTTTCGAACATAGAATCACCTCTACCCTTACATTTTCTTCCAACAACTACACCTGCTGACAAATACTCAGGATTTATGCTTACAATCTCACTCTCATTCAAACTACATGGCAAACGTGACACCAAATCAGCAATCACATTCCTTTCACCTGGCAAATACTCAACCACAAAATCAAAATCACTCAAATCCTCTATCGTCCTTGCAAACCGACTATCAACTAACCTCATACGCTGCAAATACACTAGTGGCTGGTGATCTGTTCTTACTACAAACCGTATTCCATACAGAAATGGTCGTAATGTCTTGAGACAGAATCTTAATGCAGTCAACTCTCTTTCAATCATCGAATATGCACGCTCTGCCACATTAAATGCCTTGGAAACATACGCAATTACTCGCTTTCTTTCAACCCCATTCACAACTTGATCTTGCATCAAACATCCACCCATCGAATGACCACTTGCATCCGTATACACTTCAAGTATTCCTGCATTTGTTCCATATGCTGGATACGCAAGTTCCACATCTTTTGCAACTTGCGCTTTTAACTTTTCAAACGCTACATTCATAGAGTCATTCCACTTAATCACAGTACTCTTCTTTTTCCCAGTCCATACACTCAACAGTTTCATTACACCTGAACAATCTTTCATAAACTTTCTTCCAAACTCAACTAAACCAAGAAATCCACGTAGCTCTCTTACCGTGGTAGGCTTAGGGAAATTCCTAACCTTTTCCACGAACTTCTCCGATTTACGCAATCCAACCACACTCACCTTATGTCCTAAAAACTCAACTTCACTAGCAAACCATACACATTTAGACAACTTCACTTTCACCCCAACCTCTTCCAACTTTCTTAAAACATCATTCAACAAGGTCATATGTTCTTCCATGTTCTCACTCATCACCAAAATATCATCCAAAAACACTTGTACATTCTTACACGGAAAACCACTCGACTCTACACATTCATAGCACGCTGAAAAGCAGCTGGGCCGTTCGCCAACCCAAAGCTCAGGTTTCTGAACTGATAATGGCGCTTTGAGGGTGAGAACGCCGTAATAGGCCTACTCTCTTCAGCCACAGGCATCTGGTAGTAACCACGTACCAGATCCATCTTAGAAAATACTTTCATTCCATACATACTATACACACATTCAGACACAACACTCATAGGAAACTTGTCTTTCAACGTTCGTTCATTCACTCTTCTATAGTCAATACAGTCGCAAACGTCCATCTGGCTTTTGTACAGGTACAATCGGACTATTCCAGGCATTCACACTCGGCTCAATCACACCAATTCTCTCTAATTCCTCACACTGTTCCTCAATCTCTTGAGCCACGGGGGCAGGGAAATGACGATGCCTTTGATAAATTGGCATATCATCGCTCAAAATTATTTTGAACTCAGGCAAGCGAGCGCTGCCAAAGTCCTCATCCCCTTGACTCAAAGCACCTCTCCTATTCCACAACATCCTGTAAACTTTTTGCTTCTCACATTCACTCAACTTTTCTTCCAATTTCACTTGCTCAATCAAATCTTCATATTTCCAAACATTCGACGTTACACTCACGGAAAACACACTTGCGTTCACCACATGCATATCATTCTCCATATTCACCACTGTATTTAACACACTCAATTTATCTCCCACTTGCACTCCTCTAAGACTCTTCCTTCGCAGATCAGGCCAAACTTGTATGCAGACACGCGGATCTTTCATATCAATTATACCATCAAACACATGCACCACTCTCCTTAATCGATAGTTCGCAGCACTACCATCCAAGACATAAATATTCCTATCATTCTCACTTATCTCAACATCAGAATTCCATCCAATCTTTACACTCAATGTTTCATTCTGCTTGACAAGCACACTCTCTATCGCATATACCTCCAGACCTTTCCTGATGTTTACTCTCACACTTCCATCTGGATTCACATACCATTGACACTTCATACTTCCATTCTTCTTACAATCAATCATCTCTAAATCTGGATAAATCATGATACCATTCGCTTTTCAAAAACTCATAACCTAATAGCATGTCATACTTCTTGTTTGCACCTTCTACAACACAAAATTCATCTTCATTCATCCGGACACCGGCAATCAAAACACTCTCTCTAAACCTTGCAACAATCGGCACATCCTGTTCACCTAATCCAGTCAAATGATATCCACGACCTTTAACTTCACTTACTTTCATTTCTACAAATGCTTCATAGTACACCACATTCACCTTACATCCTGTATCAATCATTGCACTAACTTCTCGTTCTCCACACTTAATTTTAACACACATACACCTATTCACTCTCTGACCCCAATTCACTCAACGATTTGAAAATCCTTCTCTCACATTCATCACTTGCACTCTAGAGAATTTCCCAGAAGGAACCCTCTCATTCCTTAGTTTCCCTGAGTCGTATCCTCTCGATTACTTGCATCATTCCCATCCATTCTTTCATTCATGCGTGTTTCACCAGTCCTACACAACCTTGTTGCATCCCTACCATTCCACATTTACCACAGGCATCTCTTGGACTGGCACACATCCTGGCATAATGCCCTATCTGCCCACAATTACCACACACTCCAGGTCAACTCATATTCACTCAACCACCTTCCCTGCAATCTCTTAGCAAGTGGCCCATTCTTCCACATCCATAACACGCTCTTTCCCTCGCACGCCTCAATCTTTTATCATGTGCCCCATTTGCCCACAGCCAAAGCAACTTCCTTGTGACCAGCGACAGTCAGCCCTCATATGCCCAACTTTCTTGCACCTCAGACACCTAGGCTCATTTACTCTACATCTACTGTTATTCCTACCATTTGTGCATCTATCAATTCCGACCATTCTAAACCCTACTCCAACCATTCCGACTCTCAAACCTACTTTTACTCCCTCTCAGTTCGCGGCCAACATACACACTCTGTTGTTCATTCTGCCCGTAATAATTTTCCAAAAATCTCGACATCACTTCGATTGGGTTCTCTGTCAATGCATCCCGATACGACCGGAACTGGGGCAACTTACTTCTACTTGAGTTGCGCACAGTGTGAATCGAGGCCTTCCCCCTTCCATAATCCTTAAATTCACGGCCCTCTAACATCTCCAGTACATCCTTCCATAGCAATCTTTGACCAGCCCAGTTTATCTTCTCTTTCCTCTTATACATCACATACTCACTCACTTCATTCGGAACCGTATTTAAAAACTTCTTCATCAGCTCCTTATTCCCATTTATTCCGTCATCTCCAAATCTCATTCGTGCCAAGGACTCTAAGCGATGCATGTAAGAATTCACATCCTCATTCTTCCCCATTCTCGCTTCCTCAAACCCATTTGTTTTCTTATATTTCACACTTGTCTTCATCCTCTTACAGTGCTCTATCATTCTCTCTTTCATAACCTCCCACTTAGGCTCACCCACACTCATAATCATCCGGTAAAAATCCTTCATACGCCCATCCAAAAACTTACACAACTCTTTCACCCAAAACCTATTATTCTCTCAAAATCTTTCCTTACAATAATTTTCATACTCTTTCAAAAACACTTTCACATCTTTTGCTCCTTCTACTCTAAACTTACTTAACTTTGGCACTTTTAAGGAGAGGATATTGAGGAGAGAAGTGTATTTTCTATTTTTAATTTACACCCCCAAAAAATAATGATCAACCACACCCCAGTAAACAAAAATGTAAATTTACCCAATTACCAAAATATATACTATTTTTAACGACAACCGAAAGATATTTATATATATATATATATATATATATATATATATATATATATATATATATATATATATATATATATATATATAGTGGGCCTTACAACTTTACCCTGGCCACACACACGCAAACAAGGAAATGTTTAGGGCTTCACAACCAGATTGCCCAGTATCACCATGTGAGTCTGTCCAACTTTCTTCAGCTCTGGGAGCACTATTACCGGTATGGGAGTGGGGGGGAGGAAAAGGTAGGCGGGCCCGCTTTCTTGAGGGAAGAGAGGTTCCTTTTCTTAAGAGACTGGGAGTCCAGCTCCAGCCAAGGCAACCCCGTAAGGGGCGCGGCGATTTGCCATCCTGGCCGCCATGCTGATGGAACTCAGCACCCCGTCCGGCCCCAGCTTAGCCTCTCTTCCTTCCTTCAAAACACTTGTTTCCTCTCTTTTCATACAACCTCTCCCACAACTTTCAATGGTCAGCCTCTAATTTCACATGCTGACCTTTTTCTCAGGCCAACCGTCCCGGATCGGGGCGGGGGGGGGGGGGGACAATGTTCCCTAACCCCTGAGCTCCGGTTCGGGATGGGGTTTTTTTAACAACCTGCTTCATCCCCACCCATACCTTCCGCACATCCCTTTTCCTCTCCTCTTCACATTCTATCCATTTTTACGCCGTGCTCAAGGTGGAGCCGCCATGCCGATGGACTGCCAGGCCACCAGGCGGGAGGGGTGGTCTTAAATGGCGGCGCCGGGCTAATAAGCACCTCTCGCAGTGCGGGCTACTGCGAGAGGTGATGCGCGATTGCATCCCATGTTAAAAAGAGGGTCACCATGCCCAATGATGAGTATAAAAAAAACCCAACCCCCATCTTCCCCTATAACATCGACGGAGCCGCCCTTGGGCAGCTCCAGCAAAAAAATGGAGGTTCCTCCCCCCCTGTGCTTGCTCAGGGGACCCTCCATATATCTCTAACCGGAGAGGAGGCTTACTCCTCTCCTTTGCTTACAGGTGTAGGGGACTCCCCCTCATCCCCTTCTCTGGAGGTGCTTTCGGGCGCCTCCCTTTTACCAGCGGCAGTCCCCTCTGTTCTTTCCAAGGGGACTGCCAAGAAAGCCAGCAGGCAGCCCTTAGCCATCCGCTCCACATCGAAGCGGCTCGGTAGGGCAAACCCCCATAGGGGGGAGAAGGAAGCCAGGCCCCTTCGGTCGCTTCCCTCAAAAGACCTGCTGGCAAGAATATTGAACCTTGCCGGGGGTCAAGGGCCATGCCTCCCCAAAGAAGACTAGTGACGATACTGCCAACGCGACCTGCGATGTCTTGGAGGGGGATGGCCAACTGGAGGCCTCCCCTGAGATAGACATGGTCCTTGAGGAAACCCAGCCTCAGACGGTAGGGCCTTTCATGGGGGGAAATCCTGGCTTGGCGCCAAGCACCAAACCCGAATCCGCCCCGATGCAAGGTCCTCCTCAAACGGCTGTGGTTTCCGAAGCAGTACAAGGAGGGGAGGGATCTCCTCCGACCGGTGCCCCCACGACTACCAGGACCTTCATCATTTCAGAGAATGACCTGGCTGAGGCCGGTCCATCTGGCCTGGGGGCTTCTTCCGGCGGAGGTGAGAAGCGGGTTCATTTCCCGCCTTCCTCTCCAAAAAAGAAAAAGAAAAGGACTAAAAAGACAAAAAAGACTCGGGGCTCCTCTCCATCCGCGCGGGCTGCGGGGACGGATGGGTCTGCTGCCTCTTTGGCAAGTGACCAAGCCAAGATCGGCACATCCGGCCCCCCTGGTTGCGGAGCCCCTGACTAAGACTTAATACCAAGAGTGCACAGGGCGGAGCCTCGATGACATCGGGGCCCCTCATTCAGAGGTTACCTGGCGTTTTCGAGCCCGCTGGCTTCAAACACTTCCTCGTTATTCGCTCCACTGATGGCACCATGTTGTCCAAGGGCAACATGATCCATCAGAGGAGAGGATTAGCTAGTGCAATTGGTAGAGAGCCGAAGGTGACCCATTTCTCGGACGGGAGCCTTCTGGCGAATGCGGCGAATCCCGCCGAGGCGGCCAAGATAAGTGCTCTTCGGACACTTCATGGCACCCCGGTGAGTGTGACGCCGCACTCTACCATGAACTTTGTGAAAGGAGTAGTTTATGCGAGGGAACTCGTTGACTACTCCATTGAGGACATCACCCTAGAGCTGGCCGACCATGGGGCGGTCAAGGTCGAACGTGTGATGAGAAAACAGGGAGGGGCCTCGAGACCCACCCCTACACTCTTCATCACGTTCGACTGTGACAAGCTCCCTGAGTCGGTGCGTGCCGGTTAGTACCGCTACCGCGTGAAGGCATTCGGGCCACTGCCGCGGCGGTGCTATTACTGTGACCGCTTCGGCCATACGAATCGCTCATGTAGACATGCAAAGTCGGGGCCTACACTCTTCGTCACGTTCGACTGTGACAAGCTCCCTGAGTCGGTGCGTGCCGGTTGGTACCGCTACCGCGTGAAGGCATTCGTGCCACTGCCGCGGCGGTGCTATTAATGTCACCGCTTCGGCCATACGAATCGCTCATGTAGACGTGCAAAGTCGGGGTCACCCGAAGTCTGTGTAAATTGCTCCAAGGCCGCACACGATAAGTCCAAATCGTGTGTGGCCAAGTGTGTTAATTGCGGAGAGCCGCACCCTGCTTCTTCGAAGTAATGTGGTGCATATCTCCTTGAAAAAGAAATCCTGGCCGTTCAGGCCCAGGATAGACTCTCATTCCGCGAGGCTAAGGACTTGGTCCTGGCGCGCCCGGCTCTGCCTGGGACGTCATATGCCTCAGTAGTTAGAAAGGCACCCTCTGCTCGTGGCCCATCCAGTCCAACGAGCACGGTTGTTTCCGCGCCTATTCGGAGCCCTTCTGCGGGCTCTACCCATCCCGGGCGCTCCCCTGGTAAAGCTGGCGGCAAAAAGGGTTCATACCCAGCCCCGGCTAAAACCAGGGCTCCCCCCTCTTTTCCCAGCGTGACCGTTTCCCGCAAGGCGAAACGGCCACGCGCCTCCACCGAGTCGTTAGACTCACAGGAGGCAACACCTCTGAAGATGCTCGCTAGGCCATCTTCGGGGGTTCCTAAAGCTGTTCCCTGAAAGGAGGACAGCAACAAAGGAGCTTCGGCTCCTTCGCCCACGCCCCGAGGTGGAGCGAGTGGCTCGGAGACGGTGGTTTCTCGAAAAGAGGGCCCCCCGCCTCCGAAGCCGCAACGCCTGCCTAAGGTTTCAAGGCGGAGGGAGGAAAAGACTCGCATGACGAGCCTAACCTCTCCCAATAAGTCCTCGAAGGCGACAGCGCTTTGTTCGGCCAACAGCGCCCGGGAAGCGTACGGCCATTCCCGTGAGGGTCTTCAGTTCGAGGAGGGCCCCCGCGTCTCCTCCGAGCTAGGCCTGGAGGGCATATTCCTTCAATGGAATTGCCGTGGACTCCGGGCCAACTGGGAGGAGCTGCGGAGGCTCGTCTCGTCCCATTCCCCATAGCTATCTTTTTGCAGGAGACCATGCTAGGCGCGTGCCCCTTGCCTGCCCTCCCGGGGTATAAGGGTCTTGCGACCCCACCCCAGCGGGATGGGCCGGGCTGGGGGATGCGCGGTTTACACCCGGCATGATGTCTCCGTTCTTCCTTTCTCTTTAGATACCTCCTTTCAGGCAGTGGCTGTGCAGCTGCACCTGGATAGGAGGTATACTATCATTTTTGCGTACATTCCACTGTCAGCTGACTTCGACGCGGGGGACTTCCGCCGCGTCGTGGCACGGTTGCCGAGGCCATATCTCTTGCTTGGAGATCTGAACGGCAGGCATCCTCTCTGGGGAGATTACTCCATAAATCACAGGGGACAAGTCCTTGCCGATCTGATCGAAGAGCTTGAGATGGGTGTCCTAAGCGTGGATGAGTTTATGCATCACTGTCCGAGAACCGCTTCATTTTCTTGCCTTGACCTATCTCTGTGCTCTTCGGATGCACAGCCTGATTTTGATTGGGGGGTGGTCGATGACTTCCATGGTAGTGATCACTTTCCCATTCAAATATCATTTTCAGGGCAACTGCCGCCTGAGAGACCACCTCGGTGGTGCTTGGCGCGGGCGCGGTGGCCTGCATTTCAGGAAATGACTGAATTCTCTATCTCAGTCGAGGAGTTTAGGTCGGTAGATGAGGCCGTTGAGTTCTTCTCCGGCAACCTCATCGCCGTGGGCCTGACTACTATTCCTAGGACGTCTGGCCGTTTTGCACGCCGACCACTCCCATGGTGGTCGGCCGAGTGTGAGACGGCCCTCAAACAGAAGCGTTATGCCTACATGCGCTATAAGCGCCGCCCGAACGATTTCCCTGTCGCTGACTTTCGTCGGGCTAGGTGTAGGTTCCGGTATATTTCGAAGCACGCCCGCCGCCTTTCTTGGCTGGCATACGTTTCTTCACTTAACGGGAAGACCCCTTTAGCTGAGGTGTGGAAGCGAGTCAAAAGGATTCGGGGCAAGTTCTCGCAGGACCCCCCTCCCGTTCTCCAGGAGAATGGGACCGCAATCTCGGAGCCCGCATCTGTGGCGGAATCCTTAGCGACCGCTTTTTCCGCATTCTCTAGCCGCGATGCTGCTCCGCCAGCATTCAAGGCACGTCGTGATGTCGCGGAAGGCCGCCGGCTGGACTTTACCTCCAGAGGCGGAGAACCCTTCGATGACAAGTTTACTGTGAGTGAGTTGCGTTCCGCTCTCGCTTCGTGCGTGGACACCGCCCATGGTCCGGACGATGTCGCGTAAGCCATGCTTCGACATCTGGGTGAGCGACGCATGGCCTTTCTGTTAGATTTGTTCAACATGATCTGAGTGGAAGGTTTCTCCCAGACTCCTGGCGAATCGCTACTGTGCTCGCCTTTCGCAAACTGGGGAGAGATCACTCTACTCCGACCGGTTTCCGCCTAATTTCTCTAACCTCTTGCGTGTGCAAGTTAATGGAGAAATTGGTAAATGTTAGATTAGCCTTTTTCCTGGACAGCGGAGGCCATCTGTCTTCCGCACAGTGCGGCTTCCGCAAGTTCCACTCCACGTCGGATGCTCTGGTCCGACTGGAAAATGCCGTCTGCAAGGCTTTCCTTCGTAGACAGCACTACGCCATGGACTTTTTTGATCTGGAGAAGGCCTATGATACCGCATGGCGATACGGTATCATGGAGACTCTCCACACGATGTGGGCGAGGGGACGCCTCACAATGTTTATATCTGAAGTTTGGCGAGATCGTCGATTCCGCGTACGGGTGGGGGGAGCCCTCTCCAGCCCAAAGGAGCAGGAAGAGGTTGTCCCGCAGGGAAGTGTCCTCAGTGTCACACTCTTTGCCCTGAGCATCAACGGCATCACCTCGGTGCTGCCGGAAGATGTTCTCGCTACGCTCTACGTGGACGACCTTTCGATCTCTTTTGGCGCGGCCCAGATGCCAACTCTGGAGCGTCGACTCCAACAGGCATTGAACCGCGTCTCTCGCTATGCCGAAGCGCACAGGTTTCGGTTTTCTTTGGCCAAGACTAAGGTGGTGCACTTCTTCCGCCATCCACGGCTTCACCCCGACCCAAATTTGTTTCTTATTGGGGTGCGCCTGGATGTGGTTGAGTCGCACCGTTTTCTTGGTCTTGTATTCGACCGACGCCTCACCTGGGAGGCTCATATTCGCAGCCTTAGGGTGTCTTGTACCCGCGCCATGGACATTCTCCGTTCCGTGACGTTCAGCGCTTGGGGCGCTGATAGGGCTACTGCCCTCCTTTTTTATCGATCCTTTGTTCGTTCAAAGCTCGTCTACGGATGTGAGTTTTATGCATCCGCAGCCGAGCATTTATTGTGGAAGGTGGATTCGATCCACCACACCGGCCTTCGCCTTGCGACCGGTGCCTTCCGCACTTTCCCCATTTAGAGCCTGTTGGTCGATGCTGGGGAGATGCCACTCGCTCTGCGCCGCGTGCAGTGCATCACTCGCCTGTACGCGCGAGCCCGGCGCCTCCCTCAGTCGCCAACAGCTCTCACTGCATCCGCAGCTGATCTCGATGGTGCCTATGCCGCCGAGAGACGCCAGTCATACCCTAAGCCCTCTGGGTTTAGGGCCAGGAAACTCCTTCGAGAGGTAGATATAGCTCTCGGGCCGGTGGCGCCCCTGGTTCTGCCCAGGACGCCACCCTGGAGGGTACCACATTTGGCTATTTGTCGCCACGCCTCTGCTCCCAAAGCTTGTACTGCGCCGGGAGTATTGCGTTCGACCTTTTTGGAGCACACATCGTGTCACGCTGGAACCGTGCCAGTGTATACTGATGGCTCCAAGTCCCAAGAGGGGGTCGGCTTCCACGCCGTATCCCCTCTGTTTGAAGTCAGCGGGGCTCTACCAGGCGCTGCGTCTGTCTTCACAGTCGAGCTGGTGGCAATACACCACTCGGTACGGGAGATTACGCGACGTGCCCGGTTCGGAGACCGGATTGTGATCTATAGAGACTCACAAAGCGCCCTGAGTGCTCTCGGGGCATTGGAATCTCCGCATCCCCTGGTTCGCGATATCCGTGACGCCACGGTTTTGGCGAGCCGGGCAGATGTCGAGATTATCTTCTGCTGGGTTCCTGGACATGTAGGAATTGCGGGGAATGAGCGCGCCGATGAGGGCGCCAAAGAGTCCGCGAGGACTCTGCGACCGGACCAGCGTTTCGCTCTTCCTCACACCGACTACATGGCAGGAATACGGGCAGCTCTTCGGACTGCTTGGCAAAGAAGATGGGAGACGGTCGAAGGGAACTTAAAGTTGCGTGCCATTGCGCCGTGACTGTTCCCATGGACCTATCCTCCAATTCCGCGGCGGCTTCAGGCTGCTTTCTGTCGTCTCCGAATCGGACACACTCGTGTGACGCATCGCTATTTGATGGAGCGCTCGCCTGCGCCCTATTGCAACGACTGCGTCGTCCCCCAGACTGTCTGGGTGATCTTCGCGCACGATACCTGTCCCGGTACCGGGATGGGCGGGGTCGCTACCGCCTGTCCCTTGTACTCGGTACAGATTCGTGCACATTGACTTGTGGACTTGTTGACTTCTTGGGGGAGGCCGGCCTTCTCCCTATTATTTAAGCAAATTTGGGGTTTTTCTGTTTTGTTTTGTTTTTTGCATTTTTTTTCCTTTAGTTGCACGCTCCTGCACTGGGGGGACCTCTCCCCGACGCACCAGCTTGCTTCCTTTCCCCTTTTTTGGGGTGTTGTTTTTTTTTCTCTTTAATTTTATTTTAAAGTAGCCTAGAACTAGGCCAGTTTTAATACGGCGACTAATGCCCAAGTAGGCAGTCGCCAGATGCGCGGGGGAAAAAAAAAAATCCAGCCAAGGTGAAGATCTGCATTCAAGGGCAGGGAAGTGGTGGTTCCAGTCAGAGCTGAAAGTGCGAGGGCTCAGGCTCCAATCGATGCGTCCCTTAGAGTCAAAATTGGCTTCAGCCGTCTTCGAAAGCCTGATGTCGGCGACAATCGGTACCACAGAACTGGAAAAGAGAAGGTACATTCAGTCACCTATTCACTGCCACACTCAAACATCTTTACTCCTAACTCATTCAACCATATCCACTCTCACACAATCTTCACTCACCTATTCTCCGTCTAGGCAGCTCTTTCTTCTTCAGTCACAACTAATGACTTCCAAACTATAACACTTTCTAAAATATATGCTGAAAGAATCCGCCTAAAAAGAAAACGGGAGATGAATGGATGAATGGGGGAGCACGATAGCGACCCATCGTGTCCCCCCACACAAAGCAAAGACGGTGATCACACGATCCACACACACATTCTGCAAAAGAAGAAAGAGATTAGACATAGGGGAGGGGAGGCGGACAACCAAACCACTACATCCTCAGTCTGAATGAATGATTGGTCAGTTAAGTATTGATCCAATTGTGGCTTGTGTCATTAATTGATGAGTGGTTGAACTAGTTGATTTAGTGTGTTTGCTAACATCCTTCAACCACATAGTTCATTGAGGCAGTTACTTAAGTTTAATGTGGAATCCACCTGATATTTCTTCAATCTACGATCACTATTGCATATGGCAACTGCTACATCAAGTGATTAGTGATTAACCACACCCAGAGTAGCGTTTACCCTCAGCCCAGGCTGTAGCTCAAAAAGAGTTTATTCTATTCAGGCTCTTTAATTTTTTGACTCAGCTGAGGAGGGCGCTATTGTAGAAGTGAAATCATTATACAAAGGAAAGTTACACACCTAAATTGAAGCATGATTTTCCCATAGAGAGGCACCCTGTGTAGACTGTTACACTGGTACCTGAAGTAGCAGCACATCGTCCAGGTCCCATAGCCTGCTGTTATGTAGCTTCTGGTATACCCTCCTGCCCCAATGCTTAGTAGTGCGCTCACGCTGCCCCATTGTTCGCAAGACCTACTACTGTATATGTTTCAGTACTTCCCCCCCTCTGTTGACCTTCACTTTCTGATCCACAAGGGGGTGAATAGTGTAACAAGGGTAACACCCTGCTGCACCTGAAACCTGGAAGACAGGGCTGCTCTCCCATGCCCAGTTTGGGGGTATCGCATTAATAGGTAATCATCCACCCTACTTCTTAGTGGACCCGCCTCCCCCTATTCTTCTTTATTACTTACCTCAGTGTACACCTTCCAACCTTTTTCTTTGAATTTTTAGAGAGGTCCTCGTTGCTAGATTAGATTAGGTTCTGGTTGCTAGGGTCAGTTAGTTTCGGTTCTGGTGACAATTCAGTGGCTTTTATTTGAAGGTTTTAATGCCCTCCCTACTCCAACACTCGGTTGCTAGGTGCACTCCAGCCTCTTTTAAACCTAGTTGAGTGGCAGACTATACCATGAAGTCCCTACTTGCTGTCAGTGGCTAAAGCCCAATGTCTCGTGGATGTATTAGGTGGGCAGTGTACTAGGTTGAGGGATATCTTCACCACTTTCAGGGCACATGTTTCATAGTTACACTGGCCCCATCCTTCAAGCTATAAAACACATTAACAAATTGGGTTGTCAAGGCCCATCTTGGCTCATATCCACTGGCTGAGTATGTGTACACGATCGTATTTTGGCTGATTCTGATCCTTTGGAGACTTATCCTATATCTCCCAAGGTATTGGGGAGCCATAGTATCCTTCTTTTTTTTTCATTCTACTATAGTCACAACAGGGTGAGTATTTAAATAGCAGGGTCTTTCCTGGGAGAAGATAGTAACTTGGTGGGAAACACCCTGAGCATTAATCCGCTTCCAAGTAATATCTTAAGGAGACTTAGTCCCTGGAAGATTCAAAGGGAAAGGAGGGCTCTCCCAATGGAGCTGCAAGAAATGGGCTCCTTCCTAGGAGCCCATTTGGGATGCCGGGGAAGGTGAATGCCCCTTTCTCCTCCCCAAAGAAAAAAAAAAGAGGAAGAGAAGAGACAGAGGAATATAGGTTTTTTCATTTTGGAGGGTGGGTTCTGACGATGATGCGTCTCCTGCTTATTTGGCAGGTGATCAAGGCTGGTATGTCCTGACCTTTGGGCGAAGGGGGAAAAGACTCAAACTGCCTAGCTAAGCAATAATGTGAGTGGGGCCTTGGTGATGTCAGGGCCTCTCATTGAGACGCTTCCTGGTATCTTTGACCCTGCTTCCTTTAAATGATGCTCGGTTATACAAGCTACTGATGTGAGTATATTGTCCATCAGTGTCAGGCATGAGCTAGGGTTCTAGGTACAGAACCAAAGGGCACTCGTTTCTCTGGTGGGAGCCTTCTGGTGAATTTAGCTGGCCCTGCCCAAGTGGCTGTTCTTAGTATTTTTCTGACACATGATGGCTCATCTGTGCAGGTGACCTCGCATTCTACCTTGAACTTTGTTAAAGGAATAGTCTATTTGATGAAACTCATCAACTAATACTCAGTAGACATTACAGAGGAGCTGGCCAGCCAGGGGGAAGTCAAGTTTTTGTGTGATGAGGAAATGGAGAGGGGCTTCAAGACTCACCCTTACACTCTTCTTTACATTCGACTGACCCTGGCTTTATGAGTCCATGCAAGATGCCTTGTATCGCTATCATCTGAAGGTATTCATGCCATTACCACAGAAGTGTTACCACTGCCACCGGTTTGGCCATACTAATAGAACATGTGGAGGTTTTAAGTTAAGGCCATACATGACAAACTGTGTTGTGTAAGACCAAGTGTGTGAAATGCAGTGAGCCACACCCTGTTTCCTTGAATCAATTTGTTTGAAAGGTGGGTGGAGGGGGGGGGGGCATCCAACCTGCAGACTGAATTTCATTTAGAGAGACCAAGAATTTGGTCCTGTTGCTGCCTGCCTGCATGATCGCAGACTTCCTATGCCTCAGGTTAAAAAAGCACCCTCTCTTCCTGGCCCCTCCAAGCCAATAAGCACAGCAACTACCACGTCCATTGGGAACCCTTTTGCGTGTTCTACCGCCCCCCATGAAGTTAAGACAGCTTCCACACCTCCCTGGTTCTCAGTCTCCATGATGCCATGGCTGCTGCGAACCAGGAAGATCTATCGATTGTCTCCTGCTGGCTTCCTGGACAGATAAAGATTACAAGAAATTAATGCACTGATGAGGTCAATGAACTGTTTGCACAGTCTTCCCCACTTTGACTACATCAGGTCAGGAATCAGGTCCACCCTTTGAGCTGCATTGCAAAGATGATGTGGGATGGCCGATGGGAAGTTTGAAAGATGGATAGGCCTCCTGCCCACTTTGCAAGTGACCAGGCGAAGAATGGCATGTCTGGCATAAGGGTGCTGATAGTTTTCAGAATCCATGGTCCCATCTATCACTTTTTGATTATCCCATTAATCCCCAAGCATTTGTCTATGCATTATGTGCATATTTTTATTGAGGAGTTGCATTATGGGGTATTTATATCGAGTTGCTCCATTATGGGTATATTTATATTGAGGAGTTGCATTATAGTTATTTAGATCTATGAGTTACTGCATTATTGGGTGTGTTTATATCAAGGAGTTGCTGCATTATAGTCATTTATTTCAAAGAGTTGCTGCATTATAGGCCTATTTCTATCAAAGGGTGGCTGCACATTTATATTGAAGAGTTTGCTCCATTATATCTGTGGGTATATTTATGTAAAATATCTCCCTGTCCCTTAGCCTGGAGCCACACAGTTGACAGGAATTCAGTATCAAGCCACTGGAATATTGCTTTTCTGTTATCAAAGCAGTTGATGTTTGTAGAAGTGTATTGCCTTTAGTGCATCTTGTTGTATATCTTTCCAGCAATTCTACAGATTAATCACTCAAGCATTTTGGAGAAAACATTCTTTAATCTATTATATAAGCCTATCTGAATTGTCTGTTACTATTTATTGAGCAAGGAAAGCACTATTTTATGTTATTAGCACTTGAAAGTAGTATTTCCTGAGCCATTGAACTAATATTCTCTGTTGCTAACCCTGTTGGTAAGATGTCATAAGCCACAGAGAAAGAGACATTGTGCGCTCTGATTCATTGTAATCTCCACATTCCCTGCTTTGCAATATCTGTGATGCTATGGCTTCTGTGATTCAGGCAGATATTGAGATTATCTGCCTGGGTTCCTGGACATGTGGAAATTGCAGGGAATGAGCGCACTGATGATGGAGCCTAAAAGTCTGCAAGGACTGGGCGACAAGACCAGCGTTTCGCTCTTCCTCACATCGATTACATGGCGCAAGAATCTGGGCTGCTTGACAAAGAAGATGGGATATGGCTGAGGGGAACTTAAAGTTGCATGCCACAACTGTTCTCATGAACCTACCCCAAAAGGCTGTGACGGCTTCAAGTTGCTTTCTGTTGTCTTAGAATTGGGCACACTTGCAGGACAAGCTGCCATTTGATGGAACACTCGCTGGTACCTTATTGCATTGACTGCGTTGTCCCCCAGACTGTTTGTCACATTCTTGTTGAATGTCCCATCTGGCTGATCTTCCCACTCATTACTTGTCCCGGTACTGAGATGAGCGGGATCACTACCGCTTGTCCCTTGTACTTGGGACGGGTTTGTGTACACAGACTTGTAGACTATATGCCTTTTTGGAGGAGGCTGACCTCTTCCATTTTATTTGACTCTTTGTTTTAGGTTGCTTGTTCCCTCACTGAGGGAAGGCGAGCCTATCCCTGACACTGAAGTGCACTTCCTTCTTGCTGCTTTTTTTCTATCTTGTTTTTAGCCTTTCTGTTTTTTGATTCTTATTTGTTTGTTTTTTGGCATGTTTTTACTTGTTTCTTAATCTAGTTTTAGGTTGTAGCGTAATTTTGCCGACTTTTGCCCTTGTAGGCAGACACCAAATAGTCTGAAATTTGTAAAAAAATATTTGGTATCACACCACATTACATTTATCCACTTGTTTAGAACATTGCCTTTGGTTAATAAAATCCCTTAATCCATTGTACAAAAGAGATTTTGCACAAATGTATTTGCACTCAGTTGCCATCATGATACACCCTGGAAGAGAGTCTGGGTGTGTATTTTTCATCCCCACAGAAGCCATGTCCTTACAATAAATAATATTAAACTTAAAAAGGGAGTTGTATGTAAAAATTGTGTTCAACGGGATGTTTATGTATTTTATTTAGTGTCTTCATACACCCTTCAAAGAATGTTCATTTCTGATCTATGTTTATGACAGAAAAGGCTCTCCAGCTGCCATCTGCTCCTCCGCCGTGCAGCTGTCTCTTGCTTGCGACAACTCTCTCAAAGGGAGGCTTGGGAGGTGTGTGAACATGCACTCACTTATATCCAGAGCACTGAGGATTTCACCCTTGGTAAGTTAGTATTGAACTAAATGGGATCTTTTCCCTCTTTCTTCTTTTGCTGAGGACCTCCCTAGTGAAGTGAATTACTTGTCTCAGTGGTGTTCTAGCATGACTAGTGGATAAAGCCTTGGATTTCCATACTTCGATACCCAGTTTGAATCAGAAAGAAAGGGTGGGGGTGCACTTTGCCACTTGTAGGTAATTTGCCACCAAAAGGTGATATGCTGAGTCTGACTCATATGCCCAGGCTGCTCCACCTACACATGTCATCACACAAATGCCAATACCAACTCCATCCATCCCCTCTTTGCATGCACAAAGCAACATCACTCTTCCACTTTCATTTATAGACTTGCCAAGGGGGTTTCTATATTCATACTGCCCTGCTGGAGAACTCGGTTGACAAAACACTACTACTACTATTCCTGTATCTTATCCCCCACCAAGGACTCATCCCTGGTGCTCTTGAGCATGCCATTTATTCTCATTCTCATTTTGATATCCTTGCTTCAAAAAGTATGGATGCCACACTTAAATAATTGGTTACAATGTTGAGATGGATCTAAGGCACATTTTTGTGATGTGCCTAAGCCATAATGTTGAGATGGGCCTAAGCATCCTGTTAAGATGGACAGGCCTTAAGCAAAATGTTGAGATATTCCTAAGTCATAGTATTGAAATGGGCCTAAGTTATAATGTTGACATGGGCCTAAGTTATAATGTTGACATGGGCCAAAGTCATAATGTTGACATGGGCCTAAGTCACAATTTGGGATTGGGCCTGTCATGTTGAAATGAACCCAAGTCACAATGTTAAGATTGGTATAACTCCCAAGGTTGAGATAGTCCTAAGTTATAATATTAACCCTTTTCACCTTTCAAGGCCATTGACTCACTGCTATGTAATTGCCAGAGGGCCTTTTGTGGCCTTTGAAATTAGCTTCATTTTTATGATGATTCCTCCATTTTTTCTGTTTCAAACTCTTATGTTAGTCCTTCTTTGTTTGTAAACAGAGATTTATGAATGAGAGTAAGTTGACCCAGTTTCAACTGAGACCCCACACCACACAGTTGATTTATGCTTCAGACATTTGTAAACATTTGCCTTTTCCTCACTACTCTTTCATTTTTTGGTTTAATTTACACTTATGTTTATGGGTTTTTTATCCAATTAAAATACAGAAATACCTTAGATTAGCATGTTATTCAAAGTGCACGAACCAGGAAGCACAGACAGTGACAAAATTGGAGCGTGCAGGGGAGGGGGATGAAATAATTTTTAAAAGTAAATTTCAAGAAATTGCGAGTATTTTCAAAAATAGAAATTTTCCCCATAAATAGAACCAAAGTTTTCTATAAAATTGGAGTTTTAAGCGGTAACTGAAATTTAAAGAATTTTTTTTAGAAGTGATGCAATAAAAGTTTTGAGGGCCAACAAAGAATTATTAATCATAATTCTAAATATGTAGATGGTTTTTAATCATTTTTGAGTTAGATCAATAGAATAATTTTTTTCAAATAAAATGATATACTATTTGATTTATAAAAAAGGATTTAACTGTTTTATTATTTTCCATAACGATGTACGTAGGCTAAATTCACCCACAGCGATTTTGCGCAAATTCGTTTAAGTGTTAAGATGGGCTTTAGTCATAATGTTGAGATGAAGGAGCACAAGATTTGGTATAGACTCCAAGATTGTCAAAATTATCTTCTCAAGAGTTTTGAATGTCATAACATAACATAACATAACATAATTTCATGGATGACAAAAGCCAGAAGAGCTTATCAAAGGTCATCCGCATCCGTCAAAACCCACCCACAAAAAGCACCATCACCAGGGGAAGACAAAATCAAAGTCCCCCACAATATAATATAACAGATGACAAAAGCCACAAGGGCTCATCATAGGTCATCCGAGTCAAACAGACTCTTTTTATAAGGCACCCAAACTGCCAGGAAAACTGCGTCCAGAAACAAGAGTATCACCAATCAAGGCTTGTCAAGAACTAAATCATGCAGCTATAGATATATACAAACAATATTAATATATACAAAACTTAGGAACCATCACAACCTTCCCTCCCCATAAACTCATCCAACCTACTCTTAAATACATTTAAATTTGGACTACCTACTACTCTCTGCGGCAATTTGTTCCAAAAGGCTATCACTCTATTGGTGAAAAAATATTTTCTTAAATCCAACCTACACTCTTGCTTTTTAATTTTCAAGTGGTGACCTCTAGTTTGATTTCCATCTAACTCAAAAAACTTGCTAGCATCCAATTTATCTATCCCAGAAAAAATTTTAAAGAGCTCAATCATATCCCCTCTCTCACACCTCCTTTTGAACGAGAACATATTTAATACCCTCAGTCTATCTATATATTCAAGGTGCCTCAGGGAAGGAATAATCTTTGTTGCCCTCCGTTGCACTGACTCGAGAAGGTTAATATTGTGTCTAAAATGTGGGGACCATGCCTGTATACAGTACTCTAGATGAGGCCTAACATAAGAGTTATAGAGTTTAAGAATAACCTCCTTACTTTTGTAACTGACATTTCTCTTAATGAAACCCAGCACTCTATTTGCCCTATTTCTTGCTTCAATATACTGCTTAGAAAATCTTAATGACTTATCTATTACTACTCCTAGATCTTTCTCATCAACTACTGAACTCAGCCAATGCCCATCCATTTCATAGTTAAATTCTCTATTAGCTTTTCTGATGTTAATAACTTTGCACTTATCAAGGTTGAAAGTCATTTGCCACTTATGTGCCCAGGATAACAATTTATTTAAATCCCTTTGCACTTTAAAATTATCATCAATATCTTTAACTACAGCTGCTAATTTGGTATCATCCGCAAAAATTGACACTTTATTATTAACTGCCTCCCCAAGATCGTTTATATAGATGACAAATAATAATGGACCGAGAACTGATCCCTGAGGAACCCCACTGATAACATCCCTCCACTCTGACTTTACACCATTTAACACTACCCTTTGCTTCCTGTCTTTCAGCCACTCAGCTATCCAATTTGAAACCCCCCCACATATCCCAATCATTTTTAATTTATGAACTAGTCTCCTATGTGGTACCTTATCAAATGCTTTACTAAAATCTAAGTAAATTACATCTACATTCTCTCCCTTATCTAATGATTTGTTACGAACTCCAGAAAGTCTAGTAAATTAGTCAAACATGATCTACCTGATCTAAACCCATGCTGAGCATCACTGATTAACCCCTCCCTCTCTAGATTTTGGCAAATCCCTTTTTTAACTATTTTCTCAAGAATTTTACAGACTACTGGAGTTAGGCTAACTGGTCTAAAGTTATTTGGATCCTCTTTACTACCCTTCTTGAAAATGGGGACTACATTCGCTCTCTTCCAATCATCAGGTATTTCTCCATATTCCAGTGACCTAGAGCTATTAAGATACTTTTTACCCCTTCTTTAATTATCCTAGAATGAATATTATCAGGGCCAGAGGCATTGGTAGCATCTAACTCACCTATTAGTCCTTTTATAGTCCTCCAATCCACACTAATGATAGTAAACAAACATCTCTTTCCCTGACCCATGAGTACTATACATAAGACTATTTAGTTTCTCCTTTGTAAATACTGATGCAAAATGACCATTTAGTACCTCAACTATTTCCTTAGAAAGTACTAAATCTAATATATTGTCCCCCCTCCTTGGCTCATTAACAAATTGATTAAAAAAATTATCCTCAAAGCATTCTATGAACCTGCCACTTGTTCTATCCCTACCTATCATATTTTCCCAGTCCACAGAGTTTAAGTTGAAGTCCCCAATAATAACTGCATCTGTTTCACATCCCTTACTTATTTCCCTTATCATTAGTTCATCCATATCAGCAGTCTGCCCAGGTGGCCTGTAAAAAGCTCCCAAATGCACCATTGTATTTTTACTGAACCTAATATCTATCTCAAGTGACTCAATTCCATCCTGCTTTATTGAAGTATTTAAACTTGAAACAATGTTGTTTTTTATATAGATAATTATTCCTCCACCAATCCTACCTGTTCTTTGACTAATGTACATATTATAACCCTGTAAATCAAATTCACTTATAGTGTCACTAAATTCTATGTATGTGGATAGATACTAAGGTCATTAAAAATAATATACTACACTTGGCAGCCTTTTACAGACCACCTGGACAGACTGATGATATAGATGACCTAATGATAAGGAAAATAAGTAAAATATATGAAGTAGTTACAGTTATTTAGGTGATGTTAATTCTAAGTTTTGTGGATTGGGAAAATATGATAGGAAGGGATATTGGAAGTTTTTGAGGATAATTTTTGTCAATTTGTCAATAATTCAACAAGGGGTACCAATATACAGTGGTACCTCTACTTACGAAAGGCTCTACATACGAAATTTTCAGGTTACAAAACACTTCTTCTGAAAAATATTGCCTCTTGTTACGAAAGAAATTTCAGGATACGAAAGGCGAAAATTTCAAAAACGCGCTGCTACTCACAGCTCCCAGAGTCCACCGAACGTAATAATACTTGTAGCATCCTGTATCTTGGTTTGAAAGTGGCGCGTCTAAGCTGCTCTGCCATTGGCTATTGCCCAGCATCTTCCTGGCATCCCATTGGCTAGGATGGACCTCTGTGTGTATGTGTGTATACCCAGAATCCCCTTCGTTTTCCCGTCGGTCCACGAGGATCACCGAAGCTTCAGTCTCACGCTAGTGAAATTTAGTAAAGCACGAAGTGTTCAGACAGTTTTTCGTCAGCTTTTGTTAGTGTTTATTGCAACTTTACGTGTGTGTATTAACTTTTATTCACTATGGGCCCCAAGAAAGTGATGGAGAAAAGTGGTGAGAAGAAGAAGAGAGTTGTTTTGTCCAAACAAACAAAGCAAGAGATAATAGAAAAGTACGAAAAAGGAATGCATTTGGTTGATCTCGCCAAAGAATATAACCGTAATCCATCAACGATCGGCACGATATTAAAACAAAAGGAAGCCCTAAAAGCTACGACTCCTTCCAAAGGCCTCTCTGTCATTTTGAAGATGAAGTCGGCAGTGAACAATGAGTTGTAGGGTAAAGTTGGACCTGAAGTTGACGAAATTGTTTCGCTGGGAAAGTGCATGGGGCTTGAGGTGAATGACGAGGACATCAACGAGTTGATTCAGGAGCACCACGAGGAGCTTTCGACGGAGGAGCTGAGGGAGTTGGAGGCGATGCAACACACGGCAGTGCAGGAGGAGTTCATTAAAGACGAAGAGGAGGCAGCCATTATTCTGACAGACCGAATAAAAGACATTTTACAAAAATTCTATGAAGTTTCGGACTTTGTTGAAAAGAATCACCCAGAAAAAGTGTTCACTAATCGGGCTATCGCTCACTATGATGATGTTTGCCTTGCACATTTTCGAAAGATTGTTGAAAGCCGACAAAAGCAAACGACCTTGGATCGGATCTTTACAAAACGACAGGCAAAAACCACTGCTGAGAGTGAACCTGAACCGAAGAAGGCAAAAGGTGACAACGATAGCAATTAAACAAGAGAACCATTAAAGTAAAAAAGAAGAAAAAAACTTTATTCTTCACATTATGTACAACTCTCATTTTTATGTTTATTGTGCAGTAATTTAATTCTAACATGTATTTGTTACAGGTTTTGATGCATTTTTGTAATTTATAAAAAATTTATGTCCGATTTTTAAGGGGCTTGGAACCGATTAGGGCATTTATAGGGTAAAAGGCGTTTCTACTTACGAAATTTTCACGTTACGAAACGATTTCCAGAACGAATTAATTTCATAAGTAGAGGTACTACTGTATTAGATATAGTAGTTTAAACTGATCATCATTTAGTTCAGGAATTGACTGTTGGGGAAGCATTGGGAAATAGTGATCATCAGGTAGTTTGTCTTAACTTGGAAATAGGAAAAAAATAGAACATTAACAAACATTGCTAAAACTCAAAATTTCATAGTGGGGATTAAGAAAAACTTAGAAACTTGCTGAATCAAGTTAACACAGTGGCTTCCAAACTGGGAGCCGTGGAACTCTCATAGGGGAGATGCAACAGGCGACCAATTAAGCATTAATTTCCCTTCTCTATGATAAATCTACTTTTTACTTGTTTCAAACAAAAAAAAACCCCTAATGGTCATTGTAAAACCGTAAACATTTTATCCCATCTTGCAATGATGTGGTCGTAATCAATGAAATTGCTTGATATAAAGTTAAAAGGGGTCAGTATTGGGGCCATTGTTGTTTTTGATTTATATTAATGATCTTGATTTAGGTGTCAATAGTGACTTGGGCAATTTTGTTGATGATAACAAGTTAGGTAGGACTATAAGGTCTGATGCTGAGGTATTACAAGATGAATTGAGCATACTATCCCAATTGGAAGAGAATTTAACATAAGCAAGTGTAGTGTACTCAGTATGAGTAGGTGTAATCCACTAAATAATTATAAACTGAATGGGAGAGTTTTAGAATGGTCAGAATGCACAAGAGACAGGTATCCTGGTAAGTTCTGACCTCTGGCCTAGAAAGCAGTGCATAAATGCTAGGAATATATCTAATAGGGTATTGGAGTTTATTGGCAGGAGTGTAATAGAAGTACTAATGTCATTCTGAAACTGTACCTAACATTAGTTATATGGTGCAAGTTTGGTCACCATATTATAGGATGGATATTGCCTTGCTTGAGTCTGTGCAAAGAAGGATGACAAAGATGATTGAGGAGTTTACCATAGGGCTGTAAGGCTTAAGAGACTAAATCTTAATACATTAGAAAGGAGAAGAGTTCAAGGGGATTTGATTGAAGTCTTTAAGTGGGTAATAGGTTATCATAGGGGAGACGTAGGTAAGGTTCTTAGTTTATTGAACAGGATAGAACAAGTAGCAATGGGTTTAAGCTAGACAACTTTAGGTTTTGGAGAGAGATTGGTAGAAATTGGTATACAAATTGAGTGGTAGATAAATAGAATAGACTCACTAGTCATGTGATAGAAGCATCTCCTTCCTGTGGAGTTTTAAGAATAGATTGGATAGATTTATGGATGCCTCATATAGCCTATTGATTAGCAGTCCCCTTTTTCTTTTGTTCTTATAGAATTGCCAAATGTTAGAAACCCCATTCAATAGATTTTATAAATCTTTTGCTGGAAATACCACAGTAAAAGAAATCTTCAAACTTATTAACAATTTTTTCATTAGTATGTCATAATGTTGAACAATTGCATTGGACTTTACATTGATGGAGCTCAATCAATGTGAGGACAAGAGTGGTTTATGAGCACTGGTTAAAAGTGTTAGCGTGTATGCTAAATGGATGCACTGTATTTTTCACAGGCAGGCTCCTGTATCAAAAGATATGACTGAACAATTGTATAATGTTTTTCAAGTGGTCATTAGGGTTATTAATTATGTCAAACATAACCCACTAAAAGCAAGATTTCTTGCAAAATTATGATATGATATGGAGTCTGAACACAAAATTTTATATTACTGTAAAGACGCAGGCTTTCACCTGCCAAATCTATTCAGTGTTGAACTTAGACATGAGTTAGTAGAGATTTTCCTTGACATTAATGATAAAGATGGTGAAAAAATTTTCAAGGAGGAATTTTTTTCCATCATATTTATATGGTTGACATTTTTTTTAAAATTTAGTATTTTAAATACATCTATGCAAGGTTCAAATGTTCACTTTATCACCCAGAGGGATAAATTAAGTATTAATAAAGAAAATAGAAATATGGATTTCTAATTTACAAAATAACATTTCTTAATCATTTCCTAATCTTGAATAAGATAAGATCACAAAATATCTTGTGTATAACCATCTGGAAAGTCTTTGAAAGCAATTCTCATTTTATTTCAAAGACAGAGCTGACAAAAAGTGAGTGGGTAAAAAAATCCCTTTGTTGTTAATAAGCTTGATTCCTTCAACTTATTGATTTCTGAATAAGAACAACTAATTGACTTTTCATATGACACTACCTTAAAACTTTCTTTTGAGAATGAAACACCTGTTCAATTTTGGCTACAGGTAAAAAATGTACTGCCTTGTCAAATAAAGCAATGAATGTTGCTACCGTTTTCCACCTCTTACCTCTATGAATCAGGCTTTTCTGATCTTGGTATTTTTAAATCAAAATATCGGACTTGGTTGATCATTGAGAATTATCTACATGTGGTATCATCATCCGTGATACCACATTTTTAAAAAAATATATTTAGAAAAGCAAGCCCACACATCACATTAAATTTCAACTTGGGGGTTTGTTTGTTGTTTTTGCATTATTCTTTTCTGTTTATTATTTAGCAAGTCTCAGATTTTAACATTTTAACTTTTAGTATTAATTCAAGCATTGTGCCTTGGTCTTAAGATGTTAGAAATCTATGGTTTTAATTTATTTTGTTAAAACATCCTTATTTTGAGAAAAGAGGTGAGATGAAGGTGTCATGAATAAAAGATGCCTGAAAGGAAGCACCTAGTAAAAAGTTTGTAAAATACTGGGTTAACAGATGTAGAATTCAGTGGTAAGAATACTTGCAAGATGTGGAATACTTTTAAGACTATCAAATGTAGTCCAAGAGTATTGTATCCCAACAAAGGTCATTAGGAAGAAATGTAGGAATCATGAGATAGCTAGGAAAATTTCTGATAAGAAAAGAGCATACCAAGGATTACAGGGGGAAGGTACTGCTAAGAATCCGAATCATTATCAGTCACTAGGAATGAATTACATAAAATAATTTAGAAAAGCAAAAGGGCAGCAGAAATTAATTTTGCTCAAAATAATAATAAAGATCCAAGAAAATTCTTTAACTATTATAAAATCAATAAAAAATGTACCAGAGATAAAATAGGACCTAGTAATTATGAAAGGGTTGTGAATGAATCTAATGAGTAAAGGTATTTAATAATCATTTTGCTCCAGTATGTACAGAAGAGAATCTGAACAGTTTAGTTTTTGCTAGGTCTATGTCAGGGAATGAGGTGTTGAGTACCATTAATGTAGAAGGGAAATCAAAGGGCTTATAATTGAGTTGAATAGTAGCAAGGCATCTGGTCCAAGTGACAGTCATTCTAGGTTACTTAAAGAAGGTGTATAAATTATTACAGTAGCTCTTGAGAAATATATACTAGATCACTGGAGTTTGGAGAAATACCTAATTATTGGAAAAGTTTAACACTCGCTGGAATTTATGAATTGTGTAAATATACAATTAGATAAGGGAGAGATTGCTGATGTAATTTGCTTAGATTTTGGCATAGCTTTTGATAAGAGATTAGTGCACAAATAAGAAATGCGTGGGATAAGTGGGAAAGTTTTGAATTGGATAGCTGAATGGCTGAAATATGGGAAACAGAGGGTGGTACTGAATGGGGTAAGATCATGTTGGAGGAATGTTAAAAGTAGTGTATCTCAGAGATTATTCTAGGGCCCTTTATTAGTCCTAGTTTGTATAAATGATCTTGGGTAGAGTGTAAATAGCAGTGTCATTTTTTGCTGATGACGCAAAATTGACAGTTGAAGCTAACTTTAAAGTGTTGATTCACTTAAATAAGTTATTAGATTGGGCACAAAAATAGCAGATGAATTTTAACCTTAAAAAATGTAAAGTTATTAACATGGGAAGACATAATAGAGAATTTAGTATTAGGCTTCATTAAGAGGAATGTTAGTTAAAATAATAAAGAGGTTATCCTTAAACTGTATAACTTATATGTTGCCACATTTGCAGTACTGTATACAAGCATGGTCCCCACATTTTAGACATGATATCAACCTGCTAGATCTGTGCAAAGGAGGGCAACAAAGATGATACCCTCCCAGAAGCACCTTGAATATGTAGATAGGTTGTGGGTGCTAAATACCTACTCATTTGGAAGAAAGTGCATGAGACAGAATATGATTGAGCTTTTATAAAAAAATATGGGTTAGAAAAGTGGGATTTTGGAAAGTTCTTTGAGTTGGAAGGTACTAACTAATAAGACTAGGGGCCACCACTTAAAATTAAAAAATGGAGATGTAGATTGGATGTGAGGAATTTTTTTTTTACCAGCATGTTGGTAGACTACTGGAATGGTTTACCACAGGAGACAATAAGCAGTCCAAATTTAAATGTTTTCAAGTTCAGTTTAGATGAATAGATGGTTTCTAAGTTCTATTGGGGCAAATTACATATTGTAATAGCAATTTGTGTATATATTATTTTATTGATATGTGTATCGCAGCTGCATAATTTAGTTTTTGACAGGCCACAATCTTGAGGATCCAGTTGATGCGGTGGGTGTTTACTTAGATGACCTCGGATAGGCCCTACTGGCTTTTGCCATCCATTAAATTATGTTATGTTCTGTTACCTACTTAAGCAAGTCTTTTTCTTTTAAGGATTCATGAGGAGTGAAAATGGTCTTCCTGGTCTTCTCTTTAATCTTCTGGACATTGAGACAGACTCTATTCTGGAACAGCACATCCACCATGCAATCATGTCACTTCTTCTTGCATTGGCTACATCCCAGCTTAGCTTGTGGCTAACCCTCTGTCGGGAGGTTCTCACCAGTTCAACAGGTGAGTTAGTGAAAAAAGTGTAGCTTTCACTATTTCTGATGCAGTTCAGAGAAATTGCAATTTCTTCTTGGGTTTTGGCATGCTATTATCCAGGGCTAGCCCAAGGCATAAGCAAACTAAGAGGTCGTTTAGAGCTCCCACACTACCAGTGTGCCCCCATGAGCGCTTGAAATGTCAATATGTCATTATAAATTATTTTTAAATAAAAGAAAAACAATGAGTAGTAATATAAATGAAATGGTATTACAGAAAAATCGATTTATATATCATTTGCAGAATTGGTACAATAATAGGTTAATCCTGCTGCTGACTGCTGCCTCTGTACAGCAGTCAGCATTCATGTGTCATTCATGAATGACAGTATGATGTAAACCAACTACAAATAATGCAGATAATAGTGAATGTGTTACACTGACAGTGTAGCCTATGAAATGATCAAGCATCTAGTGTCGTTGTGGGGGGGGTGGCCTCCAAATGAAATTTTGCTTAGGGCCTCATAAAGGCTTGAGCCAGCCTTGCTATTATCTCTTTATACTCCCATTTATCTTCAATGACATTGATTTTGTCTTTTATTCTTGCTCTTTTCTTGATGCTTGGTTTCTATTGAAATTTTTTTACTCATTATGCTGGAATTTTATTTTTCTTGAATCTATGAATATGCCATCTCCTGACCCATTTCCTAAAAGTGACTAAACCTAGATAAGGGCAACTGATCTGGGATGCCCTGGCCTTAACTAAACCTAGATAAGGGCAACTGATCTGGGATGCCCTGGCCTTGAACGAAACAATTACCCTAAGAATGCATTAAGGCAGGGTTTTCCAAGATACAATGCATTTAAAATGAATAATGTGCATAAATATATATAGTGTTGTTTTCAAGTATTCAGAATACTTTGAAAATAATAGTGTTAAAGATGATTCAAAAGGCTGGGAATGTCTCACGGATTATCAGAACGTTAATTGTTTAACATTTGTGTGTGAAATGCTTGTTGCACCAGTGATTGCTGGTTCCAACTTTAGTGCATAAGAGTGATTCTAATCTGAAAGAACAGTTGGAGAACAAGTGCAGAATTAATAGAAAATCTGAGAAGGATGGTGGTTGCGCACTGGTTAGAGTAAGTAATAAATGCATAAGATATATGTATATAGTGTGTGAGAAAGGATGTGAATGAGGATATAACCAAATGTTCTCTAAAGCAGTACAAATATTAAGAATAATGGATGAGAATTGATGTGTGTAGAAAATATGAGTTAGTGAGCCCACTGGTGTTTATTGCATTGGAAGGCACATAAAATTTGGATTGATGAACACAGGGTTTAAGAGAAAGGAGACAGACTAGATGAAACCTGATTCGACTGGATGTATGTATGAGTGTTTAAGAGAATGCTGACTGACAGAAGGAGACAGATTAGAGAAACCCTGACCTGACTAGATGTATGTGTGTTTAAGGAAAGCAGACTGACAGAAAGAGACAGACTAGAGAACCCCTGACTGGACTGGATGTTTCAGTAAATATTTCCCATCCCGCTGAATGGCTAATAGTGAGCAAAGAAAATGGTGATGATAAGTGCATTTGTTGAATTGTGTTATTTCTTTTATAGAATTTTAGGTGCTTTACAATAGTTGCACTCAAGTACTTTGATTTCACAGTACCTTCTTCCTCCACTCTGCTCTGGGTACAAGAAAGTGCAGCAGTTAGCAATGACTTCAATAATCCCCACAAGAGAGTACTCCATGTAGACCTACACTGAGTATCTGGGAAGCATAACTGCATGTTGGCCCCAGTCTACCCCACAGTCTTAAACTAGATTGAAATTACTTGTGCTATATTCCAAAATATTTCCATTTTACACTTTTGTTTCCACTTTCATTACTTTCCAGTCCCTTCTCAACTATCTTGGCTGGCTGCAAGTTTCATAGACTAGTCACCAACCAGCCTTTGTTCATTTCACCCTGATTGGATCTGGGAAGTGGGAGTGGGATCCCCCCCCCCCTCGCCTCTTTGGATGGGTTGGGGGGGGGTGTAACATAGCCACTTTTTTACCACCCTTTTTTCATTCTACTGCCCTGACTTTATTTTCCTTATCTATACTTTAAGACTCAAATGTCAGTAGTGTCCCCTGCTGTGAAATATTTTTGGCACTGTGTAAAAGAGATAGTCCTAAGTAGTGCCAAGCCAGTTCAGTTGGCACCCCTTGTACCCCCTCAGAATTGGGCAACCAGGGTGTTTTTAGTGTTTGCATCCCAAATCAAAAATGGGTCTGCATGACTGAATTTTCGGAAAATATAAAAACAAACCCCTGAAGGTGTATGGGGTTTCTCCTTCGTATAGTTCTGGTATAGGGGTTTCGCCTTTATTTTCCTCACTTTGCATGATAAATTTGTTACATGCTTCCTCTAACCAATGAAATTTGCAGATGTTGAAAAAGGTTTTTGGTGTCCAGGTTAAGTACCCTATTTTGTTTCAAGAGGCCATGGAGATGGCCTTGTCATGGACTGCATACCCCTTTTACAAGTGCAGTAACTCCCCCACCTATCAGTAACCGTTCTACGAGTTGTTCTTACTTTCCCTGAGTGTGACTCACACACAAATAAGGCACAAACCCTGCTCCTACTGATGACATTTTGGCTGAGCAGGTTGAGTTACACTCTCACTTCTTGAGTGGATACCATCCCTACTTCGGACAATATCTTGTATGTCATGCAATACCTATGTGATTGAGGCTTGGCCTTTTTGTTAATTTTGTTAAGCAGAATCTGGAGAGAAGGTATTCTCCTAGGTACTATGCTTGATTTCACAGGCCAAGGAGAGATCACTCTACCCCAGCCAGTTTCCTCCCAATTTCTCTAACTTTCCACATTGGATCCTCCTGTTCAGCAAGACTTTCTTTCACAGTTTGCATTTTGTCACAGTATTTTTCGATATCAAGGCCTATGATAACGTGCCGTGATACACTATTATGAAGAGACACACACACACCCTTATTTTATATATAGGGAGAGGAGCCCTCTATGAGACTGTAGGATGAGGGAAAGGTGTATGGAAGGAAACTGTCCTCTATGTCACTCTCTCCACCCCAGTGTATCACTTCTGTTCTGCTAGATGTTCTCACTGTGCTCCATGTAGTTGACTTTTCAATCTTTTTGGGTGTGGGTCAGATGTCTACCCTGCAATGCTGGCTACATCTGGCTCTCGCCCACATCTCTCATCATGCTGAAATCAGACACACCTGCAGGATGCAGCACATTTGACTTGTGTGCCTCCCTGAACCTCCATGAAAGTGTGTTTGTTACCGCACACCTTACACCATTTTTTGATTTAATCTTTCCCTCCTCTGGGGGAGTTTCTGATACAGTGATAAGTGGCATTGCTACTATTTGTTCCTGGTGCTAGAGCCTGGTTCCTGCATACCAGATTGTAGTGTAATAAAGATTTTAAAGGATGTAGGCCTCATCCATAGTATTTTAATTTTAAACTTTGGTGGGGAGGGGGTGCTTGAGTGCCTGAGAGGGGCAGGCTTCCTCAAGAGCCCCTGACCATTACTCTTACTTGTTAATTTCTTTTAGGTTTTTATTGTTGCCTATTTTTAGTCTATTAATTTACTTTAATTTGTTCTTATTTGATGGCTCCCAGGTTTGGTTTTATTTTAATTTATCCTAACAATGGCTTTTCTTTGCATTTTTTTCGCTGTGCCATCACTGGTGACACCCAGAAAGGATAGTTAAAATTAAGAAATGAGGTACAATAATTCGCCTCTTCCAGAAACTGGTAACGAGAGTGTGATCGAAGGGGCCACAGAAGGGGAAAATGATGATGACATGGCTCAGATTCATGCCGGGGGAGAGCCAGACCCCCATCCAGCAATTCCACCCAGGTGGAGAACAAGGGTTTTTGCAGCTGTGTGTGTGGCACGAATCATCTCAGAGTGTGGCAGTAACCGAGCACACTATGATCTCGCTCTCGCTAGGGAAATGCAAACCACTAAGATAAAAGGCAAGTCCTCTTTTCAATGTACCATTGTTTTAAATCCTGTGGGAGTTCACATGCCTTCTTTGGTTGCCTTTGTGGATCTTTCTCAAGCCAGAGTTCAGTTGTAGATGTGCTTGTATTTTTGAATGTTCATGGCCCCTTAAACCATTTATTCAGTCATTTTGCTTTTTGCTTGTTTATAACATAAGATATAACAACATTCATGGATGACAAAAGCCTCAAGGGCTTATCAAAGGACATCCCAGTTAAGCCCCACCCTAACATCCCTCCATAAACTACACTCAAAGGAAGCTGTTAAAAGCAGTGTGTCAATTTTTGTAGATGACACCAAATTGGTAGCTTCTGTTAGTTATAAGGTTTTCAATAAATAAATTAAAGAAGGGGTTATAAAAAGATTGATATAACATAAAACAAGGGGGAGTGACATAAACAGTGTTGAAGATAAGTTATTCAGTGTAAAGACAGGTATGATTATGTATAGACATGCCAATCTTAATGGGAAAGTCCTGGCCAGGCAATATTGAACATAGTATCTCTAATCACTTAATTAAGGTGCAATAAGGGAACTTATAGAAGAGAAGAAACATTATTCTGAAGAATTGGATTCCAATGCAAGGGTCTCAAAATGCCTTGATTATATCACCTTACCAAGTGAGTGGATGTTAGTTAAATTTGGAAACCGTTTCTGTAAATGAACTTGGGGGTAACTTTAAAGTGCAGAGGTACTTAAACAAGCTATTTTCTTGGGCACATAAGTAGCAGATGATTTTTAACCTTCAAAAATGCAAAGTTACACACATGGAAAGTGATAATAGAGAATTTAGTTTTAAAATGGATTGGCATTGGCTGAACACATTAAAGAATAAAATGGACCTAGGAGTAGTAATAAATAGGTCACTGAGGTTTTCTAAGCAGTGTATTGAGGCAAAATATAAAGCAATATAGTGTTGGGCTTCATCAAGAAAAATGTTAGTTGCAAAAGTAAGGAAGTTATCTTTAGAATTTATAACTCAAATGTTATGTCACATCTTGAGTATTGTATGTTTACGGGAATGGTATCCATATTTTAGGCATGACATCAACCTGCTAGAGTCGGTGCAAAGGAGGGCAACAAAGCTGATGCCTTCCCTGAAGTACCAATGCCCCATTGTTGTATAGTTGGCTTAATACTCTAGAGAAATCGAATAAACGAGTCGATTGGGAAGCACTATAACATGTTCTAAAACTGCATGGAATAGCTTGTAAAGTGTTGCATGTTATGAAAAGTTTTTATCTTGGATATAAAAGTAGATTTGAGACAAGGATGTCTGATGTAGCTGGCACTGTTTCATTCACTGATGGAGTAGGAGTGGTAGTATCACATGGGTGTGAAGTTGTGGGATGGGTGCTATGTAGATGTGTAGTGTCCCTGCTGATCAAATGAATATTAACATTAATGTAGGTATTTTATTATTGGTGAATGAGGATCACCTGGTTACACTGGCCAAGAGGAAGAGGCATTTGAAAATATTGTGTTGACATAGTATGTGTGAGGAATGGAGCTGAATTTAAATACAGAAAAAGGTATGGTGATGATGGAGTAGAGTATGATGTTAGGTAATGTGGTGTGATTTACTTATTTTTTACACTCCATACCACCTCTGTGAGGTAGGCAGATCCCAGTAACATCACCACATTCCCCAATTTGTTCTAAAGTTCTCTTGGTGTGTTTTAAGGTTATGAATGGCAGAGACAAAATCATCTCTGATAATGTTTGTTTAGGTATTGACTATGGAATGTGTAAAAAATTGGCTTATGAGTATGTTAGTCTTAGCTTTCTTCTATTGGAGGGAGAATATGGTGTAGCCGAAGGAAAGATCGATAGTAAGTGCAGCACAAATGGACATCATGGTCAAAAGATGTTGGTTGATAAGAAGACTAGAGTGAGGAATAAGGTTAAAACAGTGTTAGCGGTGGTGGAGTCTTGTAAGAAGAATGGATGACAAAAAACTTGAATATTTGTGATAGTGTACAAAGGGTTGAAAGACTGTAGAAAGATTGAATAGATTATGGGTAGTCGTTAGGAGAAAAGGGGCTGACGGAGGGATAAGTGTGTCTGCCAAAAAAAAGGGTGGGTGGGTGTTTCCTTAGTGATTCTTGTCATCTGTGATATTTTATTCCCCTCTCATTGGCATTCTATTCATTCTTTTTCTCACTAAGTCATCTGCCTTCATCGGATTATGTCCCTCCTAGAGGATTATTTCATAAAAACTAAAAGTCACCCCTACCTTCAGGAGATTTTCTTGTGCTACACTTGAGTGAGATTGTCCGGATGGGTTTCATGGCGGCCACAAGTGACAGTGATGAGTTGCGACTCAAGGGTTTGCTTATTCTTAACCTCATCATCGAGAAGTTCTCCAAAAGCGCGGATCCTGAATTCTCTGGACACGTCATCCTGGAGCAGTATCAAGCACAGGTTGGTTCGTTATTTGAGTTCGTTATTGCCCTACCTTGTGGCCCATTTTAGTCCTTACTTTCAAGCTTAGCACCGAAACAGAAGGATAGTATTTGAGTCTTTTCACCTTTGTTTAAGTTGAGTCTCAATATCCTGTTCCTGTAACTTTTTTTATCTGGGTTTTAAGATTTTTAGGTTTGATTCAGTGGTCTATAGGATTTTTAGGTTTGATTCTTTGGTCTATAGGATTTTTAGGTTTGATTCAGTGGTCTATAGTATTTTTAGGTTTGATTCAGTGGTCTATAGGATTTTTAGGTTCGATTCAGTGGTCTATAGGATTTTTAGGTTTGATTCAGTGGTCTATAGTATTTTTAGGTTTGATTCAGTGCTCTATAGGATTTTTAGGTTTGATTCAGTGGTCTATAGGATTTTTAGGTTTGATTCAGTGGTCTATAGGATTTTTAGGTTTGATTCAGTGGTCTATAGGATCTTTAGGGTTGTCCCTGGAGCTTATAGGATTTTATGCCTCAGTGGGCTATAGAATTTCTAGGTATACTCAGGTGGTTTATAGGATTTTTAGGTTTGCCCTTGGGGGTTATAGAAGTTTTAGATTCCACTATTCTCATTGCACATTCTTTTTTCATTGTGAGTAGTGGCATTTTCACCTAACCAAACCGAAAGGTTCTTGTTTTATAGACATCGGTGCAATTTGATGATGTTTAGGAGTGGTTGCTCATAGGTTAATTAAGTGGAATCTGGTGACCAATGGCCACCCAATGAGGCCCTTCCAGTGAAATATGAAACAAAAGTAGGCCAAATCAGACAGACAACCTATGCAAGTGGTGACTTGCCACCTTTACCAAGTCCCCCTGTGGTGAGACACCTCAGACCATATCCTCCCTGAGTGCTCACCCAAACATATATGTTCCAACCAAGACCTTAAGGAGGCCAATGGATACAGAAAGGGTGCAATGCGGTGATGACTGGGTGGTTAAAATTCTTTGACGCGCTGGCCATGGCCTCCTTCTATGTCCAGATACCTGGCTCCTGCCTACCCAAACTCTAAGTGGGTACTCGACTGAAAGGGTATCATCGCTTAGCCTGAGTCAGTAGCAAGCAAAAACCAGTGGGTGCAGCTTGTTTCGTGAGTCCAATTAACTCTCTCTTCACATGGTATTTACTCATGCCTACACCAATTGTATTCGATGGGCACTGATGATAGTTTGTTGTTCGTTGAGGGTTTTCTTTATATCTAAGTTGGTTTCTTTTCGCTCCCATTGTCAAGGTTGGAGCCGCTTTGCGACCTGCCTTTGCCCCTGAGACAGCATCCCACGTTACCGCCAAGGCTTGCGAAGTGTGTAGTGCCTGGATTGGCTCGGGTAAGTTTTTGTGGCATGAAATACGAGTTGTTCATTATTCTGAGCATCACGACTTTATTTTTATCGTAAATTATCTTTCATAACTTAAACCTGTCAAGGGAACTCAAGATCATCACAATGTCTATGCTCTTTGTACAAATTTGATCATCTCCACAGACACGGGGGCACATTGCCCTGTACCAGTGGAAAAAGCGTAGAAGATAGATTAAACTGGGAAACGAATCTTAGCATTTCCTACATGTCTGCTGTAGACCCTGGACAACTAATTACATCTAAAGATTTCATTGATTATGGAAACCATGCCTATACTTATCACATGAGAGGCCTCTTCTCCAACATGCCCATTGCAAATCATCTCCAAGTAAAACCATCACACTCGACTTTACTCTCTTGTTCAGGTCACATCCCTCTCGCACACATTCACTCATAATGTATAAATTTCTTCCTAGAGGTATTGAAATGTGTCCATGATGCATTAAAATGTCGCTTCTCTTAAAAGCGTTTATCTTCATCAGTTGCTGTAAAAACGTTTTGAACTTTTCTCACCAGGTGTCGCTCGTGACTTAAATGATTTGCGAAGAGTTCATCAGTTACTTGTTTCGTCTTTAACCAAACTGAACAAAAGAAATACTAAGAGTATTTATAACGAGAGCGCTATGACCCTCGAAAAGCTTGCTATTCTTAAGGCTTGGGCCGAGGTGAGTTTGTATTTTAACTGTTTCTCTCTCACTTTTATTTGTCAAGGTTTTTGTCCAAACGAACATGGATAATACAGAGTAAAATATGCCTTCATTGACAAAGTTTACTGCTTAAAGTTGCGATTATAATGAGCTTTCAGTGATTTTTATTGCTCAGAATGTGAGGAAGATGGAGTTATATTTGTATTGATCTAGGGAGTTATAGTAAAGGTACAGTGGATTAATCTCTTGTGGTACAATTTTCATGCTTCTACACAACATAACTTAAATCATGTGGCAAGTCAATAAATACAAAGAGATTTGCTTTATTGAATTAGGATTCATATCACTGTAGCTATGTTCTGGTGGCCTTCTATAAGTTTGCATTTTTACATATTCACCTTTGACAAATTGACAGGCAAGTTTCATAATCTCAATATGCGATAACTGTGTATAGGCATGTATGACTGTCATATAGGATGGTGAAAAAAGTAGACGTATTGAATCGTGAAACCACTTTTCTCTTATCCTATATGGTTCAGAGCCCGGCCCAATGCCATGGCTAAAACATGACCATACACAACCTTATCTCGTCCTCGATTTTCATTAGAGCGATTTGGGACACCTTTACCCTGTGGTTCGGATCCTATATAAAAATGCAGGTCCCTACTTGGAAAGAAAGGTCCCCTAAAAGAGTGCAGATTGATAGCAAAACAACCAAGAATAATAAGGGTTTTTTAACATAGGTGGTTTGGACCGGCGTGTCTCCCGCCCCGATCCAAGGTCATTTAACGCATGGTACGAGAGCGAGTCTTTAATCAAGCCGCTCGGCATGGGTGTTGTCGCCTTGTAATACGCACATCTAATGGCATGGAGAAGGTATTATCAATCCCCCGTCAAGGGGAAAGCAATGAAGATTTTACTTTGATATATGAACTCCACAGAGGTCACGTTATCTTTTTGAGAATAGATGACTCTTTTTTTCTTGTATGTAAGAGTGAGCTTTCAGAGTGCTCATTAATAATCAACCTGAGCTATTTTAAATATTGTTCTTTATTATTCGAGGCCCTATTAATTAGTCCCAACCTATTTGACATTAAAAAAAATTGTATGTTGTCTTGGACTCCCCATCCTTCCTATTTCTTCACCTTTTTTTCATACCTCATTCCCCCCCCCCAAAAAAAAACTTTCTGACAAAGATTTCTCCGGCAAATTTGTATTTTGGGGAATTAACATAAATTGATCTATGTCATTTAAACCGACTTGTTCGAGTTAATATGAATTGCTTCTGGGGGATCCATTCAGGGAGACTGACTTCGTGGTCAATTCTCTATTTTGACTTAGGTGTATGTGGTGTCATTACAAGATCCATCCACTGACTCCGATGAAGCCGTCTTTCCAAACAAAGAGGAAACTGGTGTTAACAAGGAAGAAAGTCTCCTACGGTTGGTTATGCCTGAGTTGGTTTCTTTGTCCAGGTGCTGGCTCGCGGGTCTCAAAGACCATGCTCTCCTCTCTCTGCCTTCAGGTATGGAACTGTGATTTAATTCCCCGCTTTTAACTATCGCCCACTCAAAAGAGTAAAGGTATAAAACAGTAGCTACCCTGAACAATATTTTTCCTCGTGATTTTTTTATTATAATATGTTGTCATAACCCTCTCTCCTTGTGATGGGATGGGAATTGACTCGGAATTTGTTTGATAGGCATTAATGGCTTCTGTCATCCATGAATGTTATGTTATAGTGTCCATAACATCGCCTTAAAGTTATCTCCATTTAAGGGAGATAAAATGTTGTGTCTGGTTCAGAGACGGATCGTGATCTTTAGCGACTCAAAGAGCGCTATTAGTGCTCTCAAGGCATTGGAATCTCCACATACCCTGGTTCGAGGTATGCGTGATCCCGCGAGTTGGCTGGATGACGAGATTATCTTCTGCTGGGTTCTCCTGGACATGTATAGATCGCGGGAAATAAGGGCGCCAAAGATTCCGCGGCGACGACCAGCGTTTGGCTCTTCCTCACATTGACTGTATAGAAGGAATCATGTCAGCCTTCAAGGCTGCCTTGCAAAGAAGATGGGAGATAACTGAAGGGAACTTAAAGTTGCATGTCATTGCTCCGCGGCTGTTCCGTGGCGCTACTCCCCAATCCCTCGACGGCTTCAGGTCGCTTTTTGTCGTCTTCGAATTAGGCACATCCGATGGAGCACTCCCCTGCACCTTACTGGGACGACTGCGTTGCCCCCAAGACTGTTCGGTACCCTCTTGTCGAATGTCCCAGTCTGGGGGATCTTTGCGCTGAGACTAGCGGTGTCGCTACCGCTTGTACCTAGTCCTTGGGATGGGTTCGTGCACACAAACCTGTGTACTCGTAGA
Source organism: Ceratothoa steindachneri (assembly GCA_963969495.1). Lineage (NCBI taxonomy): Eukaryota > Metazoa > Arthropoda > Malacostraca > Isopoda > Cymothoidae > Ceratothoa > Ceratothoa steindachneri. The sequence goes on along the minus strand of OZ018325.1, from coordinate 102,629,241 downwards.
CTTTCTGGAGGAAGCAGCTAACCTCCTCCATTTAATTTACTCTCTATGGTGTTAGGAGCCGGGATGCGGACCTCTCCCCGACCGTGCCTCCTTCTTGCTTTTGTTATTTTTTTCGTTTGTTTGGTTTTAATGTAGCCTAGTGATAGAGCTTGTTTTTAGTTTTATTACGGTGACTTATTCCCTTAGCTGCAGTCGACAGATGCCGCCTTTAAATGAGGGGAGGGGGATGCCCTTCTGACCTCAATACCTGGAGGTGAATCGGCGGCTATATACTGTATCTTCTCACATTTTCACTTTACCGATCTCTCCTTACGAACTTTCTGCATGATACGGCCTCATTGCTATTGCGCTCATTGGATATGTGGGTTGAGTACTAGACCATATCAATTTTTGAATGGTACCTAGAGCAGAGAGATAGGGTGGTCTGATGCAGGGTTCCGGGTTGGCTGGTTTGGATTGAAGATGAATATAATTTGGCAGGGTTGAGAAAAATTATTTTTTTTAATAAAAATCAAAAAAATCGATTTTTTTTTATTCAAATAATTTTTTTTTTTATTAAAATCATTAACATTAATTATTATTATATTTATAATAATTCTCAGCAATATTTTCTTTAATTTCTAGGACTTAATTTAGATTTATAAGTTCTAATTTCAGTAGCTGAAAGTTTCTCATTTAACTTGTTTATGACAGTGCCAGCAACAGTTATAGGAATTAATAATTTTGTTTTAATCAAGGATTATTTGGGAGATACCAGTGTTAGTAACTGGTAACTTACATATCTTAATCAGAATAGAAGTATCACACTCTTAATCAGTTTTACTTAGTCATGTATCATGGTTGGCAATGATTAAATCAAAATGATTTAATCATTATTTAATAATTGATTTTTTTCTGTAAAAAATTATTTAATCTACTTTTCTTTTTTATTTTTTATATATTTTTTTTATTTTGAAGTAAATAAACTAAAAGATATATGGTTTGAAGGTTTAGAAAAACCTATGGATGGCATTGGCACTAATTCATTCATTTTGATTTTTGACACAACTTTCAGCCTGAACTGTAATTTCTGTAAGTAGAGATATTGCATGAAATAAACATTATGTATCCAGTGGCTCATGTTGCTTTTAAGGTATAATACATGAAAAAAAAATAACAAAATAAAATAAAAAAATTTAAAATCATATAAATAAAAAAGTCATTTTTTTATGGGGGGGGGTCAAATCCAAAAAATCACCAATCTTGCCATATATGCATAATTTCTGTATATTTGAATTTTTTTTATTTTAACCGAGGATTTTTTTTTGTCTGATTATAATCAATTAAAATCATTTGATTTTAATCATGCCATCCCTGCAATTTGATGGCAGCTGGCTTTGTCAGCCCTGTATTCAGCTCCTTGTAGAGCGGGCTACTGTGCATGGTGATTAGTGTTTGCATCCCATGGTATAAATAGGGTCCCCATGCCCATTAATGAAAATTTTATACACGCCCCCTTTGCTCCTCATTTGCCATCATCAGAGCAACTCCAAACTTCTTTAACTGGAGAAGAGGCTTACTCTTCTTCTAAGGTCTATGCGTGTAATGGAATCCCCCATACCCCCTTTTCAGCAGGCACCCTTGGGTGACTCCTTTTTTTCCAGCAGACTTTCCCCTTTAATTTCACAGGGGATTGCCAAGAGAGAGAGAGAGCAGCGGCCCAAGATGGACTGCTCCTGGTGGATAGGGCCAACATCCTTAGGGGGGCAAGGGATGGCAGGGCCCATCAATCCATGCTGCCTAATGTCCTACTGTATCGAGCACCAAACCTACACTCTAACCCCAATCGTTCCAACCCACTTCCTACACTAAGTCAGATGTGAGAAATCGAGGGAGAAAGGAAATGGATTGTATGTACAGTCCTTTATTTACATAAGTATAGATAATTAAATTTACTATACAAACACGTTATAAATATTTATAAAAAAATCAATCTTATCTTATGAATACTACCAATCAAAATATTTTATATAAAACAAGAGATAACTGAGCAAACAAAAAAAATATACAATCAAATTCAAAGAGGCCTAAAACTTACAATCAAACATACAAAAAAAAAAAGGCCTTGAGCTTATGTGTTTCCCCCGGGGAGGAAAGTCCTGCCGGCTGTCACTTGTATGGGCACAATTGTTGCATATATCTTATGGGCTTGGCGCCCCTGAGCTCAGCTTATTTATATGCGGTCTAGAGGCTTTATAAAGACCTCCTGTCATCCGTATTATCCACTAATATACGAAGCACGTGTGACAATTTCTATTATTAGCTTCAATTATTTAATGCCAGCACTCTTTACAAAAGGAAAGATTTAATTCTAGAGTTTTCAACAATAATAATAGAATGGATTTTTGTTTTAAATATAATGCTATATCAAAACTACATGCAATCTTTACAGAATATGACTCGTGGAAAAAGAAAAATAATACATTTTAAACAAATCATGAAATCAAATATCTATATATATAAAAACATCTCCCATTCACACATACATTCTTACAGAGGCAGGGAGAGGGAATTGGAAAAGGGGTGGGAGAATGGCCCTACAAACACTCACATTCACTCCACCACACCCCTCCTTCCTTAGGCCATTCGACCACAGTCACTCACAATACACTCTCAATCCTTACTCTCTGTACCTTTTATACTCAATCGCACCCTTCTGCACCCATTCACACTAGTCTACAGGTCCCTGGCTACGTGTAGCAATCTGACGGGGTCGTTCGTCAGTCTCGTCACTATCGATCATATCGATCATACTCTTAGCCTTCATTAGTAGTCTCCCATCTCTCGACAGAACTCTTTCATACTCTTCCATTCAGAACCTTCACTCTTCATACCCCCATTCATCAGCTCCTCACTCACAGCTCTCAATCCAACTCAAGGTACACTCTTGCGAAACAGACAAATCACTCACATCCCCTCAGTGGCTATACCAGAGACCCCTTCAATTGGTTCCTACCAGAAGCCAGAAAAGTCAGTCACCTCTTCATTCTCCACATCGAACTCACCTCTACCCTTACCACCCCGTAAGGGGCGCGGCGATTTGCCATCCTGGCCGCCGTGCTGACGGGATCCAGCGCTCTGTCCGGCCCCAGCTTAGCCTCTCTTCCTTCCTTCAGATAGCCTGTATTTCTCCCCTACCTCGTCGCTTTTCATACAACCTCTCCCACAACTTTCTCTGGTCAGCCTCTAATTTTACAGGGTAGATGCTGACCTTCTTCTCAAGCCAACCGTCCCAGATTGGGGCTGAGGGAGGAGGGGACAATGTTCCCTAACCCCTGAGCTCCGGTTCGGGATGGGTTTTTTTTAACAACCTGCTTCACCCCCACCCATACCTTCCTCACATCCCTTTTCCTCTCCTCTTCACATTCTATCAATTTTACGCCGTGTCTAAGGTGGAGCCGCCATGCCGATGGACTGCCAGGCCACCAGGTGAGAGGGGTGGTCCCAAATGGCGGCGCCTGGCTCTGCCGGGCCTGCAAGCACCTCTTGCAGTGCGGGCAACTGCAAGAGGTGATGATCGATTGCATCCCGTGAAATATAGGGGGTCACCATGCCCAATGATGATAAAAAAAAAATCTCTCCCTAATTGCCCCTTACTCATCGACGGAACCGCCCTCGTGCAGCTCCACCAAAAAAATGGAGGTCCCCCCCTGTGCTTGCGCAGCGGACCCTCCATATTTCTCTAACCGGAGAGGTGGCTTACTCCTTTCCTTCACCTACGGGTGCAGAGGACTCCCCCTCACCCCCTTCTCTGGAGGTGCTTTCGGGCACCTCCCTTTTTCCAGCGGCAGTCTCCTCTTTTCTTTCCAAGGGGACTGCCAAGAAAGCCAGCAGGCAGCCCTTAGCCAGTCGCTTCCCATCGAAGCGGCTCGGTAGGGCAAACCCCCTTAGGGGGGAGAGGGAAGCCAGGCCCCTTCGGTCGCTTCCCTCAAAAGACCTGCTGGCAAGGATATTAAACCTTGCCGGGGTAAGGCCTGTGCCTCCCCCCAAAGACTCTTGACGCTGCCAAGGGGACCTGCGATGTCCTGGGAGGGGATGGCCAACTGGAGGCCCCTCCTGTGATAGACATGGTCCTTGAGGAGACCCAGCCTCAGACGGTAGGGCCTTCCATGGGGAGGAATCCGGGCTCGGTGCCAAGCACCGAACCCGAATCCGTCCCTATGCAAGGTCCCCCTCAAACGGCTGAGGGCTCCGAGGCAGTACAAGGAGGGCAGGGATCTTCTCCGACAGGTGCCCCTACGACTACCAGGACGTTCTCCATTTCGGAGAGGGACCTGGCTGAGGCCGGCCCATCTGGCATGGGTGCTTCTGCCGGCGGAGGTGAGAAGCGAGTTAATTCCCCGCCTTCCTCTCCAAAAAAGACAAAGAAGACTCGGGGCTCCCGGTGAGTGTGACGCCACACTCTACCATGAACTTTGTGAAAGGAGTAGTTTATGCGAGGGAACTCTCTTGACTACTCCATTGAGGACATCACCCTAGAGCTGGCCGACCATGGGGCAGTCAAGGTTGATCGTGTGATGAGAAATTAGGGAGGGGCCTCGAGACCCACCCCTACACTCTTCGTCACGTTCGACTGTGACAAGCTCCATGAGTCGGTGCGTGCCGGTTGGTACCGCTACCGCGTGAAGGCATTCGTGCCACTTCCGCGGCGGTGCTATTACTGTCACCGGTCGGCCAAACGAATCGCTCATGTAGACGTGCAAAGTCGGGGTCACCCGAAGTATGTGTAAATTGCTCCAAGGTCGCACACGACAAGTCCAAATCGTGTGTGGCCAAGTGTGTCAATTGCAGAGAGCCGCACCACGCTTCTTCGAAGCAATGTGGTGCATATCTCCTTGAGAAAGAAATCCTGGCCGTTCAGGCCCAGGATCGACTCTCATTCCGCGAGGCTAAGGACTTGGTCCTGGCGCGCCTGGCTCTGCCTGGGACGTCATATGCCTCAATAGTTAGAAAGGCACCCTCTACTCCTGGCCCATCCAGGCCAACGAGCACGGTTGTTTCCGCGCCCATTCGGAGCCCTTCTGCGGGCTCTACCCAACCTGGGCGCTTCCCTGGTAAAGCTGGTGGCAAAAAGGGTTCCTACCCAGCCCCGGCTAAAACCAGGGTTCCCCCCTCTTTTCCCAGTGTAACCGTTTCCCGTAAGGCGAAACGGCCACGCGCCTCCACCGAGTCGTTAGACTCACAGGAGGCAACCCTCCTGAAGATGGTCGCTAGGCCATCTTCGGGGGTTCCTAAAGCTGTTCCCCGAAAGGAGGACAGCAACAAAGGAGCTTCGGCTCCTACGCCCACGCCCCGAGGTGGAGCGAGTGGCTCGGAGACGGTGGTTCCTCGAAAAGAGGGCCCCCCGCCTCCGAAGCCGCAACGGCTGCCTAAGGTTTCGAGGCGGAGGGAGGAAAAGACTCGCATGGCGAGCCCAACCTCCCCCAATAAGTCTTTGAAGGCGACAGCGCCTTCAGCGCTTTGTCTGGCCAACAGCGCCCGGGGTTCTGCCCCCGGGAAGCGTACGGCAATTCCAGTGAGAGTCTTCAGTTCGAGGAGGGCCCCCGCGTCTCCTCCGAGCTAGGCCTGGAGGGCATATTCCTTCAATGGAATTGCTGTGGACTCTGGGCCAACTGGGAGGAGCTGCGGAGGCTCGTCTCGTCCCGTTCCCCGTTAGCTATCTTTTTGCAGGAGACCATGCTAGGCGCGTGCCCCCTGCCCGCCCTCCCGGGGTATAAGGGCTCTGCGACCCCACCACCGCGGGATGGCCGGGCTGGGGGATGCGCGGTTTACACGCGGCATGATGTCTCCGTTCTTCCTTTCTCTTTAGATACCTCCTTTCAGGCAGTGGCTATGCAGCTGCGCCTGGATAGGAGGTATACTATCATTTCCGCGTACATTCCACCGTCAGCTGACTTCGACGCGGGGGACTTCCGCCGCGTCGTGGCACGGTTGCCGAGGCCCTATCTCTTGCTTGGAGATCTGAACGGCAGGCATCCTCTCTGGGGAGATTACTCTATAAATCCCAGGCGGCAAGTCCTTGCTGATCTGATCGAAGAGCTTGAGATGGGTGTCCTAAACGTGGATGACTGTCCGAGACCTGCTTTATTTTCTTGCCTTGACCCATCTTTGTGCTCTTCGGATGCACAGCCTGATTTTGATTGGGGGGGGGTGGTCGATGACCCTCTATGGTAGTGATCACTTTCCCATTCAAATATCATTTTCAGCGAAACTGCCTCCTGAGAGCCCACCTCGGTGGTGCTTCTTCTCCGGTAACCTCATCGCCGTGGGCCTGACTACTATTTCTAGGACGTCTGGCCGTTTTGCACGCCGCATACTTCCATGGTGGTCGGCCGAGTGTGAGACGGCCCTCAAACAGAAGCGTTATGCCTACATGCGCTATAAGCGCCGCCCGAACGATTTCACTGTCGCTGATTTTGTCGGGCTAGGGCTAGGTTCCGGTATATTTCGAAGCACGCCCGCTGCTCTTCTTGGCGGGCATACGTGTCTTCACTTAACGGGAAGACCCCTTTAGCTGAGGTGTGGAAGCGAGTCAAAAGGATTCGGGGCAAGTTCTCGCAGGACCCCCCTCCCGTTCTCCAGGAGAATGGGACCGCAATCTCGGACCCCACGTCCGTGGCGGAATCCTTAGCGACCGCTTTTTCCGCATTCTCTAGCCGTGATGCTGCTCCACCAGCATTCAATGCACGTCGTGATGTCGCGGAAGGCCGCCGGCTGGACTTTACCTCCAGAGGCGGAGAACCCTTCAACGACAAGTTTACTGTGAGTGAGTTGCGTTCCGATCTCGCTTCGTGCGCGGACACCGCCCATGGTCCAGACGATGTCCCGTACGCCATGCTTCGACACCTGGGTGAGCGAGGCATGGCCTTTCTGTTAGATTTGTTCAACAGGATCTGGGTGGAGGGTCTTCTCCCAGACTCCTGGCGAATCGCTACTGTGCTCGCCTTTCGCAAGCCGGGGAGAGATCACTCTACTCCGACCAGTTTCCGCCCAATCTCTCTAACCTCTTGCGCGTGCAAGTTGATGGAGAAATTGATAAATGTTAGATTAGCCTATTTCCTGGACAGCGGAGGCCATCTGTCTTCTGCACAGTGCAGCTTCCGTAAGTTCCACTCCACGTCGGATGCTCAGCTCCGACTGGTAAATGCCGTCTGCGAGGCTTTCCTTCGTAGACAGCACTACGCCACGGTGTTTTTTGATTTGGAGAAGGCTTATGATACCGCATGGCGATACGGTATCATGGAGACTCTCCACACATGGGGGCGAGGGGACGCGTCTCAATGTTTATATCTGAATTTTTGCGAGATCTTCGATTCCGCGTACGGGTGGGGGAAGCTCTCTCCTGCCCAAAGGAGCAGGAAGATGGTGTCCCGCAGGGAAGTGTCCTCAGTGTCACACTCTTTGGCCTGAGCATCAACGGCATCACCTCGGTGCTGCCGGAAGATGTTCTCGCTACGCTCTACGTGGACGACCTTTCGATCTCTTGGCGCGGCCCAGATGCCAACTCTGGAGCGTCGACTCCAACAGGCATTGAACCGCGTCTCTCGCTATGCCGAAGCGCACAGGTTTCGGCTTTCTTTGGCCAAGACTAAGGTGGTGCACTTCTGCCGCCATCCACTGCTTCACCCCGCCCCTGATTTGTTTCTTAATGGGGTGCGCCTGGATGTGGTTGAGTCGCACCGTTTCTTCGGTCTTGTATTCGACCGACGCCTCACCTGGGAGGCTCATATTCGCAGCCTTAGGGTCTCTTGTACCCGCGCCATGGACATTCTCCGTTCCGTGACGTTCAGCGCTTGGGGCGCTGATAGGGCTACAGCCTTACTTTTTTATCGATCCTTTGTTCGCTCGAAGCTCGACTATGGATGCGAGTTTTATGCATCCGCAGCCGAGCGTTTATTACGGAACGTGGATTCGATCCACCACACCGGCCTTCGCCTTGCGACCGGTGCCCTCTGCACCTTTCCCATTGAGAGCCTGTTGGTCGATGCTGGGGAGATGCCACTCGCCGGGCGCCGCGTGCAGTGAATCACTCGCCTGTACGCGCGAGCCCGGCGCCTTGCTCAGTCGCCGGTGGTGCCCCTGGTTCTGCCCAGGACGCCACCCTGGAGGGTACCACATTTGGCTATTTGTCGCCACGCCTCTGCTCCCAAAGCTTATACTGCGCCGGGAGTATTGCGTTCGACCTTTTTGGAGCACACATCGTGTCACGCTGGAACCGTGCCAGTGTATACTGATGGCTCCAAGTCCCAAGAGGGGGTCGGCTTCTACGCCGTATCCCCTCTTTTTGAAGTCAGCGGGGCTTTACTAGGCGCTGCGTCTGTCTTCACGGCCGAGCTGGTGGCAATACACCACTCGGTACGGGAGATTACGCGACGTGCCCGGTTCGGAGACCGGATTGTGATCTATAGCGACTCACAAAGCGCCCTGAGTTCTCTCGGGGCATTGGAATCTCCGCATCCCCTGGTTGGCGATATCCGTGACGCCACGGTTTTGGCGAGGCGGGCAGATGTCGAGATCATCTTCTACTGGGTTCCTGGACATGTAGGAATTGCGGAGAATGAGGGCGCCAAAGAGTCCGCTAG
>OZ018325.1:101945620-102015620 GCA_963969495.1 Ceratothoa steindachneri | reverse complement strand
CTAACATCCTTTGGGCTTTCTTCTCCACCTCAATACACTGTTTCGAGAACTTGAGATCACTGGTGATAGTTACACCCAAGTCCTTCTCAGTGTCGGTGGATTCAAGAGCAGTGCCCTTAAAGATATAGGGTGATTGGGGGTTTCGGTGGCCGATATGCATCACTTTGCATTTGTTTACGTTGAAAGGCATTTGCCACGTATCAGACCACTCCCCCATCTTTCGAAGATCATCTTGCAGGCGGGCAGTATTTCCATCTTTTGCAACATTCATACCAAGCTTGGTATCGTCGGCAAATTTGGAAATCTTAGCAACCATGTCACCGTCCATGTCGTTGACGTAGATGATGAATAATAGTGGTCCCAGGACAGAACCTTGAGGCACCCCGCTAGTAACGGGCACTCACTCAGAAGCCTGCCCATTCACCACCACCCGTTGCCGTCTGCCACTTAGCCAGTTCTCTATCCAGCCTGCTACTTTTCCGCCTATGCCAAACGCTCGCACTTTCCGGAGAAGGCTGCTCTGTGGTACCTTAGCAAAGGCTTTCTGAAAGTCTAAGTAGACCACATCCCCCGCATTGTCCCGATCGTGCTCACTGATGACGATGTAGAAGAATTCCACTAGGTTCGTCAGGCATGACCGTTGCCTTCGGAAGCCGTGCTGAGAACTCAGTAGAGGGAGGGGGGGGGGGGGCAAAAACCATTCAATTTCAAAGATGGCATTACGGTTGCTATGGCAAAGAGGACCCACCTTCACACTGCATCGGGCACACTTGGACAGACGCTCGTCCTCCACGCCAAGGTTGTGATTGTACGCAACTGACCAATTTAACAGCATTAAAAAAGCTGTATGAATTGGGTAATTTGACCTTTACTTTAGCGGTCGGTCGCAAAGCACGGGGTCTTTTTCACCCACCCGCGTGGGCAAGGGATCCTTTACACCCACCTCTTGATACAGTCTTGTTTTAAAACTACGAGGGGCGGTCAATAAGTTTTGAAATTCGGATATATGGAAACGAGATATGAGGAAAAGTGTTTCATTATTTTTCAATATGACTACCCTCGACTTCAATGCACTTGCGCCACTTGTCCCTGAGGCTTCGAATTCCCGACAACCAGAAATCTCCCGACTGCTGTTCAATCGACTCCTGGACGGCGAAGTAGACATCTTCATCGTCTCCAAACCGGCGTCCAAGCAGTGCAGCCTTGAGCTGGCGGAATAAAAAGTAGTCGCTAGGAGCCAGATCTGGACTGTAGGGGAAATGGTTGAGCTCCTCGAATCCGCACTCGCGCAGGGCAGCTTGTGCAACTCTGGTCTTGTGGACTTTGACGACGTTGAAGTCGATCATCGGGCGTGAGGTTTCTAGGGGCCCAACGGGCAGAGACCTTGATTATGGCCAAATTGTCGTGGATGATGTTGATAACACTTTCATGTGATATTCCAAGTTCTCGCTCGATTTCTTCGACCTTCACCCGTCGATTTTAGAGGATCATCCTCTCCACACGGGCCACATTGTCCTCGTTGGTCACATATGACGGGCGTCCTGGACGGGGGTCATGTTCAAGGGACTCACGACCATGGCGGAACTCCCTATTCCAGCGAGCAATGGTTACATAGGAAGGGGCGGTGTCGGTGTACAATGCAACCATGCGTTCATGGATCTCTTTTGCATTCTTGCCTTCCTTGGTCAAAAATTTGATCACTGCGCGGTGCTCAACCTTCTCCATTGTTGAAAAATTTGTGACTGACGATCTGTGATCAGCTACTGCTTCTTAAATAGACGAGGCAAGAGCGTGCGGCTGCAGGTCCTGCCTTGTCATAACTTGTCCTAACACCCCACAAACAGCAATCCCCTTTCCTCTGTTTTGCCCTACCGATTCGCAAAACTTATTGACCGCCTCTCGTATATTGATCTCCTGGGTACAGTCACTACCTTGTCGTCGAGGAAAAGCGTCTGACCCCCAGGCGTGTCTGATGCAGTATGAAGTCCATAGTAACCGTAGTACCATCCCTGCGTACATTGCTGTTTTCCTCACTGAGATGCCATTGCGTTAAGAAAGGGAAGGCACCCATAGTGGAGGGCACTTGCGTGAGGAAGGTAAAAGTAATGTGAATTAGGTTTGGACTCTTTTAATTATTAGACTTGATTTTCGTTGTATAACATTCGATCATCCATTAATTATAATAACTTTTTTTTAAAGAAAATTGCTTTATTTACCCGCAGCATGTTGAAAAGGAACAACAAACCCCCCACGAACAGATGGAACGGAGATAGTTTTTAAAAATTGGCAAATATGTCTGCCATAAATGGTGTCTGGTATAAATAGACGAATTGACTATAAATAGTATATAAAATGGAGGGCATAAAAACCCTCTCGGCTGTTTGAAGAAGATCGAGACATGGATACGACCTCCCCCCCCCCCCCTTTGTAAAGAGATTTGAGCTTCCGAGTTCAAAATCTCCTCTCGGCTTTCGGGTCGACTGGCTTTAAGCAACAAGGGCGTGTCCAATCGAGGACCCCTCCCCCTCCTTTATAAAGGCGCCAACCACTTAGCGCATTCCACTTGTCTACACGAATCCGGCGGCGGAAACCGACTTCCCGGAAAGCTTTTCCAGTGAACCGTCGGATAACTCTTTTAAAGGCGGCCCCGTTCGGGTTTGACCTTCCCAGAGTGTTTCGCTTTTCCAGATGGTAACACGAATGAACTTTTTCACCCTTAAACTAATCCCATTCGATCACATCTACCGTAAATGAGTGGGTATGATAATGCAAATAAGCTCTTTGTAGCAGAGAACATAAAAAACAACAACACTGACTCGATCGCGTAGTATCCAGTGAACTTTCTTTGTTGCTGAGCCTCGAGGGAGATCGGAGTGCGAAAGTCGGGGGCGCAGGACAGTTTGGGGGAATGCCAAATAGGAGGATCTTTAATTCATAACTTTACATAATAACAACAACATAACATAACATAGAAACAACATAACATGTCATAGAAACAAAATAACATGACATAACAAAACAACACATAACATAATAGCGTAACAACATGACATGACATCACATCACATAATTCAAGAGATGACAAAAGCCGCAAGGGCTTATCAGAGGCCGCTCGAGTCAACGCCCGACCCACAACCTGCAACACTACTTCACCTTATAACTCTCGGAAATGGACCGACGTTTGATTAAGTGTAGAGTTTTGAAGTAGAATCGTCTACATGATTTATATGTAATTTAGGAACGATCATTTCATGTAAGGGGCGATAGTTAAGTCAAAGGGGGACTAAAACAATCACAAAACTTGTTCCAAATTAATTAGGCATTTTCAAATAACTTTTGGTAATAATAAAGAAGGAGGAAATTTATACTAAAGTGGGTTCTTTGATTCTTTGCTCATTTAGCGGCCGTAGATTGTGCTGTTTGTTTGCTTGTGCGCGCGCACAATTGAGCATGACCACGGACGCTATACGAGGAACTTTCGGTATTCTAGTTGATACGTAGTTGGATTTTTGACGTCGAGGCACGGGTTCATTCACAGAGAGTACTGACACAAAACTGTTTCCGCGGCGTCATGACATGGCCACCCATTGGTCGGATACGCTGATAATCCCGCGAAGGTAAGTAGTTCAACACGCATCATCATGCACATAGTCAATCATAACACCGCTATCATTTCTTTCCCTCCATCACAGGGCAACATACCTCTCTCTCTCTCTCTCTCTCTCTCTCTCTCTCTCTATATATATATATATATATATATATATATATATATATATATATATATATATATATATATATATATATATGTATGTATCTCGAGAAAGTAGAGGGAGAGGTGACGCCCCCTTGTCGCGGGAAGAGAACTTATGTGTACCCTTGACTTTTCGAGCTATGTCGGCTGGGGTATCTCTCTTCTGAGTACCCCTGGTAGGGCTTCCCTTGTCGATTTGGTCGGAAACTAGGTTTCAGACTAAGTGCGTTCTTCCTTTCCTTTTCTACTCTATCCTCCTTTTTTACTTTTATCCTATCTCTTCCACTTATACAAAAAGAAAAAATAAACAAAAAAAAAAAGCCTTCTCCTATCGTGTCACTCTTACCCTTTTTTCCCCTCTATCTACATATAAGGACCTGGCAGCTACCTCATGCGTCAGAAGAAAGGCTTTGGAACCTCTATAAACAACGCCAATCGACGCTCACTGGTTGCGAGAGACTAGGACTAGAGGTTTCCTAGACGTTGGGGCACGATGAATGGGATGAGGGTAGTGCCCCGTTAACCCCTTCCCTGGCGCGTAATTATTGACCATTCCCAGTGACCGTTCACGGGTGCCTCTGGTAGCATCGGTCCGAGGTGACGGCTCATTTGTTCCCAGGTTGGTTGCCAGGCCAATAAAAAGCCTTGGGTCGAGTCTCTTGATGCGGCGGGATATCCATGGAACGCTGCTCCGAGATCTTGGCCGTCGTGAAGGAAACTAGCAGGAGTTTAGTACGGGGCGTTCTCCGTTGTTCACCTGGTGAGAAATCGATGGCCCCTTAGGGGAGAGTCAGTGCTGCTTGGTTGGGAGCCACGGCACGCCGAGGTTTGACGACTCGGTCGGACGAACAGCAGCACATGGAACGTGCCTTCCGAAAGATCCGAAAAATCTCCAAAGGATAGGCGGGAGCAACTCAAGCGGGGAGAACTCACCAAACCCCCTTTTTATCATTGATTGGTCACGAGTTTTCAGAGAGAGAGAGAGAAACCGCTCAAAATGACAAGCAAAAAAGGACCCGTTCGTCTAAAACACAACTGGGCAACATGCCAGTTAGAAAAGTGGAGGGGTGACTTACCGGGGGGCTGCTACTCAAAATGCAGCCCAGAAAGTATCTGCACTACTTGTATACTGACGCGAGAGGTGGAGAAACTAAAAGACCTCTATAGAGCCTGAGAGGAGAGAGCTCAAATTCTTGAGAGAAAGGTGGAGAAACTCGAAGCCCTTCACGCAGCTCACATTCGATGCCTAGAAGAGGCATCGCCCACTGACGTGGCGGAATCTTCTGGTGCCTTAGTTCTTAACCAAGCGGAGATTCTGACATCATCCGAGGTTAAGCCAGCTGAGGCAAGAGAAGAAGGAAAAAAGAAGAAAAATAAGAAAAAGAATAAAGTTGAAACAAAAGAAGAAGAACCAAAAATAGAAGAAAAACGCCTAAACAAGAAGAAAAAGGGGAATAAGAAAAAGAAGGATAAAAATGGGGAGAGTAAGGAGGAAAAGGAGAGGCCTCTTCCACAAGGAAGACCCCATCTTCAGAGACCAAGTGTCCGAAGGTCACCCTCATTGGTGACTCGCAAACACGGAATCTGCAGCCGCTGCTCGCGACCGCCTTCGCACTAGCGTGAAAGTAAGCTGCCTGCCAGGACGGGGTAACCACAACATCAGAGTAGAGGCAGAGAAATCTCAGATTTCTGAAAATTCAATTGTCGCTCTGATGGTGAGTGGCAACGACCTCTACCTCAGAGGGGGTAAGGTTGGCCTCAGTGGTAAGACCATCTAAACGTTGGTGGGAGCCGTGGATGACATAGGGCTTAAAACTCGCAAACGTGTCGTGGTTGGGATGCTTCCGAGAAGAGGTCCATCCCGAACCGCTCACGAGAGAAACGTCGCAGTGAACCGACAGTTGGCGGATCTCTGCACATCAGAAGGAATCTTCTTTGTAGACCCCTACCGCACCTTTTACGGGAGAAACGACCTGTATAAAAGGGACGGAGTGCATCTTTCCTTTAAAGGGAAAGCTGTACTCGCAAACATGATCCAGGATGTTGTGGAGCGGACCCAAAGAAGTGTCAGGCCACGAGTAAAAGGAAGACGTACGCCAGTACACCCGTGTTACTCCAGGAACGACCTTTTCTGAGGTCACAAAGAGGGGAGTGACCCCGCCACAGAGAAACAAAGCGGGAAACGGAAGAGCGTAGGGAGTCCTACAGTCGGGGACTCCCTCAAGGTTATTCTGTTTAATGCGAGGTCTATCAGAAACAAGTTCTTTGAACTTCGTGGCCTCGTAGCAACAGAAGAACCTGAGTTGGTGGCCATAACGAGAGAACCCTGTAGCGAGAACACACTACTCCTGGAGTTCGCGAACAACGAGTTTCTGACTCAATTGGTAAGGCAACCAACGATGGAGACAATATCCTTGACTTTGTTTTCACCTCTGAGGATGACATCGTTGAAGACCTCTCTGTTGGCGAAGAGCTCGGTGGCAGTGACCACCGACTAATTAGATTTGTAGTCAAAGTCCCCAAGGCAGAGTCTGCAACTAGTAAATCAAGGAAACTTGATTTGAGAAGAGCAGACTTTGCAGGTCTTCGTGCTGGACTGACTGACGCGAGGCTAGAAGTGTACGAGGCTGTTGAAGATTCGTGGAACAGTTTAAAAACCACATTCATGAGTCGTCAATCGCATTTCATCCCTCTGAAATGCCCAGTCGGTCTTCTGTTCAACCAAAGTGGTTTAATCGAGAAATCGACCAACTGCTTAGGGAGAAGAGAAATGTGTACCGGCAATCGAAGATCTGGGGTAACTTTGACGAATACCGGAGGCTAGTCAGGAGAGTGAAGTGCAGCATAAGGGCGGCTAAGCGGTCTGAGGAACTCCGAGTGGCGAGACTCTGTAAAGAGAATCTCAAGGAGTTTTTTGGATATGTAAACAGCCGTAAAACAATCCGTCGAACGATTGGCCCTTTGAGGAATGAGGAGGGGACATTAAAGCACTCAGATGCAGAAAATGCTAACCTCTTCAACGACTACTTCTCTTCAGTGTTTACTGAAGAGTGTAGTCCCATCCCCCAGCCAACGAGTTCCTACTCGGGGGTAAAGCTGGAGGATATGGACTTCACCGAAGAAGAAATAGAAAAGAAGATCACTGACCTAATGATGAATAAGTCACCTGGCCCGGATGGGTTTCTACCTAAAGTGTTGAAAGAAGTGCGCGATCAAGTGTCACGACACCTGAGCGCAATTTTCAACATGTCATTCCCGGACCGAATGCGTTCCTAGAGACTGGCGTGAAGCGGAGGTGACTCCTATGTTCAAGAAAGTAGACCGTAACCAACCGTCGAACTACCGACCTATCAGTCTGACTTCGATAGTCGGTAAACTCGTGGAAAGCATGATGGTGGACAAAATGACGTCGCATTTAAAGTCAAAGCTGCTACTGAGGAGTTCCCAGCACGGCTTCCGAAGGCAACGGTCATGCCTGACGAACCTTGTGGAATTCTTCCACATCGTCTTCAGTGAGCACGATCGGGACAAGGTGGTGGATGTGGTCTACTTAGACTTTCAGAAAGCCTTTGATAAGGTACCACACCGCTGCCTTCTCCGGAAAGTGCGATTGTTGGTCATAGACGGAAAATTAGCAGGCTGGATAGACAACTGGCTAAGTGGCAGACGGCAACGGGTAGTGGTGAATGGACAGGCTTCTGAGTGGGTGCCCGTTACTAGCGGTGTGCCTCAAGGTTCTGTCCTGGGACCACTACTAATCATTTACGTCAACAACATGGACGGTGACATGGTAGCCAAGATTTCCAAATTTGCCGACGATACCAAGCTTGGTATGAACGTTGCAAAGGATGGAAATACTGCCTGCCTGCAGGAAGATCTTAGGAAGATTGGGGGAGTGGTCGGACACGTGCCAAATGCCTTTTAACGTGAACAAATGCAAAGTGATGCATATCGGCCACCGAAACCCCCAATCTCAGTATATCCTTAAGGGCACTGTTATTGAATCCACCGACACTGAAAAGGACTTTGGTGTAACAATCACTTGGTGACCTCAAGTTCTCGAAACAGTGTATTGAGGTGGATAAAAAGGCCCAAAGGATGCAAGGCTATATAAAGCGCCAGTTTGGATATCGGAACAAGGAGATTATACTATGTTTGTACAACTCACTTGTCCGACCGCACCTGGAGTATACCGTACAATTTTGGAGTCCTTCATTTCGAAAGGACATCGCGAGATTGGAACGCGTCCAAGCCAGGGCAACCAAACTGATTCCCCCTATCAGACATAAAAGTTATGAAGATAGATTTAGGAAATTAGATCTGTTCTCGTTGGAAACCCGTAGACTGCGTGGTCAGCTCATCGAAGTTTTCAAAAATACTTAGAGGCTTCGATAGACTGGACTATGGGGATATTTTCCAGCTCAGCGAGGGCAGAACAAGAAATCACGGCTTTAAACTTGAACTGAAGCCTTATAACCGAGATGTGTGTGGAAAATCTTTCACCTACAGTATCTGCGGTAGTTGGAACGCACTTCGAGTGGAAGTTGTCAACAGTGAATCTGTTGACCAGTTCAGGGCGAGACTAGACAGGGTCTTGAAAAATGGCCGTTTATAGACGTAAAACATTTGAGCAGAGATGTGCCCGCTCAACTGCTAGTCCAAAGGTACCCTCGTTGAATGGACCGTAAGGTCTTCTAGGGTACTTTCTTTCCTTGTTACTTCTTGTTACCTCCTCTCTCTCCTATTCTAGAATGGGTGCCCCCCCCCACACACGGAATCAAAAAAGATTCCACGAACCCCGCTTGTTAAAAAAACAAAAACACGACCCTGGTTCCTTCTCCTCAACGAGGACCAGCTCCTGTTGCCTTCGGACTCACTAATTATTGTCATTCTGATTTTTATATGCATTTCATTATCCGGTTGGAGAATCTTGTGAGACTAATGGCGCTACCTATGATATGGAAGTGATGATTGGAGTGAGCTCAGCCCAATGATGTGTGTTAATCCGCCTTACTGTGAATCAAGTTAGTGTGAGGTAGAGTGAAGGAAGATGTATTTAAAAGAGGGAGGCTGCCTATGCCTGTGCTATGCGAGGTGAACATGAAGAGAAAGGAAGAGTTTGGAGTGAATGGAGTGGGGCATTCGGATGAAATTCAAGGTGAGAGGGGCAAAGATTGTGTGGCAGTGTTATTGAATGAGTACATGCATGATGCAATGCTTGAATATGGGTGTGGAAGCTCGAGAATGATCATTAAAGTAGACTCGAAAAGGTGGAGCTGTGCGTGGTTGTTTTGTACCCACCTGAAAAAGAAGGAAGAAAAAACTTAAAATAATCTAATTTAAGAATAACAAAAGATTATCAATAAATAACTTTATGTGCGATACCTTCGAGGTTTTCACTTTAAATGTAATTAAAACAAGCATCCCGAACTTTCAATTGATGGCAATCTTTCAAGAGATGGCAGTTTATTATTCATCTGATTCTAGTGATGAAGAATCAACTTATTTGGTTCAGGAGCGATTTTCTTTACCCTCCTCTATATGGTGCTCGTATATAGAAAAGTGACAGAAGTCATTCGAGTAACATATGTACATAGCAGTTGATGAGAAATGATTAGCGCACAAAAGCCGTTGGAAAGGTTTAGAAGGTGGTTGTTACTGTCAATAGTACATTCACACCGCCTAGGGAAACTGAGGCTATCTCGCTGGTCCTCACTTGTCTCAATTTTCAAACTCACTACTTTCATTTCATTTTTCTTCTATTTAGTATTAAGGACCTGGCCAGCAGCTACACCATGCGTGTCAGAAGAGAGGCTTTGGAAACTCTATAAACAACGCCTTTTAAAATCCGCAAGTTACACTTGGTACCTGGAGCAGCAGTTCGCCCCTACTGTATAGGTAGGCTCACGCTCTCTGGGTTAACTTTAACTCTTTGACGGGTCCAGGGAAGCAGCTGCGTTCTCCAATCCCCACCTATCACCCACTTTTCTCTTCTCTGGCGTTTTCGAGCCTGCTCTCTTCATTTGCTCCACTGATGGCAGCATGATCTATCAGAGGAGATCATTAGCTAGCTTGTTTAGTAGGGAGCCAGTTTTCTAGAGAATGGCTCTGATTTCTGAGGTAGCCATGATTAGTGCCATGTCTCGCCAGTGAGTGTGACGCCCCACTCTAATATGAACTTCGTGAAAGGAGTGGCCTACGCGAGGGAACTCGTGGACTGTACTTTAGAAGAGATCATCCTACAGCTAGCCACTCATGTGGTAGTCAAGTTTGAACGTGTGATGTGAAAAACAGGGAGGGACCTCGAGACTAACCCCTAGACTCTTCGTCACGTTCAAATGTGACAATCCCCCCGAGTCAGTGCGTGCCGGTTGGTATCGCTACCGCGTGAAGGCATTCGTGTTACTGGCGGGGATGTGCTACTACTGACGCTGCTTCTGTCATATAAAACGCTCCTGTAGACGTGGAAAGTCGGGGTTACCCGAAGTCTGTGTAAATTGCTCCAAAGCCGCACATAAGTTCCTATCGCTTATGGCCAAGTGTTTCAATTGTGTAGAGACACACCGAGCTTGTTCGAAGCAATGTTGTACAAATCTCATAAAGAAGGAAGTCCTAGCCATTCATCATACGGATCTTCTCTCATTTTGCGAGGCTAGGACTTGGTCCCATCTTGCCCAGCAAGGCCGGGAAATCTTATGCCTCAATTTAAATAAACACACACCCTATTCTCTTGGTCTTTCCAGGCCTACGAACGCGGTCATATCCAGGCCCATTCGGAACCCTTCTGCGGGTTCTACTCACCTTGAGCGCTTCCCTGGTAGAGTTGGTGGCACAAAGGGTTCACTCCCAGCTTAAGTTAAAACCAGGGCTCTCCACCCCTCCCCTAGAGTGAACGTTTCCTTTAAGGCGAAACGGCCGCGAAGCTCCTCCCAGTCGTTAGACTCACATGAGGCAACATGATGGGAACCAGCGCTCCGTCCGGCCCCAGCTTAGTCTCTCTTCCTTCCTTCAGATAGCCTGTATTTCTCCCCTACTTCGTCGCTTTTTAAACAACCTCTCCCACAGACTTCTCTGATCAGCCTCTAATTTCACTGGGTAGATGCTGACCTTCTCAGCCAACCCTCCCGGATCGGGGCTGATGGGGAAGGGGAACGTGTTCCCTAACCCCTGAGCTCCGGTCTGGGGTGGTTGGTTTTTAACAACCTGCTTCATCCCCAATCATACCTTCCTCACATCCCTTTTCCTCTCCTCTTCAGAATCTATACTTTTTTACGCCGTGTCCAAGGTGGAGCCGCCATGCCGATGGACTGCCAGGCCACCAGGCGGGAGGGGTGGTCCCGAATGGCGGCGCCTGGCTCTGCCGGGCTTGTAAGCAACTGCGAGAGGTGATGAGCTATTGCGTCTTGTAGCACAAATAGGGTCACCATGCCCATGGATGAATCTTTGAAAAACCAAACCCATTATACTCCCCCTGAAACAACGACGAAGCTGCCCTCGGGCAGCTCCACCGAAAAAATGGAGCCCCTCACCCCCTGTGCTTGCGCAGGGGACCCTCTATATTTCTCTAACCGGAGAGGAAGCTTACTCCTCTCCTTCGACTACGGGTGCAGGGGGCTTCCCCTCACCCCCTTCTCCTGAGGTGCTTTCGGGCACCTCCCTTTTTCCAGCGGCAGTCCCCTCTTTTCTTGACAAGGGGACTGCCAAGAAAGCCAGCAGGCAGTCCTTAGCCAGCCACTCCACATCGAAGCGGCTCGGTAGGGCAAACCCCCTTAGGGTGGAGAGGGAAGTCAGGCCCCTTCGGTCGCTTCCCTCAAAAGACCTGCTGGCAAGAATCTTAAACCTTGCCGGGGTCAAGGCCTGTGCCTCCACACAAAAGACTGGTGAAGCTGCGAAGGGGACCTGCGATGTCCTGGAAGGGGATGGCCAACTGGAGGCCCCTCCTGTGATAGACATGGTCCTTGAGGAAACCCAGCCTCAGAGGGTAGGGCCTTCCATGGGGGAGAACCGGGCTCGGCGCCAAGCACCGAACCTGAATCCGCCCCTATGCAAGGTCCTCCTCAAACGGCTGGGGCCTCCGAGGCAGCACAAGGAGGGTAAGGATCTCCTCTGACCGGTGCCCCTGCGACCACCAGGACCTTTTCCATTTCGGAGAAGGACCTGGCTGAGGCTGGTCCATCTGGCCTAGGGGCTTCTGTCGGCGGAAGAGAGAAGCGGGTTCATTCCCCGCCCTCCTCTCCTAAAAAGAAGAAAAAGACAAGAAAGACTAAGAAGACTCGGGGCTCCTCTCCATCCGCGGGGGCTTTGGGAACGGATGGGTCTGCTGCCACTTTGGCAAGCGACCAAGCCAAGACCGGCACATTCGGCCCCTCTGCCCCCCCCCGGGTACGGAGCTCCTGACTATGACAAAGACGAAAAGTGCACAGGGCGGAGCCTCGATGACATCAAGGCCCCTGATTCAGAGGTTACCTGGCGTTTTCGAGCCCGCTGGCTTCAAACGCTTCCTCGTTATTCGCTCCACTGATGGTACCATGTTGTCCAAGGGCAACATGATCCATCAGAGGAGAGGATTAGCTAGTGCAATTGGTAGAGAGCCGAAGGTGACCCGTTTCCCGGACGGGAGCCTTCTGGTGAATGCGGTGAATCCCGCCGAGGCAGCCAAGATAAGTGCTCTTCGGACACTTCATGGCACCCCGGTGAGTGTGACGCCGCACTCTACCATGAACTTTGTGAAAGGAGTAGTTTATGCGAAGGAACTCGTTGACTACTCCATTTAAGACAACACCCTAGAGCTGGCCGACCATGGGGCGGTCAAGGTGGAACGTGTGATGAGAAAACAGGGAGGGGCCTCGAGACCGACCCCTACACTCTTCGTCACGTTCGACTGTGACAAGCTCCCTGAGTCGGTGCGTGCCGGTTGGTACCGCTACCGCGTGAAGGCATTCGTGCCACTGCCGCGGCGGTGCTATTACTGTCACCGCTTCGGCCATACGAATCGCTCATGTAGACGTGCAAAGTCGGGGTCACCCGAAGTCTGTGTAAATTGCTCCAAGGTCGCACACGATAAGTCCAAATCGTGTGTGGCCAAGTGTGTCAATTGCGGAGAGCCGCACCCTGCTTCTTCGAAGGTGTGGTGCATATCTCCTTGAGAAAGAAATCCTGGCCTTTCAGGCCCAGGATCGACTCTCATTCCGCGAGGCAAAGGACTTGGTCCTGGCGCGCCCTGCTCTGCCTGGGACGTCATATGCCTCAATAATTAGAAAGGCACCCTCTGCTCCTGGCCCATCCAGGCCAACGAGCATGGTTGTTTCCGCGCCCATTCGGAGCCCTTCTGCGGGCTCTACCCAACCCGGGCGCTCCCCTGGTAAAGCTGGCGGCAAAAAGGGTTCATACCCAGCCCCGGCTAAAACCAGGGCTCCCCCCTCTTCCCCCAGCGTGACCGTTTCCCGTAAGGCGAAACGGCTACGTGCCTCCACCGAGTCGTTAGACTCACAGGAGGCAACACCCCTGAAGATGGTCGCTAGGCCATCTTCCGGGGTTCCTAAAGCTGTTCCCCGAAAGGAAGACAGCAACAAAGGAGCTTCGGCCACTTCGCCCATGCCCCGAGGTGGAGCGAGTGGCTCGGAGACGGTGGTTCCTCGAAAAGAGGGCCGCCCGCCTCCGAAGCCGCAACGCCAGCCTAAGGTTTGGAGGCGGAGGGAGGAAAAGACTCGCATAGCGAGCCCAACCTCCCCCAATAAGTCCTCGAAGGCGACAACGCCTTCAGCGCTTCGTCCAGGCAACAGGACCCGGGGTTCTGCCCCCGGGAAGCGTACGGCCATTCCCGTGAGGGTCTTCAGTTCGAGGAGGGCCCCCGCGTCTCCTCCGAGCTAGGCCTGGAGGGCATATTCCTTCAATGGAATTGCTGTGGACTCCGGGCCAACTGGGAGGAGCTGCGGAGGCTCGTCTCGTCCTGTTCCCCGTTAGCTATCGTTTTGCAGGAGACCATGCTAGGCGCGTGCCCCCTGCCTGCCCTTCCTGGGTATAAGGGTCTTGCGACCCCACCACCGCGGGATGGCCGGGCTGGGGGATGCGCAGTTTACACCCGGCATTATGTCTCCGTTCTTCCTTTCTCTTTAGATACCTCCTTTCAGGAGTGGCTGTGCAGCTGCACCTGGATAGGAAGTATACTCTGATTTCTGCGTACATTCCACCGTCAGCTGACTTCGACGCGGGGGACTTCCGCCGCGTCGTGGCACGGTTGCCGAGGCCCTATCTCTTGCTTGGAGATCTGAACGGCAGGCATCCTCTCTGGGGAGATTACTCCATAAATCCCAGGGGAAAAGTCCTTGCCGATCTGATCGAAGAGCTTGAGATGGGTGTCCTAAACGTGGATGAGTTTACGCATTACTTTCCGAGAACCGCCTTATTTTCTTGCTTCGAACTATCTTTGTGCTCTTCGGATGCACAGCATGATTTTGATTGGTGGGTGGTCGATGACCTCCACTGGTAGTGATCACTTTTCCATTCAAATATCATTTTCAGGGCAACTGCCGCCTGAGAGACCACCTCGGTGGTGCTTGGCGCGGGCGCGGTGGCCTGCATTTCAGGAAATGACTGAATTCTCTATCTCAGTCGAGGAGTTGATGTCGGTAGATGAGGCAGTTGAGTTCTCCAGCAACCTCATCGCCGTGGGCCTGACTACTATTCCTAGGACGTCTGGCCGTTTTGCACGCCGACCACTCCCATGGTGGTCGGCCGAGTGTGAGACGGCCCTCAAACAGAAACGTTATGCATACATGCGCTATAAGCGCCGCCCGAACGATTTCACTGTCTCTGAATTTCGTCGGGCTAGGGCTAGGTTCCGGTATATTTCGAAGCACGCCTGCCGCTCTTCTTGGCGGGCATACGTGTCTTCACTTAACGGAAAGACCCCTTTAGCGGAGGTGTGGAAGCGAGTCAAAAGGATTCGGGGCAAGTTCTCGCAGGACCCCCCTCCCGTTCTCCAGGAGAATGGGACCGCAATCTCGGACCCTGCGTCCGTAGCGGAATCCTTAGCGACCGCTTTTTCCGCATTCTCTAGCCGGGATGCTGCTCCGCCAGCATTCAATGCACGTTGTGATGTCGCGGAAGGCCGCCGGCTGGACTTTACCTCCAGAGGCGGAGAACCCTCCAACGACAAGTTTACTGTGAGTGAGTTGCGTTCCGCTCTCGCTTCGTGCGCGGACACCGCCCATGGTCCGGACGATGTCCCGTATGCCATGATTCGACACCTGGGTGAGCGAGGCATGGCCTTTCTGTTAGATTTGTTCAACAGGATCTGGGTGGAAGGTCTTCTCCCAGACTCCTGGCGAATCGCTACTGTGCTCGCCTCTCGCAAGCCGGGGAGAGATCACTCTACTCCGACCGGTTTCCGCCCAATCTCTCTAACCTCTTGCGTGTGCAAGTTGATGGAGAAATTGGTAACTGTTAGATTAGCCTATTTCCTAGACAGCGGAGGTCATCTGTCTTCTGCACGGTGCGGCTTCCGTAAGTTCCACTCCACGTTGGATGCTCTGCACCGACTGGAAAATGCCGTCGGCGAGGCTTTCCTTCGTAGACAGCACTACGCCACGGTGTTTTTTGATCTGGAGAAGGCCTATGATACCGCATGGCGATACGGTATCATGGAGACTCTCCACACGATAGGGGCGAGGGGACGCCTCCCAATGTTTATATCTGAATTTTTGCGAGATCTTCGATTCCGCGTACGGGTGGGGGGAGCCCTCTCCGGCCCAAATGAGCAGGAAGAGGTTGTCCCGCAGGGAAGTGTCCTCAGTATCACACTCTTTGCCCTCAGCATCAACGGCATCACCTCGGTGCTGTCGGAAGATGTTCTCGTTATGCTCTACGTGGACGACCTTTCGATCTCTTTTGGCGCGGCCCAGATGCCAACTCTGAAGCGTCAACTCCAACAGGCATTGAACCGCGTCTCTCGCTATGCCGAAGCGCACAGGTTTCGGTTTTCCTTGGCCAAGACTAAGGTGGTACACTTCTTCTGCCATCCACGGCTTCACCCCGACCCAGATTTGTTTCTTAATGGGGTGCGCCTGGATGTGGTTGAGTCGCACCGTTTCCTTGGTCTTGTATTCGATCGACGCCTCATCTGGGAGGCTCATATTCGCAGCCTTAGGGTCTCTTGTACCCGCGCTATGGATATTCTCCGTTCCGTGACGTTCAGCGCTTAGGGCGCTGATAGAGCTACTTTTTTATCGATTCTTTGTTCGCTCGAAGCTCGTTACGGATGCGAGTTTTATGCATCCGCAGCCGAGCGTTTATTGCGGAAGGTGGATTCGATCCACCACACCGGCCTTCGCCTTGAGACCGGTGCCTTCCGCACTTCCTCCATTGAGAGCCTGCTAGTCGATGCTGGGGAGATGCCATTCGCTCTACGCCGTGTACAGTGCATTATTCGCCTGTACGCGCGAGCCCAGTGCCTCATCCACAGCTGATTTCGACGGTGCCTATGCTACCAAGAGACGCCAGTCATACCTTAAGCCCTTTGCTTTAGGGCCAGGAAACTCCTTCGAGAGGTAGATATAGCTCTCGGGCCGGTGGCGCCCCTGGTTCTGCCCAGGACGCCACCCTGGAGGGTACCACATTTGGCTATTTGTCGCCACGCCTCTGCTCCCAAAGCTTGTACTGCGCCGGGAGTATTGCGTTCGACCTTTTTGGAGCACACATCGTGTCACGCTGGTACCCTGCTAGTGTATACGGATGGCTCCAAGTCCCAAGAGAGGGTCGGCTTCCACGTCGTATCCCCTCTGTTTGAAGTCAGCGGGGCTCTACCAGGCGCTGCATCTGTCTTCACGGCCGAGCTGGTGGCAATACACCACTCGGTACGGGAGATTACGCGACGTGCCCGGTTCGGAGACCGGATTGTGATCTATAGCGACTCACAAAGCGCCCTGAGTGCTCTCGGGGCATTGGAATCTCCGCATCCCCTGGTTCGCGAAATCCGTGACGCCACGGTTTTGGCGAGCGGGTAGATGTCGAGATTATCTTCTGCTGTGTTCCTGGACATGTAGCAATTGCGGGGAATGAGCGCGCCGATGAGGGCGCCAAAGAATCCGCGAGGACTCTGCGACCGGACTAGCGTTTCGCTCTTCCTCACACTGACTACATGGCAGGAATACGGGCAGCTCTTCGGACTGCTTGGCAAAGAAGATGGGAGACGTTCGAAGGGAACTTAAAGTTGCGTGCCATTGCGCCGCGACTGTTCCCATGGACCTATCCCCCAATGCCGCGGCGGCTTCAGGTTGCTTTATGTCGTATCCGAATCGGGCACACTCGTGTGACGCATCGCTATTTGATGGAGCGCTCGCCTGCGCCCTCTTGCAACGACTGCGTCGTTCCCCAGACTGTTCGGCACATTCTTGTCGAATGTCCCAGTCTTGGTGATCTTCGCGCACGACACCTATCCCGGTACCGGGATGGGCGGGGTCGCTACCGCCTGTCCCTTGTACTCGGGACGAGTGCGTGCACTTTGACTGGTGGACTTGTTGACTTTTTGGGGGAGGCCGGCCTTCTCCCTTTAATTTAACCAGGTTCAATTGTTGTTGTTGTTTTTGTTATTGTTTTTGTTATTGCTTTGTTATTGTTATTGTTATTTCTTTTTATTGTTGTTTCCTGTTCAATTTTTTAAAGTAGCCTAGAACTAGGCTGTTTGTTTACGGCGACTTATGCCTAAGTCGGCAGTCGCCAGATAGTCCCTTAATTAAAAAAACAACAAAAAAACAACACACCCAATCAGCCAAAACCGCGATGCACACACAATAAACCCCGTTTTCGATACACACCCAATCAGCCCAGCCGGCGATGCACAGACAAAAAGCACCGCTTGCGATACACATCCAACCAGCCTCAACCGCAATGCACACTCAATAAGCACTACTTGTGATACACACCCAACCAGCCCCAACCTTGATGCATGCACAATAATCACCGACGACGATAAACACCAATTCAGCACCGCTGGCGATAGACAGCCAATCAGCCCAACCGGCGAAGCTCACTCAATAAGCACCGCTGGCGATACACACTCAACCACACCCACCGGTGGCGCGCACGCAATAAGCAAAGCTATTGATGCACACCCAATTTGCCCCACCGGCGATGCATATACAATAAGCACCGCTGGCCATACACACGAAACTAGCCCCACCGGCGATACACACCAAATCAGCACCGCTGGCGATACACACGCAACCAGCCCCACCGGTGATGCACACCCAATAAGCACCGCCCGTGATACACAGCCAATCAGCCTTCCTGGCGATGCACACACAATAAGCACTGCCTTCGATACCCACCAAGCCAGCCCCAACAGCGACGCATAGACAATAAGACCTGCTGGCAAGATGCACCCAACCAGCCCCACTGGCGATGCACACCGAATTAGCACCGCTGGCGATACACACTAAAACACCCCCCCCCCTCCATCCCCTGCGATCCACACCCAATCAGCACCGCCGGCGATACACCCCCTCCACCCCCACCGGGGATGCACACACAATAAGCACCGCTGGCGATATATACCCAACCAGCCCCACCAGCGATGCGCACACATTAAGAACAGCTAGCGATACATACCCAATCAGGTCCACCGGTTGTAGCGGGCCGAAAATCTAGACTAACCCCCAATCGATCCAACCCGCTTCCTACACTAATCCGGACGTGAGAAATCGAAAGAGTATGAAACGGATTGTATATACAGTCCCTTTACTTACAAAAAATGTACCATGATAATTACAATAATTTATATTTACAAGGAAAGTGTGCACACTTCAAAATGAGGCCAAATTCCCCAATCCAAACAAGATACCAAAAGAATTTTATAACGGGCGAATAGAACAAATTTACTTAAATATATCTACACAACGAAATGAAAAACAACAACAACCGAACGAAAAGGGGCACGCGCTATCACTTGTGTGCTGGAGGTGGGTGGTAGTAGGCTAATACAAAAGGCGGCAGGCTCGTCAGCCAATGCGGGTGGGGAGTTCAGGTGTCTAGCGAGGTATAAAAACCCTCCGTCTCAGGGCTGGGCGGAGCACTCGTCTAGAGAACCCCTCTCGCAGTCCGTCCAAGCTTCCACTCTCTGTAGAAGAGATATATCCTCCGTTTATGATCCATTTACTATACGTGGAAGGGAAACTAATAAGTGGGCATTACCCGAGTAAATTTATCGACTATCTTACCTCTAAATGTATATTCCAACAATTTTCAGCATTAATAATTCTTTAAATATTTATCTTTTAAACTATTCTTTCAAAATATAATCTCTGAAAAGAGAATACAAACATCAATAAAATTAAAAACAAAACAAAATTTAAATTCGTTATTCACACACACACATTCTTACAGAAGGAGGGAGAGGGTATTGGTGAAGGGGGTGGGAGAATGGCCCTTCATACACACTCACATTCGCTCCACCACACGGTGATGCACACCCAATAAGCAACGCTGACAATACACACCCAAACACCCCTACCGGCGATGCACACGCAATAAGCACCGGTGGCGATACAAACCCAACCAGCCACACCGGCGATGCACTGCTGGTAATACACACCCAACCATTCCCACCCACGATGCACATCCAATGAGCACCCCTGGCGATACCCACCCAATCAGCACCGCTGGCGATAAATCTCAAAAATATGTCACTGTACAACATTGAAAAAAAAAACGAAATGAGAATAACCTTTTATACGGGTATTTTTTTTTGCGTAAATCACGAATATAACATCCCTCTCTCCAGTCTGCTATGCGCCCAGTTCGACAGTGAAGTGCTATTCCTAACACAACCGCCCTCTGAACTACCAAGCGATGACACGAGCAACTCAGACGATTCAGAATCTCAAGATACACCATATGTGGCACAGCTTGAATCTGACAAGAAACCACACCTCATCACCCGACCGAAATTCAATTATCTAGCTCGTGATCTAACACTTACTAAGCAACAGAGTAAACTCCTGGCCTCAACTCTGCAACAAAGGAACCTGTTGGATGAACATGCTCGAATTACAGTATTTAGGAAGCGTTCAGATCTACAGCAATCTTCACTTTGGAAAACTTGACTTATTGTAATATCAGACGCCTATTCAATGCCCTTGAGCTGACCTATGAACCAAATGAGTGGAGGTTATTCATAGATGCATCTCTTTACAGCATAAAAGCAGTTTTGTTGCAAATTGGGAACACGATGCCTTCAGTTCCAGTTCCTCACTCAGTCATTTTAAGAGAGACATATGAGAACCTTACTTTTATTCTAGACGGCATAAGTTACAGGCGCACCAGTGGCTAATTTTTGCGGACTAGAAAGTAGTAGCCCTACTTAATGGGCTACAAACTGGATGCACCAAGTTTATGTGCTTCCTTTGCAAGGGGGACAGTAGGGTCAGATCAGAACATTATGTACGCTCGGAATGGTCACCTCAGAAAACTATGACACCTGGATGCAATAATGTAATTCATGAGCCACTAGTTAAGGAGAAAATAATTTTGCCACTACTGCATATAACACTAAGCCTAATGAAGCAATTTACTAGAGTACTGCAACATAACAAGCCATGTTTCCAGTACCTCAAAGCGATCTTCCCTGAAATAAGTGATGCCAGGATTAAAGAAGGCCTATTCGTAGGCCCTCAGATTCATCAACTTATAGCTGATGAAGACTTCGAAGTGACAATGGATGAAACTGAGCTAGCGGCATGGCATGCATTCAAAGATGTATGCAAAGTACTTTGGTAAAACACCAAGGGGCCCAGCGAGAGCGTATGGTAGTAGAGAACCTAATCAAGTGCTACCAAGATCTCGGATGCATTATGTCACTGAAGATCCACTACACTTTCTTCATTCTCATCTGTCCTTCTTCCCAGATAATGCAGAAGATGTTAGTGGTGAACATGGAGAGAGGTCCCATCGAAATAGCATCAATGTCTGGCTGACTTCTGCTGGAACCTGAAGCATGACGCACCTGAGACGTCTTACAAAGGAAGAAGTAAATACTAAAATGTATGCTAACAAACATGCTAATTCATTATATATTCATGAATTAATTACAATGGACAAATTTAATCTGAATTTGGGTGCGAAATACATTTATGGTATCGTGGAAATCGGTATCAATTGCATAATTATTAAATCGGCAATTTACAAGAAAATGTTACGTGATTGAAAATTTTTGTTATCAAATTCGAGTTCAGCAAAACTCAACTTCATAATAAAATACAATTGAGATCTTCTCTGTGTTTTATTTCGTGACACTGAAATTTGTTGTACAATGATTAAATTCAGTATTATACCTTAGTTGACGTCCCCCAAAACTACAATTCATAATTTTATGATGTGTGTAAAAAAATCGGATTTGAGAGAGTTAGTGCTAACACCTTTATGAGATATTGTTATTTATTATCTATGTTGTGTAAAATAACCATCATTAATATTCAATGCCCTTTATTCAAACTTCTCAGGGGGAAAAAGTCAGGTTAGCTCCCAATCCCCCACAATTTTTATCCTGTATCTGCTACTGCTTGCCATAGTTCTCTTACATATTAATTATACTCATACTCTCTCCTTCCACTTTTTAAAAATAATAGTATCTGTTCTATATCCATACTTTTTATTCTATAATTATATTTTCTTTCATGTATTTTAGGCCTTCACAATGTTTTAAAGTGTTTTAAGGTTTCGCATTCTTCTTAACATTTGGTGCATTTGGGGTTGTCTCCTTTATACATTTGTGTTATTCATAAATTCTTCTATGGTATTTATCCATACTTTGTACAATTTTACCATTTTCAATGTCTCTAATATTCTCTTATTTAGCTCAGTCCTCCATCTATGATGTATTTTATATAACTTTCCCTTGTATGTCTCTAGAGACTGTTTGGGGCTCCTATTTCACCTCTAAATGTAATTAATTACAGCTGCGCTACCAAATATGTTTTTCCGTACATAATTTCCAATGCTTTGTATCCGATGTAATTCTTTCTTCTTCCAGCATATAACAGATGTTTCAACTAATATGTCTGACAGCACTACACTTTTCCAGAAAGTTACATGACCTTCAATTAACTGAGTGGGTTAAATTTCTTAACTTCTTGGCCTGGTTTATTTTATTTTCTCGGTTTACCTAGTCTTTATTTTTATTTACAATGGCTATTGCTAAATCTTCATCTCTTCAACAACTTCAATATCCTTTATTTTCTTAGGTTTCTCAGCTCCTTTTCTTCCAAAGATGATGGCATCACTTTTTCAATTGTTAATTTCTAGTCCAAATTTTTTTGTCACCTTTTAAAATGTCAATCATTATTTCTATCTGTTACTAAGTAGGCCGTTATCAATCTATCATCTGCAAAGAAAAGTGAAGGCATACAGAAGCATTCATCCTTGTAGCCAAGTCTTGTTTTACATAACTTCTGTATTAGTATGTTTACAACCATAATAATTATAATCTATTGGAATCCAGTGCATTCTTATCTCATTCCACTTCCAACTTCTATACTCCCCGATCTTTTCATTATATAACTTTTTTCTAGGCAATATTTCAATATCAGAAGAATGACATGTGCCCTTTGTCAAAGCAGCTTCGGATTTCATTTGTTAGGATATTTTCATTTTTAAGTTCTATCAATTTTGTCTTTGTTCGACAGATAAACAGTTTGCAACCCCCATTTGTGCGTGTTATTTTCCTAAGGATCTTGCTCTATATCCCTTTTTTAATCCTAATCGAGCAAAGAAGGTCATTTTTCGGGCTGTCATGAGTATACTCGTAGGAAGTTAGTGGCTCTTTTAACGCAACTATTCCTTCAATCGGCTAAGGCAGAACTGAGTGGAAGCTGGTATCTACGTCGCGTGAAGTTAAGCTACATCGAGTGTGGTTAGCTGATGGATGGAATCCAGATTCAGGTGGATCTGGGCACGGCTGTCCCGGTGCTTTAGCGAGCCGTGGCTCGGATCTCTTCGGGATCGAAGAAGAAAGAGACTCAAATTAAGGGCTGATCGGTAGTAAAAACAAAGGATGATATATATTAATATATATATATATATATATATATATATATATATATATATATATATATATATATATATATATATATATATATATATTAGTGTAGTTGGGTATCAGTCTTTCTTGAATGCAAATTTTATTGAAGAGCGTTGTGCATTTTGCCTTAATCCACCATCTACAAGATGGAATAAAAAAGATAGTTAGAAGAAGAGAAATTCCCCAATTTTGCCAAGAATTGCGCTGGGGAGGGGAAATGCCTGGCGCACGTCGTTCCCCATTTGGTTGCGGCCCCTCGTGTGAGCGAGGGCCCCCACCTTCAAGAGAGGCGTTCAGGAATCGAGAAGAGAAGCCATTTTGCATATTCAAATCCCGTTAACAGCCCCATTTATAAGTGCCCCAGTTTACACTCGCCAGAAAACTCTTTCGGACGCCATAGACGAACAGTCATCTCAAACCAAGCATTTTTTCATGACCCCAAAACGAGTCGAGGAACGTCTTTTGTGAGTCGCCTCGACAAATATGGCTTTTTTAGGTCTTATTCAAGGAGCAACGCCATTAGAAACACACAAACCACTCCTTTGATTTCCTTTAACTTGTGAAACGGGCCATTCTTCCAGTAAATAGAGATTTGAACGAATAGACAGACGAGGGAGGGTCTGTCTCCGAGTAGATAGACAAAAGTCGGAGAGGGGGAGGGTTAACAAATATGAATAGAAGGTGGGGAGAGAGATTACCCCATCCCCCTATTTGAAGACCTGAACGGATGATGCTAAATCAAACTTCCTTAGATAAAAAGATTGCGCTGGAATCAACACGAGGCGATTAGGCTCCAAAATAGGCAACAGCTGCGTTGCGGTCTCCTGGTTCAGCAGGAATGTGGTGTTCTGAAAAGGTGTTGGTTAGAAACCCGACGCTAGAGTAATATGAAAACGACCGAGACTTGGTCAACTCAACTCACATAAGTATAGGAGAACTAAACAGAGGATTCCAAGAAACCCGAGCCAAACTTTGTCAACACCCAAATAGTTTCATTTGGGGGAGTCCCTTGGGTATCGTCGAAACGACCATGGAATCACTTCTTGTCGAACCCGGAGGGGGGCCACTGGGAAAGAGGGGGGGGGGCTCCGACCCTGGAATTTCTCAAAGGGGAAGTAATTTATTCAAGACCACAATTGAAAGGCTTCCAAATTTTAATACTTTAAAAGCGGATTAGAGGGACTAAAGCAGGGTCAATGGACACTACTTTATGGTTATTTAATTACCATTGAATAAAGAGCAATAAATTAATTCAAGCCAAATAGCTATGTCACTTTCTTTCATATTTAGGAAGTACTTCACACCAACGGGGGTATTTCCGCTAGGTACATTGAGAGAGAACAGAGGTTCCTAACGAAATGAGCGAAGTTAGGGAATGGAAAGGGACGGAAGGTACTTAGTCAAAAACTCAGAAATCGAGAGGGCGCGCGTGCAACCCTCCCTGTTCTGACGCCAGCCTCTCTTTGCCATGATGCATTGTTCCACTTCGAAAATTCCCCGTTATCGACGCCCCGATACGTAATTATTAATCAAAACCTCGCGCCCTATTTTATGTTGAGAGAGTGGAGGATCAAGCCAAACAGGCTTAAAAACACTTAAATCTCTTCCTTAGGTCGAGTGGAAGTGGCGCTATAGATGTAGCCGTTGAGATAATTACATAAAAATAAACTAATATTAACCTTAAAAACAAGTTCTCTTGGTTCGCTATGTTCAAACGAGCGAGCGTAACTAAGGCTAGATCGTCTTATTCAAAGATGGCGTCGCAACAAACAAAAGATTTCATTTTAAGATTATTTTTATAAAATTTATGCGTAAATAAAAAAAGGCAAACAACTAATAATCCTCATATAAAACTACCAGATCCAAATTAACCTCCCAACACGTCAAATAAATCAATAATGCAAATAATAACAACAAAACCAAACTGCAAACAATCGGAAAATCGCCGTATCGAAGTCTAATTGAGTTGCTAAATCGGGTTAAAATATTGACTTTTCGTAACTTAATAAGTGGTGATAAATCCTATCCGCCATCAAAATACTACTCCTAGGACAGCATTAAAGTGTTTTTAGCCTGTTTGGCTTGAGAAATTTTTTTTTAAAAAGCACGCGAGCCTCTTTTTTAATAACACTGGTTTACAAAAGAATTTTGGGTTCTGCAGCAAGGATGTGAATATGTGTTTTTTACTAATTTTGTTGTGGTGAATTCAAATTTCTGAACAGTTTGGCTCTATTACCTCTAGTTTTTTTTTTGCTTTCACATACCCCATTTTTATTATACTACATATCAATTCAAAATATAATGTGTATATTTCACCTGTTACAAATGTATATTAGAGAAAAAAACAGCATTAATGGAACTAAATTACTTCGATAATAAAATACACACAAATCCTAGTACAGCAGACAGTTAGAAGTGAGTTTTGGGGGATGATCTTGTGTACTTTGCCTCCGGGATGTCACGCAAGAGCATCCAGCAGAAGTCCCCCATCATGTTGGGGTTCCATTTGCCTTTGTATTTACTCTCCATCTTAGAAATGTCTTGGTGGAACCTTTCTCCATGCTCATCACTCACTGCCCCGAGGTTAGGAGGGAAGAAGTTGAGTTGGGAGTGGAGAAAGTGAATTTTGAATGACATTCGGCATCCCATATCCTCAAAAGACTTTAACAACTTCTCGATACACTCTTAGTAATCTAGTACCCTTGTGTTACCAAGGAAGCCATGGCAGACTGACTTAAATGCTTTTTATGCTCTCAGTTCCTTTAAAGTAAGAAGATCCTCAAATTTATTATCCTTCAGCCACTCTCGAATCTGAGGTCCGACGAAGATGCCCTCCTTGAGCTTAGCAGAACTCAGAGCTGGGAATAGAGTACATCAAGTGTTGGAATGCAGCGCCATTTTTGACCATGGCCTTCACAAAATTCTTCATTAGCCCAAACTTGATATGAAGAGGAGGGAAAAGCACCTTATCCATGTCCACCAGAGGATGTTCTTGGACACTTGTGTTCACCAGGCACGAAAGTGCTCCTAGACCCCCAGTCCTTCTGCGTATAGTGCGTGGACACCGCTCGACTGTTCCAGAGACACAAAAAGTTAGAGTACTTTGTGAAGCCCAGTTGCATACCCACAAGGAGCCCAATGACCTTGAGGTCTCCGTAGAGACTCCACTGGTACTGGTTGTACTTGACAGCTTCAAAAGGAGCTCTATATTGTTATACGACTTGTTCAGATGGACTGAGTGGGCAATGGAAATGCTGGGACATTTATTCCCAGACTTCGCTTGGAAGAGTCTACCAAAAGACGCCAATCTGAAGAATTGTGTGGGAAACCAAGGAAAGTGAACAAGCCAAAGACATTTTTGCAGTAGTAAAACCTGTTTTCCATGTCAAAGAATGAAGTGAAGTCCTTGTTCCGTGTCCTGAAACTGGTGATCCTTACATCTCCCTTGACCAGGTTCCACTGCTTAAGGTGGATGTCAGGAGCTCTGCGTGCTGCTTAGATATATACAAATCACGGGCAAGGTCATTCAGGTCTTCCTGCGTGACCCAGTGGAGCTCATTGCTACTTGCTCCTGAATTAACAGAGACCTTGTCTTCAGAAGAGATCGAATTGGCAGAATATTTCGCTGAAGGTATTTCTTCATCTGATTAAGGAAGATCTTTATTTGCTGGGAGTGTAGGGACAGGAAGATCATCTGAGTGGGGAACCGGTCTCATAGCTGAGGGAACGTTGGGATATTTTATCTTTTTTTCTAGAAGAAGCATTGAAACCAGTTATATTTGTCAGACAAAATTAACAATCATTTGCATGGCTTTTTGGCTCTCTCCAGACCATCGAGACAGCATAGTTGAAGGCTGTTTTCTTGCCATTAAACCATGCACTTACTCCATTATAACAGGGTTTACAAATATGTGTGGGGCCCAGAATTTGTCCTCATCTCCAATTTTAGTCATAATAATGAAAGTAAGCGGTTCTCAGGAGGAAAGTAATTGTTCGCTGTTGAAATTTGGGGCAGCCACTTTGCTTGAATTTAGCCATGTAGATATATTATATTGAGTAGAAAGCATAAATTGGTTAGTGCAAGATACATATTTTCTAATAAATATAATATATAAGATATATATTTTATATTATACCTGAGAACTAATTAAACAATTAGTTCTCAAAAAATGAATAAAACAAATGCTAACCTTTCAGCACGTGTTCACTTCACTGGTTATCAAAAACAGCTGTGGA
Source organism: Ceratothoa steindachneri (assembly GCA_963969495.1). Lineage (NCBI taxonomy): Eukaryota > Metazoa > Arthropoda > Malacostraca > Isopoda > Cymothoidae > Ceratothoa > Ceratothoa steindachneri. Next base: position 101,988,561 of record OZ018325.1, on the reverse strand, counting down.
TTAATAGAGAGTTGCCAGATATTTAATAATATGCTAATACATTAGAACTACCATTGGGATAAAAATATACACTAACTTAAGCTGCATTCTGCCCACAGGTATTTTTAAAAAAACTGCTGGGATGTATTGTCCCATTGGTAACGTAAGGGTTATAAAAAATACAATTCCTAAAATTTCTAATACATGTATACCTCAAAAACTAGAAGTGATGAGTAAAAACTGGTTTCATATCTGAAATCAGCACCCCAAGATTAGGCTAGAACAACTAGTTTTGTGTTTGCCTCAATTTCTCTGTAAACAACTGTAATTACCCGCCGATTAATTCGCCATTGCTTCCATTGGAGAAGGAAGGATTGAAAGTGTCTGTATGTGGGGCAGGGGAAATAGCATCTTCCGCTACATGTCGTCAAAGGCAACTGAGGGGGATAATGGCCCGGGAGGCAGCGTTCCCAAATCTTCCCTCCTACCGAGTCCGATACACCAAATGGCAGGGATGGAATCGTGGAGGGTTGCGGCCCCTGTCCTCTCGGGGCGATTTAGCCAGATGTAGCGAGTGGGTGTGGGGATGGAAGGGGTGCGTGCGATGGAGGAATGAGGTAGGAAATGCGCTTAAAAGGTTACGGGTAGTTGCAAGAGCCTGTGTGGGATCAAGTAAATAGGGATGTCACGTGTGACAATTGGGGTAGTTGTAGGTGAGTTACAATGATAATATTCCAGCAGAGATCATAAAAGATGGTGGCTATCTCTGTCATAGGAATCTTCATATGATTATTTTAAAAGTGTGGACTGAAGAAACTGTTCCTCAACAGTGGAAAGACGCCAACATTGTAACAATCTATAAAAACAAAGGGGAAAAATCACAATGTGGAAACAGCAGAGGTATCTCCCTACTATCTATGGTGGGAAAAGTTTTGGCTAAGATACTCCTCAATCGTTTAATACACCGTATATGTGAGGAAATATTGCCGGAGACCCAGTGTGGGTTTAGACCAAATCGCGGAACAGTTGACATGATATTCACAACAAGACAGCTTCAAGATAAGTGCAGAGAACATCATAAAGATCTTTTTATAGGCTTTATAGATCTGTCCAAAGCCTTTGATACTGTCAATAGGGAACTGTTATTGGAAGTACTCCACAAATTTGGCTGTCCATCAAAATTTATTAATATCTTACGACAGTTTTACGATGGAATGTTTGCTCGCGTCACTGTCGGGGAACTAGAGTCAGAACCTTTCGAAGTTCATACTGATGTAAAGCAAGGTTGTGTGCTTGCACCTGTGTATTTAACATGTTTCTTGTTTATGTTACCACCTTACTCAAGCAGAATATATAAGAAAACAACAGGGTGAAGATAGCTTACAGGCTTGATGGTAACCTTTTCCACATCAGACAATTTCAGGCAGTCACAAAATTTCATTAGAGACAATCTTAGATCTACAATATGCACATGACTGTGCTTTTGTTGCACATATGCCAGAATCATTACAGGCTACACTAACAGCAGTAACAAATGATTATAGAAGGATCGGACACTCTGTCAACACTAACAAAACAGAAATACTATGTCAACGGGCAAATGGTCCCCCACACGATCCACCCATTTTCACTATTAACAACACTGACTTAACCAAAAACAATGATTTTAAATACCTCGGAAGCTATCTCTCCTACAACTGCAGCCTGGATAATGAAATCCAACATCGTTTACGGCAAGCTTTTGCATCCTTCGGTAGCTTAAGGAAAAGAGTGTATGTAAACAATGACCTGAGCTTAAGGACCAAAATAGCAGTCTACAGGGGAGTATGTATCTCGACTCTAACATACTTATGTGAAGCCTGGACCACATACAGCCGCCACATAAAAATGTTGGAGGCCTTCCACATATATTGCCTTGAACGTATTCTGGGAATCACCTGGCGAGATAGGCTGACCCACAACAAAATATTTGAGAGAACTTCATGTACCAGCATAGACTATTATTACACAACACCAGCTCAGATGGCTTGGACACGTAATAAGGACGCCAGAAGACCGGCTACCGCGAAGAATACTCCACAGCCAATTAAACGAAGGTCGACGTTCAGCAGGAGGCCAAAAGAAAAGATACAAAGACAATATTAAGGAAACTTTAAAGAAAATAAATAAAAACCCAGCAAATCTGGAAAACTTTGCCGCCGATCGACATCTTTGTGGACAATATGCCGTGAGGTGGCAGAAGAACTGGAAGATAGCATTAGACAATCAAGAAATGACAGACGTACAATGAAGCAAGCCCGTCAAGCTAACCATGTACCACCCGACGTGAACTTTACCTGTCAGTGTGCAGATCAAGAATAGGATTCTACAGCCATCAACGGAGTCACCGATGATCCCGAGGAGAGCGTCGTCATCGGATACGATGGACTCCTATAAGCAAGCACAATGATAGACGATAGCCTCGAAGTCCTAAAGGCCTACTCGAGGATGTTTACGTAATTTGAGTACCTATTTTAAACCCCCCTTTTCTCATTGTATCGCAATGCACTAAAATGATAAACGCTAAGGCGTTTCGCGACATGTTCTGGCAGTCAATTTCACGTGTTGAATATCCTGTATGATAAGTAATTGCCACACGCACCACTGGTAAATAGTTTTGACTCTATATTCCACTCGTTGCCATGAGTGGGATTTTCACAAGAAGGAAATAGCTTCCTATAATCAAATGTAAATCCCAAATGAAATTTGGTAGGCGTTCTCGAACCTAATTCAGCGGTTGGCAAAGTATAAAACGCAGGCTAAATTAAGCCCGCCTTTCCTCAAAATATTGTCCGCGGCCTAAATGTGGCCCGCCGGTGCTCAAAATATGGCTCGCGGCTGTTAGGAATACGTAAAATGAAATAATAAATTACAAGGTATATGATAACTAGGGCAGTAAAATGTTGACCTAAAAATTGCAAAAAGTTGACTTTATTTTCAATGACTGATATGAACAAAACTTTACTTACTTATTCTAGCGTTGGCTGATTTTGGTACATAATAAGTATTTCCCAATATTTTCCGGCCGAAAGTTGCGGTCTCTATTTAAGAGTTTGTTAAGCATGGAGAATGATTTATTTCTTCACAGACACTGTTGTTGGCTGACATTTAAGGAGATAAGAATAACTTGTTGGTGATATTTTAGGCCTACGTAGTTCAACTATCTCACACATATCATTTTCCTTAAGTCTTCTTTCAATGTACTGCTTGATCTCACAAGGATCGTCATCAAAGAAAGAGTCTCATATGACTCTTTAATTGTGAAATCAGTTCTTTTCCATCCTAGGCACGAAGCGAGCAATTTGACTGTAATTCATTTTAATGGAAAGTAGTTGCGTTGGTAGGTTTTTCTTAGACACGCTATATGTAGCCTTCCGAACGATAATTCCATCACCTTCAAAATTCTCAACAATGCATAATAGAAAGCAGCGTTTAGTCAAATTGCCCAACGTGTTAAAATTGGTTCTTGGGGAGTACCAATTTCTTGAAACAAAGCATTCCTATCTTTATTTTTAACAGTAGATGCCTTGACGCATGCAATTAGAGCATCGACTTTACTATAAAATTATCTTATATGCATTGCACAGTTATGTAACAGATGTGAAACACATCTTACATGGAAAAGTCTTGGGAAAAGTTTCTTGAGTCTTGCTCCAGCCGACACCATATAACGAGCTGCATCAGATAGAAAGTAAGCAGGAATTTTCTCTTGCTATCTCAAATTCTTTTATCATTGATAACTTAATTTGAGGTTACAGGAATGCTTTTGGTTGTGATGATTGCCATCAAATCTTGAGTCAGAAGCGTAATTCCAACTTTGTGCTAGAGTATTAGATGTTTCCAGAGTAACGGTTCCTAAAATACTTTTGGCAGCAACAATATTGGGAATTTGAAATAATTAAAATCTATCCTTTACTAATATACCCACTTGTTTTCATCATTTACTTTGCAGCATTATGTTTTAGGCTGATGTCTTTCGATTATTTGCCACTGCGAAAGCCAGCAAAATCAATAAATCAAATCTCGATCATTTTATTTTTTATTATTTTACTTCTTTTTAATGTGAGCAGACATAAGTGGAAGAAAAAAAAAAATCATAATATCGTAAATTCACTATTGAATGGAATTATCAATATTTCTTTACGAAAATGAAAAGCTCTTTGCCTAAATGTATTTTGTGAAAATATGAGACGAAACATGGTAAAACATGATAAATAATTAGAAGGATCAATAACAAAGAAATATAGTGAAATGCTTGATGAAAGAACAATTTTACTAACATATTAAAAACAGATGTTCAATTTAACTAAGTGACTTACATAAGAAATTACAAAATTGTAAAACACAGCAAACAATTTTCGGGTAGGGAATTTACTAAAGTACCAGGTTGATAGCTGGTAATTAATTTGCGCTGAAAAAAAAACAAGTCAACTTTATATAAACTATGTTTATCTCGTCGTAAAGTGGTTAGGCGTGCTGTAGATATCGCAGAGAATTTTGAAATACAATTAAAAATAAAATTTAGTTGTTTTTTTTTTTATTGATCTTTGATTAATATTGGGATATTTGAGACACCACTCCGCTATTGATCTTAATTCGAGGAATTTCGAGTGATTTTAAAATGACAGAAAAAAAGAATTAGCAGCGATTAGGCCAACGAAAGACACAACAATAGATCTACATACTTAAAGAAGTCGAAGAATGTCTCGCAAAATTCAACCTTGACTCTAGTAAACTCGTGAATGTGACTACTGATGGAGGCCCAAATCTGACGGATAAAAATAAATGAGTACTACGAAGAATTCAAGATAACGAAGAAGAAATAAATCCAGGGCAAAAACTTTCTTTTCACCGTATTATGCCCTAAGAAATTCACTCTACACATGGTTAGAAAAAAAAATAATGTACACAGTTAAAGCCTGTCGCTGAATTCTTCAACTTTATTAGATCAAAATCATTGAAGCGTAGGCAGTTTACAAACTCATTAGAAGAAATGGATCAGAATAGACAGATGTTATGCTTTATACAAATGTAAGATGGTTAAGTTTAGGCAATGTTTTCAAAAGAGTTTTGGAACTATACGGCGAGAATGAGTTGTTCTTAAAAATGAAACAAAGCAAGATTTGGCCCAGTTGAAGTATACCAATTTTATTGCACATCTTGCTCTTGCTATTAACGTATCTTATTTATAAAATCTCAATTTGAAATTACAAATAAATGGGAAATTTGTGCAGGAAATGCATCATGAAGTAAATGAGTTTTTGACTAAATTATTGCTTTTTACTGGACAAATGCAGAGTATGCAACTTGTTCATTTTAAAACATTGCAACCGGTCGAAGTTTCTACTGAAAGGGTGGAAAAATATTTTTTCAATTTGAGGTTTTGCATATCGAGTTATTGGGTTGAGGAATAAGTTCTTGCGGTTTTATCAAATTTATTCATTACCATTAACAATTTTAGAAAAACTTCATTTAATCAAAAATGTATTCTCCGTTGTTGTTTACGACTTCTTTCCAATGTTCAACTAATTTTTCGATGCCTCTGCAATAAAAATCTTGGGATTTTGACTCGAAGAATTCGTCTAACCAAATTGTTGGAGAGCGATCGGAACAGATGGAAATCCGATGGAGCCAAGTCTGGCGAATATGGAGGATGCGGAAGGATTTACCAATTAAGCGTTTGGATGGCGTCTTTTGTCATGTTGGCAATGTGAGGACAAGCATTGTCGTATTGCAGAAGGACTCCATAACGTCGATGAGATCGCTTTTCACGAATAGCTTCGGCGAGTCGATACATTTGTCGAACGTAGAGTTCTGCATTGACAATCTCGTTGTTCGCAAGGAGCTCATAAAGAATGATGCCTTCACAATCCCACCACACACACAACATCGTCTTTCGTGGATGAAGTCCTTGCCTTAATCGCGGAAGTGTTTTTTTATTGGGGCTAAGCCATTGTTTTCGATGGTTCATGTTGACATAAACACACCACTTTTCGTCGCCAGTGATGATGTGGTGAAGAAATCTGTCCTTATATCCGCGAGTAGCCTTGTGACGAGCAAGCAAACCTGCGGCAATCATGGAGCGTTGAAGATGGTTGCTTTCGCTCAAAGCGTGCGGAACCCACGCACCGAGTTTTTTTAACTTTTCCCATCGAATGAAGGTGATTCACTACAGTTTTCTGATCACACGCCGATTGTAAAGTTATTTATATAGTCGATTGACAAGGATTTTCATGAAGAAGGTCGTTCAGTCAATCTTCATCCAACTTAATGGGGCGACCAGAACATTCTTCGTCATTAAGATTAAAATGACCGTTTTTGAAACGTGAAAACCACCATTGAGCTGTCCTCTCTGATAAAGCAATTTTCTCCGTACACAGCACAAATATCGCCACGAGCTTTGGCTGCGTTTGCATTGCTCCCGTCTCGATTGAAAATGAATAACAACAAGTGTCAAAAATGCACCTTTCTTTCAACTTGACATTCCATTTTGAGGGTACAGAACAAAAATTAAATTAACACAACTTCTAAATAAACCGCAATAACTTATTACTCAACTTCAAGACGTAGCCTAAGCAAAAGCCTAATAGTCTACAATGTTAAGAGACGTAGCCTAACCTTTGCAAATTTTGCTCTCATTATTTATTATTGTTTCTTAATATGTGCACAAATCACGTCAACAAAACTCAAATCAACACAACATTAAAAAAAAACAAGAACTTATTCCTCAACCTAATATCAGAAGATTTAGTGACTTCATTGATAGAGAGTGATTTCCGATGGCCAATTAAACCTCTCAACTTTGTTGTGGATGAAGCTCCCCCTAATTTTTAAGCTTGAATTGATCGAACTTACAAGCGATTTTCGGCATTCAAAACTTTTCCCATTGATGAATTCCTCATGCGTTTCTGAATGATGAGAAATTCCCACGGTTAAAGGAGTTTGCTAAGAAAGTATTGTTAAACTTTCCCTCGACATATATTTATGAACAGATATTTTCTATCATGTAGAATACTAGAGCTAAATTAGGTAGTGCAATAACCGAGGGAAGCCTTGAAGCAATGTTTAGAAGTGTTATATCAGAAAAAGAGCCTGACTAAAAGTTGGTTGCAGCCACTCGTGGCATAAAGTTTGCTAATTAAGACTAATTACATAATTCTTATGTTTATGTGTTCTCATTTGTGGGTTTTATTTTAATTTGAAAGTAAATATTAGGTATATGGCCCGCGGTACTTTAGGAAAAGTAAAAATTGGCCCTCTGTGTCATAAAGTTTGCCCACCCCTGGCCTAACGTATTATCAAAGTTTTCGTTTTGAGAGCCATGCTTCTTGATTTGCACTTACTTTGATTCATATTTATTTACTTGTGATATAACACTAAGTAAATACTTCGTTTAGGTCTTACTGTATTTCCTCTCGATTTGGTTTGTGTTCCGCATCGTCTTTTACGAAGAAAACAATACAGGACCCCAAACTAACCCCTGTTAGTAAATTTGGTACAGCCATACGATTCTCCATTTATTGCCATTTTTTGTGTAAGTTTGTAAGCAGATATGGACAGGAACACTACACCTACTTTGGTGATCTTGAAGATCAAGGATCAGATCATCAAAAAGGTGATCAGAATAATGTGATCTTGAAGATCAAGATCGTGACTTTGAAAATCACTTTTCAAGATCACTATATATGAAATGAAAAAAGTTGTCTTGTAAACAAAAACAAATTATTTTGTTAATCACTCCTGACAAGTATCACTCCTAATACTCCCTGAGGGCTGAGTCAATACAAGCAAGCATCGCATCCTACCTATGTACTATGTACAAAAATAGATTTAATTGATGAAAATGGTATATTTAAGTTTAGCAGTTCGAGTACAATGGATCACAACTGTGGCGCTCAATTGCAAGGTGGATTTACCCCTATAAGCAAAATAAGCACGTGCTTAGGGCATCAAGGGAAGGAGGGGCACCTCAGATTTTTTTAATAGCCGAATTAACCATTTAAATTATTAAATTAATTAAATTTATAGCGATTTTCAAATTTTAATGAAAAATGAATAAGTTCTGTATATAAAGCGTTCTCTCTTGTGTCAAGATTATCCTGCAAAAATAAAGTACACTATGCATTTTTTTTTCAAAATGTAGGTGGTCAGTCTTTTTACAATGCTGCTAACATTTCTGGGCGTTATAAGGGTGCATATGCAGCGAAACTTTAGAAAAAAACAAGTTTGCTATATACAAGGTGTCCCAGAAAAAAGTTAACCGTACTTTGAATTAGTATAACTCAAATCCTATTGGAGATTTTTGGGTCCTGTAAAAAGTGTTTTATTTAACAATTATTTATCCGTCGATTCTGGAAATTTCATTAATTTTCCTTTTATGATATTGATACACTAATGGGTTTAGTGGAGGCTATCAAAAATATGTTTGCGCAAGGAAGTAAAATAATGATACGAAGGCTAGGCCACCGTGCACTTTCAAGAGAAGCGTAGGGAGCCTAGGTAGCTTAGGTCACTGTGCGATTCTTCAAACAAAGCCTAGGCCATTTTACGGTGTTTTTTCAGCCACACTGTGGTATGGTCTCGTCCTTATTGCTTACTAAGCAAATCAAAGCGTTTCTGTGTAAAGGTTTACTTTCATAGAACCCTTTTAATCATGCAGTTAATTAACAAAAGATCAACGCGTATTCGTAGTCACAAACTTTATTAAGACTGGCAGTATTAAACAAGTACAAGATTCATTTGGACATCGTTTTCCAGGTAGGCCCCCACCAAGCTAGCCCATAATTTGGAAAAATGTTCGTAAATACCAACATGAAGGAACATACTTAAATCTAAGTAAAGGTCGTTCGGGTCGTATGAGAGCCATAAAAACAACACAAAATATCGAAAATGTTCAGATGAGACTTCTTCAAAATCCACATGTATCAGTCAGAAAGAATGGGTTATAATTGTCAAAGTCATCATTTAACCGCATAATTAAACATGACTTAAAATGGCATCCCTATGAGATGCATGTAAGACACCAGCTTCTTGAAACTGATTTTCCTCGTCGTAGACAATTTGTCGAATGGCTTCTCCATAAACCTGCTCGTTTCTTGGAAAACATTGTGATTGGTGACGAGGCAGCCGTTTTCATGAATGGAAAGGTAAATAGCCATAACATTCGGCAATATGCGCCAAGCTTTCAACTTTGACGCACGTATTTGTCAGCAGAACGTGTCTTTGTGGATCGGAATATACGGGAATGGCTATCTTGTCGGCCCATTGTATTACGAGAATAATTTGAATAGTGCTGCATACCTGAGCATAATCAAGGAAAGGATCTTCTCGGACCTCCGTCAGATTTAGGGCAATCAATTCAATAGACTTTGGTGGATTCACGACGGCGCACCAGCTCATAGACAGCTTGCTGCAAGAACAAAACTAAGAGAAACGTTTGACAACCACATTGTCGAGCTAAATCATGCAATTGAATGTCCTTCAAGATCCCCTGACTTAATCCCGTGCGATTATTTCTTATGAGGATATATAAAGAATAAAGTGTATACTACACCACAAAGCACCAACCAATTAAGAGATAGTATCACACGTGAAGTCAATAGACTTAAGGAAAATCACAAGTTAATCAAAAAAGTTGTTCAATCAATGCGATCAAAGGCGCAACTTTGCTTGGAAAGAAATGGAGGACATGTGGAAGGAAACGGTGCTTAGAAAATTATAAAATGAATTTGTATTACCTATAGGAAGAAGTGTTTTTGTTAAAAATGAATTTAAATATATTTGTTGATTTTAAACTTTGAAGTTTCATTATTTTACTTCCTTGCGCAAACATAATTTTGATAGCCTCCACTAGACCCATTAGTGTATCAATATCGTAAAATGGAATTTAATGAAATTTCCAGAATCGACAGATAAATAGTTGTTAAATTTGTTTTGCTTTACAGGACTAAAAAATCTCTAATGAGTTATGAGTTATACTAATTCAAAGTACAGTTAACTTTTTTTCTGGGACACCTTGTATGTACCCTGTGCAGCTCATTCACTAAATATGTTGGCCAAAGGGCTGTTGACTGCTGTCAAGAGGTTATTAATTTCTTCTCTACACTAAGATTACTCTATACTCTTTCTTCAGCCTCAACCAGCAGGTGGAAAATTCTTAAAGATCGTATGAAAAATGAAAGTTTCTTGAAATCCCTCTGTTTATACAAGATGGGAGGCACATGCTATGGCAATAGCAGAAATTTTTAAATCGTTCCTTGAAATTTTACAAGCACTAGAATATATAGCCGAAGAGCAGTCACAAAAGGAAGACGCTAGAACAGTAGCAAATAATATTCCAGATATGTAAGATGCAAGAGCTAAGATTCGAGGCAAGCTAAGCTTGCACCGGGCGGGGCGCTGAGTCCCTTCAGTACGGCAGCCAGAAAACCACATCGCCGTGCCCCTTAAGAAGTGCATAAGTTGGAAGCTGAAAGCGATTATATCAAATTGAAGATTTAGCTCAGCTCATTCAAAAGAAAGACACTCTACTGCACTTATAAGCAAATAACACAGTCAAACCCAATACGGTGTCAAATTTCATGCATTTAGTGAGAATATTTTGTAAAGTTCTAAAATTTAGCCCTATCCTCAAAGCTAAATTAAAAGTTAGATCGTCTCAAAATATGGGTTAATTGTTGCTATTGTCGAGTCTGACAAATTGGTAATGCAGATACTAAAAATAGAACAAGAGAGGGCATTTCCTAACATATTTCATTTGGTCAGTCAAGTAAATCTGTTCAAACAGTCTGGGTATCTTTCGAGCTACGATTGAATAAGGGACGGTATAGATTGTAGACAGTATAAATTTTCTATTTTGTTGCCTAAGAATAGTAATTTAATGGAATTAAGAGTGTTAACTCTATATGAAATAGTATCACATACTGGTTATACTTGCTGCTCTCAGAAAGAAGAAAAATAAAATTTCGGATACCAAAGCATTTTTCAAGCGTCGAACGATTAATAAATGGTTGCTGTCGTAGAATGCCCACCCTTTTTGTTCTAAGAGTGCTAAGAGTGCTAATATTGATATCTTAAAGAAGAGAGCCGTTGGAAACACGTAAGGATATAGAGAAACGAACAATAATTCCCAAAATAAACTTATATTTTAACTTTAACAATTCAATACACAAAAATTAAACATTAACCACAGCAATACTCCGAATATTATCATACACAAGAATTAATTCTATTAGTTTGACCCTCTAAAATTGGTTAATTTCGCTACACACATCAATATGTAAGATTTAGGCTTACGGACTCTACTGGAGTTTAAATACTTCAGGAATTTTATTGTCTCACGACGCGTGCCCCCGGGCCAGATGTAGGTGGGCGGGATCACGAGGTCCTTTTGGCGAGGGTAGCAGCTGGGGGGTCCACACGGTATTTAGGGCTCCCCCCTGAATACCAAGGTAGTCGTGGTCTCTCTGGCAAGATTGAGTCGAACTTGGTTCTTAAACCAAGTTAACTTGGAGTGCGGTGTGAACACCGAGTACCGAGCTCGAGGGCAGCTTTTCTCCTTCGTTACTTAATTCCTCATGGGCGAGGACTGAACTCGGTGAGGGTCTTCTTCAAGGGCGAGGATCGATGAGGGGGGGGGGGGGTTCTCTGACGATAATAAGTTACACTTGAATAAGTTAACTTAAAGGTCGGTCTGGTAACCAGAAACTAGCTCGAGGATGAGCTTCTTTTTAGTTCCAGTCTTCCTTAAGGGCGAGTATAGCGGAGGGCGTTTCTCTGACGAGAATAACTTAAACTTGGTTCCTCAACCAAGTTAACTTATGAGTTCGGTGTGGCCACCGAGTAACGGGCTCGAGGGGGAGCCTTTTCCTTCTTTCCTTAATTCCTCAAGGACGAGTAATACCCCTGGTGTTTAAGATGCACCAGGATATGAGGAGTCTCTCTGACGAGAGTAAGTTGAACTTAACAAAGTTAACTTAACGTTTGGTTTGATAACCAGGGACTAGCTCGAGGATGAGCTGTTTCTTAGCCCCTTAAGGTAGGTAGCCCTGCCTCTCTTGCAGGGTACTTCTTGGTCTGGCGAGCCAAGTAAACTACCTGTCCAGTCTCGGTAGCCCGATCTTAATCCGGGGACTTCGTCACCTGGAGACTGACGTATACTACCAATCCACTCTAGGTAGCCCGGTTTTAATCCGAGGACTTCGTCACCTGGAGACTGACGTATTCTACTAATCCAGTCTAGGTAGCCCGGTCTTAATCCGGGGACTTCGTCACCTGGAGACTGACGAATTCTACCTCTATTTTCCTCAGTGTTCCTTATTTATACGTCGTCACCCCACTGGGGGAGTGCTAAGAGGATGGGAGGCTTGATGACGGGCCCAGGAGGGTTCTTATGCCAAACGGTTTTCTCACCAAGTCTTACATCGGCTCCTCGTTAGCCTTCGAGCTTGGGAGAAACACGTCTCCAATTTCTTACTTGACGTGAAATTGAATCTCACTTTCCTGGGGGAGATCTTGCATTTTAACCTTTAGGTCTTTCATAGAAACGAGTGGTGCGGCGCTGCGGTTACGCGCTTGACCCGACGGTGCCTGGGGCCGGATGTCTTTGCGGTAATCGCCTCGTGACTCCACCGCGAGAGAACGGGGGAGTGACGATTCCCCTATAGTTGCGTAAAGCGTCCAGTTAAGCTCGATCAAAGGCCGTTCGAACTTTCGTCTTGACCTTCCAAGCATACCATACCAATGTTATTTAGATTACAAGATTGCCACTTTTTGTACGAGAAAACGGAAAGAAACGCAAATTGTGGCTTCTGTGAATTAGCTGCATGTGGAGCCGAGCCTTCATCATCAAGATTGGCATGGAGTTAGCGAAGGAATTCATTCGAGTCTTCTCTCTCTACTGATTTAAATATGGCCTCCAAGAATTATGCGTGTGAGATCTAGGTTAGTAGTTAACGGTTGCTGATAATGCCATGTACAATTTTGTCAGCGACTCTGAAACAATTCTTTACTTCAAAGAGGAAGGTCTCAATCCTGTCAAATGTGAGCAATTTTTTACAGGATGCAGTCAACCGGAGGCTCCATAGTCTAAATCGGTGTCAAGTTTACAAATAAATTAATATTTAGCTCCATCGGAAAGAATATCCTCGTCCTTAAAAAATATGAATTCTTAATTACCTAAATTCCACACATGATTAACACAAGGCCTTCAAGGAAGAGCTCTGGGGAGAGACTGGGAAATCCATTCCTAAATCCATCACTCCTCAAATCCTATTGAAGGGCTATAACCTAATCTCAATAATACTGAAATTTCAATATGAACCAAAATTAGATCGGGAATGGCAACCCCCCCAAAATGAAGGAGGTCAGAGTTAAACCACCGGCGTCAAAGACCGATATCGGCCAGTCAAGCCTCAGCGATTAAAAGCGACGATATTGTTCTCATCAAAGAACCTCACCTGGAAGCTTTCAATTATCCCTTAGGGAAGATTATCGAAGTATAAACAATATGAATGAAAATTTTCCGAGTGCTGTTATCATGAAGGGTCAAACTCGCGAAAAAAAATTCCGAAGACATGAATCCACAGACATATTTCAACTTTGATTCATCTTCTAAGCGATTATTGCAAAATAGAAATAGTAGCTAAACAATGCTGGGGAAAGCCTACCGAGATTCCAGCCAGAGGGTCGAAATCACGGACTAACAGGCTCGAAAGAAAGTAGACTAAAGACCCGATGGATGATCTATTAGGAGGGAAATGATTAACAATTAATTATTTTCGTATATGTAAAAATAATAATTCCATATTAACAGTTGTAAATTATGATTTTTAAATGTATATTTGTCATTTGGGGGATAATCTGGTTTTTAGTTTGCTTTTTTTTATTTTCCTCATTATTAATATTATTAAGGACCGCTCTGCCAATTAATACAAGAGTCGAAAATTTAACCTAATTTAGAATCGCCCGCTGGATTATAGGAAAGAATCTACAGGGCTATAAACACACTACACCAACCCCCGACATACACACATATATACATCAGTGACAAACACACAATACAAGAATTGTTAGTCAAACACAATTTGTGTTTACGAATAAGATATTACAATAAAACTTAAATTTCGGTGACCATATATATATATATATATATATATATATATATATATATATATATATATATATATATATATATATATATATATATAATACTTGTAATTGATTTGTTCCTCGGGAATCTGATATGTAGTAGGAATATGAAGATCCAGGTGATTACACTAATCATTTATTGGCCGGACGTTTCGGACCTTCACTAAGATCATCTGCGACTGTATCGACTAATGAGAAGGGAAAGGAATATTAACGATAACAGTTAAAAGAATGAATTATATAATGGCTAAAAAAGCGGATGAAGACAAGTTAAAATAATAAAATTGACAATTATTGAGATTAAAGTAAAAACACATAACAATTCTATATATTGTTTTTTTGTGTTTTTACTTTAATCTCAATAATTGTCAATTTTAGTATTTTAACTTGTCTTCATCCGCTTTTTTAGCCATTATATAATTCATTCTTTTAACTGTTATCTTTAATATTCCTTCCCCTTCTCATTAGTCGATACAGTCGCAGAAGATGATCTTAGTGAAGGTCCGAAACGTCCGGCCAATAAATGATTAGTGTAATCACCTGGATCTTCATATTCCTACTAATATATATATATATATATATATATATATATATATATATATATATATATATATATATATATATATATATGATGAAAATTAATGCAATATCGCAAGAAAAGATGAGGAATTAAACCACATTCTCCGAAGACAATTTAATTCAGAACAGTTTCGCTGTATCTCACACCCTTTTTTAACTGACACTGGATAGAAAATATAAGAAAAAAAATGCATACAAGCATAACAGGTCGTGAAATATCCCCTTTTATCCCCAATCCCCTACTTGTGGCTAATCTGGGGGGGGGGGTTAGGCCTAAACATATTGAAGGGCTGACATTTTACTATTTTATTTATTTGTTTTCTTATTACAGGATTAGAAGAAAATTGCCCCTTAGATAGATTTAAATTAGGAACTGACGATATCAAGCTCGATTCTACGATTCTTCTCTTAACATAGTTAGCCGATTTGAATACCATTTTACTTCCATTGAAATCGATCGTATGATTCTTGTCTCTAACATGGCAAAATATTCCACTGCTTTCGCTGCCCACTCTAATATCTCTTTTGTGTTCATACAATCTCTTGTCTAGATTTCTTCCCGTTGCCCTATATAAACATTATGGCAATCGTTGCATGGTATTGCATAAACTCCTATGTTAATATGTTCTTTGGATTTCCTAGCAATCATCAATTGGTTTAAGGAATTATTATATTTAAAGACTAGATTAATACCCGCTTTTCCAAATGTGTCCTTTAAACTATTTAATTTATTATTAAATGACAATGTTATACATTTGTTAAAGTCATTAATGCGGGAAGGCTTATTACCATTTTGCAGCTAGGAAAACATTCTATGGTAAAAAGCCTTCCCGCACTAATGACTTCAACAAATGTATAACATTGCCATTTAATAATAACTGTTCTGAATTAAATTGTCTTCGAAGAATGTGGTTCAATTCCTCATATATATATATATATATATATATATATATATATAAATATATATATATATATATATATATATATATATATATATATATATATATATATATATATATATATATATATATATATGATGAAAATTAATGCAATATCGCCAGAAAAGATGAGGAATTAAACCACATTCTCCGAAGACAATTTAATTCAGAACAGTTTCGGTGTATCTCACACCCTTTTTCAACTGACACTGGATAGAAAATATAAGAAAAGTGCATAACTAAGCATAACGACCAGACCTTGTGTTATGCTTATATGCACTTTTTTATATTTTCTATCCAATGTCAGTTGAAAAAGGGTGTGAGATACACCGAAAATATATATATATATATATATATATATATATATATATATATATATATATATATATATATATATATATGAATCCAGCATAGGGCAAGAAACAGAAAAACGGGGTAATTTCCTAAGGAAAAAGTTATTTCCCACTTCAAAAAATTCCGTACTAGGGTGGGATTCGAACTAAGCACACTGAGGCAGCGAGCAACCGCTTTGGTCTCAATTAAACCGCCTTTTAGACCACTGAGATCAAAGCGGTTGCTCACTGCCTCATGTGCTTGGTTCGAAGTAGGAAATAACTTTTTCCGAAGAAAAATGATCTTGTTTTTCTGTTTCTTGCCCAAGGCTGGATTCATATATAATAATAATAGGTATTTATAATGCGCCCTTCAGGGCTGTTAGCCCTTCCAGATCGCAGGTTGTGTAGCGAGTGTAGAGAAAGTTTACAGGAGAGAGAAGGCAATTCTGAAGAGATGAGTCTTCAGGAGACGTTTAAAGTAGCAAGAGAGGGAGAGGATCGGACTTCGGCAGGAAGAGCATTCCAGAATCTAGGAGCACAAACTGAGAAGGAACGGTCACCCATCGAGCAGAGGACAAAATGAGGGGTGTTCAGGAGGGAAGCGAGGTTAGACCGGAGTGCCCGAGGAGTTTGACGACAGGAGATACTTGTAGCAAACGAGAGATAAGGTGGAGCCTCAAGATTTAGGGCCTTTAGGTGATGAGAAGAATTTTATAGTGGTTACGGAAGTGAATAGGTAACCAGTGTAGCTCCTCTAATAGAGGCAGCGAAGGAGGAGCCGGGCAGCATAGTTTTGAACTAGTTGTAGGGAGCGAAGTGAGGAAGAAGGGAGATTCACTACAAGAGAATTGCAGTAGTCTAAGCGTGAGGTAACGAAGGCATGAATAGCAGTCTCAAGGCTTCGTCGATCAAAATGGGATCGAACACGTGAAAAGTTGCGGAGGAAACCGAGGGAAGACTTACAGATACGATGGATGTGCGGTTTTAATTAGAGTTGCTCGTCGAAAATAACACCAAGATTACTGACAGTATCAGAGAAGGCGACATTGGTTCCCCCAAGGTTAAGCCAGGGGAAGAGAGCTTTAGATTTCTCCACCATCGAAGCGGTACCAACAAGGAGAACTTCAGTTTTATCGTGGTTAAGTTTGAGTAAGTTGGCAGACAGCCATTCGTTTATGGAGGTGTAGGCTGAAAGGAGCTTGGTAATTGATTGAGAGAAGGACACCGAGGATGAGAAAAGGTATATCTGAGTGTCATCAGTATAGAGGTGGAAGGACAGGCCCAAATCGCGAAGAAGGGAGCCAAAAGGAAGTAAGTAGATGCGAAAGAGGAGGGGACGAAGGACTGAGCCCTGAGGCAACCCAAAATGAATGGGCGCGGGCTCGGAGGAGAGGTTATCGAGCGCGACCGACTGAGTGCAGGATGAGAGGTATGAGCGGAACCAATCAAGTACAGTGCCTGAAAGACCAAGGAAAGTGTCAAGACGATCAAGGAGGACA
This sequence comes from Ceratothoa steindachneri, assembly GCA_963969495.1. Classification (NCBI taxonomy): domain Eukaryota; kingdom Metazoa; phylum Arthropoda; class Malacostraca; order Isopoda; family Cymothoidae; genus Ceratothoa; species Ceratothoa steindachneri. The sequence goes on along the minus strand of OZ018325.1, from coordinate 101,971,044 downwards.
GTGTGGTCGATGGTCTCGAAAGCAGAGGAGAGATCTAGGAGAACTAGAATGGACGTACAACCCCTATCGGCTGCTCTACGTAAACCGTCTGAAACATTAGGAAGAACGGTTTCACCAGAGTGCTTCGCTTTGAACCCCGACTGGTACATTTCATCGATATTGCAATTAGAAATATGGTCATTAAGGCGAGAGATAACCACTCTCTCGAGGACCTTAGAGAGGAATGGAAGCGTTGCGATAGGGCGATAGTTGGATGGTTCAGAGGAGTTAAGGTGTGTTTTTTTTAAGGATAGGACGAATTGAGGCATATTTGAAGGAAGAGGAAACCACTCCCGTGTCAGTGAAGTGTTAATGAGATGAAGAATCAGTGAGCGACAGCAGGGAGAATTTGTTGGGGGAGTTTGGGTGGAAAGACGTCATTAGGGGATCCAGATTTGTTAGAGCGTGAGATCAGGGCAGTTACTTCCTCAGAGGACGCCCGAGTGAGGTTAAGCGACAATGGAGTATGGTCAGGGAGAACAGCATTACCTCTTTCATACGACTGAGGTAGTACGGCGCGAAGGTTAATAACTTTATCAGAGAAATTTTTTTGAAAGAGTAGAGGGGTTGATGGGGGGGAGAGGTGGGGGAAATGGGGCTAGACGAGGAAAGAGGAGAGAGGAGACGAAAGATAGTCCAAGGGTTATTCTTGCTCTCAGACAAAAGTTTGCGTGAATGAGCCTCGCCTGCTGATTTTAATTTGGAAGAATAGGTCGAAGTAGCAAGGTGATAGGCAAGTGAGAGGGTGGTCGTGTCCTGCCCACGGGAGCGTGCTTTACGAAGGGTTCGTTCATGAGCACGTAAGGACCTCCTTGAACGAAGGGGCGCTGTGATGGTAGTTTGAAGGAGGAGTGATAAGGAGGGGGGCGTGCGCGCCAAGGCAGGCGAGTAATGATTGGTTTGGTCAGGTGAAGCAGTATTATCAATAGGAGGTATGGCAGAAACAACGTCGTTAAAGAGAGAAGTAGTATCAATTGACGATAGTCGCCGGAATGGAGTAGGATCTCGGGACGAGCGAGGAGGTAGGTGGTAGGGAATATAGAATTTAAAATTGACCAAGAAGTGGTCGGAAATCGTATTAGAAAGGTCAGTTGCTGTTAGACTAGAGATATGGAGGTTCGAGATGACTAAGTCCAGGGTATTACCATGTATGTGTGTTGGGGATGACACATGTTGCGTAAGGCCCGAGATGAGCCGGGAGGGCGGTAAAGGACCACAATAGTCAGAGTGGGCACAACACGTGAAACAGCAATGAGCCTCAAATGAGGCTAGAGGTAGGAGGGGGGTGAGTTTGAAATTAGTGCAACTCCCCCTCCACGGGGGTTCCGAGGAACATGCAGGAAAGAATGACCCGGAGGGGTTGCAAGGGCAGTGCATGAACCAGAATCAGACTTGAGCCAGGTTTCTGTAAGGCCAAGGAAGGAAACCTCAGTGCGAACAACGAGGTCATAGACATACTCCGACTTATTGGTCAGGCTCCCAATGTTCAGAAGAGACGCCGACAGCGCCTCAATATAAGATAAGATTTATTAAGAAGGAGTTACAATGAGTATTTTTACAAACACATGATTAAAATAATTAGGTTAATAGTGGTGAAGAACACAAACACAAAAGGACAGTAGAGAAGGGAAAGTTACATCCAAAAGTAAGAACGAAGTTCCATGATCGGTGGAGGACACTCATAATTTTTACAATTGGTCACCGAAACTTAAGTTTTATTGTAATATCTCATTCGCAAACACAGATTGTGATTATGACTGACAATTTAGGTATTGTGTGTTTGTCACTGATTCCCCTAAAAATGGCTTAGGATCCCTCAGCCCAATTAGCCACCCTCAAATAGGCTATAATTGTAACCCCCCATTTAGTGTTATGGATCAATTTACAAGCAGCAATCTCCCTAAACACATACCAGGTGAAATTTAATAATACTTTAATTCCTTAGCCTTATTTTTATATCACTTATAAGATTCCATAGTTTATAATTATATTAATTTAGACTGTCAGTGCTTTATTCAACCGCCCCAGACCTAAAGAATTTTTTAGGCTTCCTCGGAACCTAGGTAGTTGCAGGAACGTTTGCAAAATCGTATAAAATATGCAACAAAAGAAGCAAAAAACAAAAAACACCAAATCATACCGTGAGAATTCGCCGGAACGAGACCTGCCTCCATCAAGGACCAGAGGACAGCTAAAAATAGCTTTTGTCTTCAAGGAAATCTCCGATATCCTGCACGACGTCTGCGTCCTCCAAGCTATAGGAACCCCGCCCCTAGCAGAAGGGGCAGACGGTAGCGACCCGCACTAGTTCCCGCTCGCGAAGCGCCCCCAGACCGAGACATTAAACCACAGAGTCAGGGGCTACAAAAGGTCCTCCCCGAGGGGTCCATCAGATCAAACGGGAGGGACGCTTGTCGTCATGGGTTCAAATCCTCACCTGTTCCAGAGAGGGACACAATTTTCATTCAAATGGCTTCATGTTTACAGGAGCTGCCAAGTGTAGGCCATGAATGGTCTTTTGCAGTCTCCTTCTTTTCTTATGTTCTTATGTAGTCGCAGCCCACGCGCAATGTGTCCTCTTCTGGCAACTTTAAGCCATTCGCATCTTTTCCCCACCCTCTAATTGACCACATTCTTGAAGCCCCCCCCCCCTTTCAAGATGCTCTCGTTGGTTTGGCCCGTTCATATTTCAAGCCCTAATATGAGTACGCGCATGAGACTGAGCTCCGTCTCGGCGGCTCACATTTCGTAACCGAATATCGCCTCCGCCAGATACTCCCCCACCCACTATGGCGGTCATTTTCAAGCGATATAGGCCTTAATGGGTGTAATAAAACTTTCTTAAGGGGTGTTCACTGTTGCAGAAAATAGGGTTGGTTTTCAACCTGATCCTCAAAAGGGTTGGGTCATGGTGCCTCACACACTTACTCCGAGGATGCCATGAGTTGCAAGGGGGAGGGGCAACTTAAAGAATATTTACTCTTCCTATTCCGTTTTGCGTGTCAGCTAGTAAATATTTTCTTTCGCTAAAGATTGTTAATGCAATTGCAATATTCTCTATGTACATTAAATATTAAAATGGTATATTTGGCAAAGTGTTATCCCCTAAGGGGATAGGGGAAGTAGCCCCAATATCAGCACGAAAGGACCTCCCCGATGGCCGGTTTGGTCCAAACTTCTTCCTTTTACAAGATTTCATACAAAGTTGTGTCCTGTGAATACACGCTGATATTTTTCTTGACCTAAAGGAAAACTGTTAACAAATGTTTTTTATTTTACCCGAAATAAAGATTGACCTCCAAAAACGGGATCCAAATTTCAATAGGCTTCATTTCTTAATATTTTGTTGAATTAAATGAAACTTCAGTTATAACTAGTTTATTGTGTTTAGAACATCAAATTAAAAGATAAGAGTTTTTTTAACTTTTCTTCATTCTAGAGCAGGGGTCGGGTAACTAAAAAGTGACTGTTTTATTTCTGTTTATAAATATATAATTTCCTAAAAAAATTTCTTGTGTGCTATTTTCATGCCAAAAAGACGGACTTTTATTTCCTAATGATAGATGAAATAAAAAATTAAACATTATCCCAATATAAATTTTTTACCCTAAAACTCTGCCAGGTTTGGAAAGCAGCAATCTTATTGCCATTTACTTTTTGGTTCCAATACTGAAGCTTTGATACAAATGCTGAAATTTTTCCCTGGCTAAGATGAGATTGATTTTCTTTCCTTGCAATTCCTTGTTCAGCGCATTTACATGTCCAAAAATGTCAGCTAAATATGCAAGAAGAGCTAGCCAGGTTGATTTTCTGAACTTCTCTGCAAGTGTGTGTTTTTGATCAGTCAGAAATATTTCAAGTTCGGTTTTAAGAGCCCACACTTATTCAGGACATTTCCACGTTAAAGCCACCTCACTTCCGTATGGAAAAGAAGGGTTCAATATTTAGCCTCTCCATCCTCACATGAATCACGAAACATCCTCGTGTTTAGTGCATTGCCCTTTTGCAACAATGACACTCTTAATTACATCATTCAAAAAGGCTTCTACTTCTGGTTCCAAATCCTTCACAACTAATGCCTGGCGATGTATCATACAATGGATGACCTGAATACTTGGATTCTGTTGTTTGGCCAAAGCCACAAAACCAGTGACGTGACCAAGCATGGCAGTAGCTCCATCAACTGATACTGCAATACAATCTTCCACTTTAAATCAACACTTTGTTTTTTGAAGTATGCATCAACCTTATTGAACACATCAATACCACGAGTTCTCAACTCAAGAGGAGAACATAGCAACATTTCTTCTTCAATTTCATCAGAACCCCTGTATCGAACGTATACCATCAGCTGCGAATTGCTGCTGACATCTGTAGTCTCATCAAGTTGAATGGCAAACTCTTTACTCTTTTTTACTGAGGGCCTAGATGGAAATTCTTTCTTTAATAACTCTTGCAGACAAAGGCACTGTATTCAGTTGTTTAGCTACTTGCCCACACATTATTTCTGCCATTTTCACAGCCGCCGGTTTGATTAAGTCTTCACCAATGGTATGTGGTTTGTTGTTTCGAGCAACCAATTATGCCACTTCAAAACTAGCTATTGCTGCTGAACGTTGGTCAAACATTGCACTCTTGTTATTTTCCAATCTTTGTCTTTTGACTGTTTTTTCCAGATTCTCAAAGTATTCCCGTGGTTTGCAAGACAGATGTGAATGAACCTTGTCCAAGTGTTTCTTCAGTTGATTCTTTTTGAAAGACTCGGCAGTCAGTACTTTCATACATACGTCACATTGAGGTTTCATTTGTCCTTTGTCCTCTATTTCTGTGAAGCCATAATTAAAGAACTCTGCCTGATATGTCTTTTTCCTTGCTGATGCCATCTGAAAATGAAAGACAAATCTATCACTTTTTTAAGGTCTTTTGACTTCTATTTTTTAAAAATAAAAAAATATTTAGTGACGAATTTAAGTTTAAATTAAAACTTTAAAATAACATAACATAACATAACATAAAATCAAACCACAACTCACAACCATAAAAATTCAAACCATGACTTAAAAAGAGTGAGCATTACATCTGTAGGGGCTGCATGAAATCTTCTTAAATAGAGTTAAACTGGTTAAAAAATTTAGTTTTAATATAAAATAATTCATTAAAGTAAAAATAAATAAATAAATGAAAAATATAATAGTTACCCCTAAAAAAGTGAGGAAATGGTAAGTAAACAGTTGATGGGACAATTAGGCCCCTTACAAATAAACTAAAATATCCTAAAGTCTAAACTAATCATATATTTATATATTTAACTTTTGTTGAATTTTAATCACAAAAGTCTATACAGAAACGTAAATATTATAGCTTATATCATAACTCACCTTTGGAAATAATTATTATATCACTTGAACAGCTCTACTAATTCATCAACTACTCTGAAAGAGGCATGTTTAAAACATGGCAAAATGCCACTTAATTAAGAGAAATGTTGCCAGATTTTATCGGAAAATAGAAGAAAGGCTCCTCGATGCATTCTTTTTCTCCAACTTTCATATTCGTTTCCCTCGCTTAGCACATCCATTACCTCGTATCTTTTTCTAAATTACCCCATTAGGGTAATTTACCTCTGTTTCCCGACCACTGTTCTAGGGCATGTGTTCGGGATAACCTTAATTTAGCTCTGGGCATTTCTTGAGGCGCAGAACAAAGTTGTCCAAAGCGTCCTTATAAACTGACCGAGGAATGACTCTTATCTCCTCCCTGATGGTTTCCTTGTGTTCAGTGATGGTCCTGGGTCTCCCTGCGTACACTCGGTCCTTAAGATCGCCACAAAGGAAAAGATCTTGTGGGGGGGGGGTCTAAGGTCTGGGCTATGAGGTACACACTAAAAATCAGTGTTGAGACTGATCACACGGCCTCCAAAGTTCTCTTTCAGCCAATTTAGTGAGAGGTTTGAGGTTTGAGAGCTGGCCCAATCTTGTTGGAACTAGAACTTTCTCATAAGCGACGGCAAGAGGGTTTGTAGCTCACTTTCGAAGGTTTTTGAGGACCTCAACATTCCTTTCTTTGGTGACTGACACTGTTGCGTCAGATTCCTCGAAGAAGAATGGTCCGATGAAACCTCTGACTGAGATTGCAGTCCATACTGTGCAGTCTCCTGGAGAAGTATAGGGTCTACGTGGGTACTTCATTGGGTTTTGAGGTCTTCTAGAAGACATTTGTCTTTAAGTTTACCTTTCCTTCAAGATGAATGTGGGCTTCATCTGAGGTCCGAAGGAGGTTAAGAAAATCTGGCGTTTCCGAGATCTTCTCCAGTAACTTGACTGCCGTGGTCTCTATCTGCTGTTTGTCTAAGGCTGCAAGAGTCTGTTCTTTGCTGTTTTCTTGTATAAGTATGCCCTGATATTGTTTAATAGTACTCTCTTCGGACTCCGCTGAACTGCCTCTCTCACGCTCTCGACCAGCTTGGCTCTACGCTTCCTGGGAAGTCCTGAGCGCCCTGGACGTTTTAACTGGCTGCATTGAAGTTCTCTACAGTCCCATACTTCTCAAAAGGGTACACCCAGTTCTGAATTATGCTTCTGGAGAAGGGCTTCTCATACTCGAACTGATGCATGAAGACTCCCGCATTTTCTTGAAGGAGTCTGTCTTGTAGTAATGTTTGACGCAGTATATTCTTTGCTAAAGCTTCCATCGAGGTCTAGTCGTGTTCACATTATTTTTTTAAGAGCCCATCAGGCGACTGCCTACTAGGGCAAAAGCCATCGTACAAATAACATGTAAATAACAAATGTCGATAAAAAAGACAAAAGCTAAAATATAACAAAAAGAAAATAAAGCAAAAAAGCAACAAGAAGGAAGGCTCGTCTCCCCCCGGCGCAGGAACATGCGGCCTACAACACTGAATCAAATAAAGTGGAGGAGGACAACCCCCTAAAAGAAATCGTATAGTTCGCAAGTCTGTGGGAACAAATAAGTTCCGAGTACAAGGGACAAACGGCAGCGACCCAGTTCGTCCCGGTAAGATGCATGAAGAATGTGCCAAACAGTCTGAGGGACAATGCAATCGTCGCAATAAGGCGCGAGAGGGCTTCATCTAATGGCGATGTGTCCCGCAAGTCCAATTGGGAGATGACAAAAGCAAACTGAAGCCATCCCGGATTTGGGGTTAGGTCCATGGGAACAGTCGCGGCGCAATGGAAGGCAACGTTAATTTACCCTCGACCTTCTTGTATCTACGTTGCCAAGCAGCCCGAAGAGCTGCACGTATTCCTGCCATGTAATCAGTGAGCAAGAGGGAAACGCTAGTGTGGTCGCCCAGTACTCGCTGACTCTTTGGCAACCTACTCACCGCGCTCATTTCCCGCTATTCCTACATGTCCGGGAACCCAGCAGGAGATAACCTCGACATCAGCCCGGGTCGCCATAACCGTGGCGTCACAGATATAGCAAACCAGGGGATGCGGAGATTCCAATGCTCCGAGAGGATTCAGGGAGCTTTATGAGTCGCTATAAATGACAATCCGATCTCCGAACCGGGTACGTCACGTTATATCCCGTAACGAGCGGGGTATTGCAACTAGCTCGGCTGTGAAGACAAACGCAGCGCCTGGCAGAGCCTCGCTGACTTCAACTAGCGGGGATACAGCATGGAAACCCACCACCACTTGGGACTTCGGATCCATCCGCATACACTGGTACGGTTTCAGCGTGACACGAAGTGTGCTTAAAAAGGACGAACGCAATACTCTCGGCGCTATAGAAGCTTTGGGAGCAGTAAGTGGTGTGGCGACAAATTGTCAAAGGTGATACCTTACAGAGTGGCGTCCTGGGCAGACCCACTGGCGACAGCGGCCCGAGGGCTATTCCGCGCTCTCAAAAGACTTTCGTAGCCCTAAACCAGGGGTTTATGATATGACTGTGGTCTCTCTGCAAGATGTGCACCATCGAGATCAACTGCCGATGAAGTGAGAGCTGTTGGAGATGAGGAAGGTGCTGGGCTTGCACATAGAGGCGTATATGGCCCTGTTCACGGTGCAGAGCTAGTGGCATCTCAACAGTACCGACAAGTAGGCCTTCAATATGGGACGGGAGGAAGGCATCGGTCGCCAGGCGAAGGGTGGTGTGGTGGATTGAGTCCACCTTCCACAATACACGCTCAGTGTCGGATGCTTAAAACTCGCATCCGTAGTTGAGCTTCGAACGAACACAGGGTTGATAAAAGTCACGGAAAGAAGAATATCCATGGTGAGGGTACAAAATATCCTAAGGTTGCGAATATGAGCCTCCCAGTTGAGGCATCGGTCAAATACAAGAAGAAGGAAACGGTGCGTGTCAACAAATTCCAGGTAAACCCCATGTAGAAATAAGGCAAAATTAGGGTGGAGTCGGGGATGGTGACAGAAGTGCACACCCTTAGTCCTGGTCAAGAAAAACTGAAGTTTGTGCGCTTCGGAATAGCGAGAGACGCAGTTCAATGCCTATTGGATTCGACGCTCCAGAGATGACATCTGAGCCGCGCCAAAAAAGATAGAAAGTGGTTCACGTAGAGCGTAGCGAGAACATCTACCGATAGCACCGAGGTGATGACGTTGATGCTCAGAGCAAAGAGTGTGACACTGAAGACAATTCCCTGTGGGACCTTCTTCCTGCTTTATTGGGCCGGAGATAGCTCCCCACGCCCGTACGCGGAATCGAGGATCTCGCAAAAATTCAGATATAAAGATTGGGAGGCGTCCCCTCGTCCCCATTCTGTAGCGAGTCTCGATGATATCTTATCACCATGCGGTATCGTAGGCCTTCTCCAGATCGTAAAATATCGTGGCTATTTCTGTCTACGACGGAAGGCCTCGCAGACGGCATTTTCCAGTCGGTGCAGAGCATGTGACGTGGAGTAGAACTTGCGGAAGCCGCACTGTGCAGAATATAGGTGGGTCCGTTGTCCAGAAAAAAGGTTAATCTAATATTTACCACTTTCTCCATTGATTTGACTATGAAGGAGGTTAGAGAAATTTGGGGGAAACAAGCTGGGGTAGAGTGATCTCTCAGCTTGCGAAAAGAGAGCACAGTAGCGAGTCACCAGAAGTCTGTAAGGATACCCTCTACCCAGATTCTGCTGAAAAAATCTAACAGAAAGACCATGCCTCGCTCACCCAAGGTTCCAAGCATGGAGTACGGGAGATCGTCTGAATCGATGGCATTTTACCCAAACGAAACGAGAGCGGAACGCAACTCACTCAATGTAAACCTGTGGTGAAGGGTTCTCCACATCTGGAGGTAATGTCCAGTTGGCAGCCTTTAGCGACATCACAACGCGTATTGAATACTGGCCAGGCAGAATCCCGGCTAGAGAATGCGGAAAAGGCAGTTACAAAGAACTCCGCCACGGACGCGGGGTCTTAGATTGCGATCCCATTCTCCGGGGGAACGGGAACAGGTACTGCGAGAACTTGCTCCGAATCATTTTGACTCTTACAGACCTTTGCTAGAGGCGTCTTCCCATTAGGTGAAGAGACCTATGCCTGCCAAGAAGAGCGGTGGGCAGCCCTAGCTCGACGAAATTCAGCGACAGTAAATCTTTCGGGCGGCGCTTATAGCCCATGTAGGCATAACGCTTCTGTTTGATGGCTGTCGCACACTCGGCTGACCACCACGGAAGAGGTCGGCGAGCGAAACGGCCAAACGTTCTAAGAATAGTTGTAAGGCCAACGGCGATGAGGTTGCCAGAGAAGAACTCAACGGCCTTGTTTACCGACCTAAACTCTTCGACTGAGATAGAGAAATTAATCATTTCCTAAAATGTGGACCACCTCATCCGCGACAAGCACAACTGTGGAGGTCTCTGAGGCGGCAGCGACCCCAAAAATGACGTTTGAATGGAAAAAGTGATGACTAACATGGAAATCATCGACTTTCCCTACGCAAAGTAAGGCTGTGCATCCGGCGAGCAAAAAGATAGATTGAGACAAAAACCCGAAGTGTTTCTGGGGCAGTGATGTGTAGAATCACACACATTTATGACATCTATCACCAGCTTGTCGATCAGGTCAGCAAGGACTTGCTTGACTCCTGGGATTAATCGAGTAGTCTTACCAGAGGGAGATGTTTCCTCTTCAGATCTCCGAGGAAGGGAGATCTGAAGATGGAATGTACGCAGAAATAAGAGCGCTCAGTGAGCTTTGTGAGTCGCTATAAATCACAATCCTGTTTCCAAACCTGGCACGTTGCGATATCTCCCGTAGCTAACGGTGTAATGCTACCAGCTCGGCCATGAAGACAGACGCAGCGCTTGGCAGAGCCCTTCTGGGGACTTAGAGCCATCCGTATACACTGACATGGTTTAAGCACGACACGAAGTGTGCTCAAAATGGCCGAAGGCAATATTCCCAGAGCTGTAGACGTTTTGGGAGCAGAGGCGTGGAGAAAAATAATCAAAGGTGGTAGCCTCCAGGACGACGTCCTTGGCAGAACCAGTGGCGTCACTGGCTCGAGTGATTTACCGAGCTCTCGAAGGAGTTTCTTACCCCGAAACCTAAAGGGATTAGGGTATGAATGGCGTCTCAAGCATCATACCCCGTAAGGGGCGCGGCGATTTGCTATCCTGGCCGCCGTGCTGATGGGACTCAGCACCCCGTCCGACCCAAGCTTAGCCTCTTCTCCTTCCTTCGAAACACTTGTTTCCTCGCTTTTCATACAACATCTCCCACAACTTTCAATGGTCAGCCTCTAATTTCACAGGGTAGATGTTGACCTTCTGCTCAAGCCAACCGTCCCGGATCGGGGCTGAGGGGGGAGGGGACAATGTTCCCTAAACCCTGAGCTCCGGTTCGGGATGGAGTATTTTTAACAACCTGCTTCATCCCCATCCATACCTTCCTTACATCCCTTTTCCTCTCCTCTTCACATTCTATCTATTTTTACGCCGTGTTCAAGGTGGAGCCGCCATGCCGATGGACTGCCAGGCCACCAGGCGGGAGGGGTGGTCCGAAATGGCGGTGCCTGGCTCTGCCAGGCCTGTAAGCACCTCTTGCAGTGCGGGCAACTGCAAGATGTGATGAGCTATTGCGTCCCGTAGCACAAATAGGGTCACAATGCCCAATGATGAAAAAAAACAAAAACCCAACTTCCCCAAGAGCATCAACGGAGCCGCCCTCGGGCAGCTCCACCGAGAAAATGGAGGCCTCCCGCCCTTGTGCTTGCGCAGGGGACCCTCCATACTTCTTTAACTGGAGAGGAGGCTTACTCCTCTCCTACGCCTACGGGTGTAGGGGAATCCCATTCACCCCCTTCTCTGGAGGTGCTTTTGGGCACCTTCCTATCTCCAGCGGCAGTCCCTCCTTTGCTTTCTAAGGAGACTGCCAAGAAAGCCAGCAGGCAGGCCATTGCCGACCGCCCCTCGTGTAAGCGGCTCGGTAGGACAAACCCCCTTAGGGGGGAGAGGGAAGCCAGGCCCCTTCGGTCGCTTCCCTCAAAAGACCTGCTGGCCAGAATATTAAACCTTGCCGGGGTCAAGGCCTGTGCCTCCCCACTAAAGACTTATGACGCTGCCAAGGGGACCTGCGATGTCCTTGGAGGGGATGGCCAACTGGAGGACCCTCCTGCAATAGACATGGTCCTTGAGGAAAACCAGCCTCAGACGGTAGGGACTTCCATGGGGAGGAATCCGGGCTCGGCGCCAAGCACCAAACCCAAATCCACCCCTATGCAAGGTCCTCCTCAAACGGCTGGGGATTCTCAGGCAGCACAAGGAGGGGAGGGATCTCCTCTGGATGATGCCCCTGCGACCACCAGGACCTTCTCTCTTTCAGAGAAGGACCTGGCTGAGGCCGGTCCATCTGGCCTGGGGGCTTCTACCGGCGGGGGTGAGAAGCGGGTTCATTCCCCGCCCTCCTCTCCAAAAAAGAAAAAGACCAAGACCAAAAAGACGAATAAGACGCGGGGCTCCTCTCCATCCGCGGGGGCTGCAGGGACGGATGGGTCTGCTGCCACTATGGCAAGCGACCAAGCCAAGATCGGCACATCCGGCCCCTCTGCCCCCCCGGTTGTGGAGCCCCTGTCTAAGACCAAAAATGCACAGGGCGGAGCCTCAATGACATCAGGGCCCCTGATTCAGAGGTTACCTGGCGTTTTTGAGCCCGCTGGCTTCAAACGCTTCCTCGTTATTCGCTCCACTGGTGGCACCATGTTGTCCAAGGGCAACATGATCCATCAGAGGAGAGGATTAGCTAGTGCAATTGGTAGAGAGCCGAAGGTGACCCGTTTCTCGGACGGGAGCCTTCTGGCGAATGCGGTGAATCCCGCCGAGGCGGCCAAGATAAGTGCTCTTCGGACACTTCATGGCACCCCGGTGAGTGTGACGCCGCACTCTACTATGAACTTTGTGAAAGGAGTAGTTTATGCGAGGGAACTCGTTGACTACTCCATTGAGGACATCACCCTAGAGCTGGCCTACCATGGGGCGGTCAAGGTCGAACGTGTGATGAGAAAACAGGGAGGGGCCTCGAGACCCACCCCTACACTCTTCGTCACGTTCGACTGTGACAAGCTCCCTGAGTCGGTGCGTGCTGGTTGGTACCGCTACCGCGTGAAGGCATTCGTGCCACTGCCGCGGCGGTGCTATTACTGTCACCGCTTCGGCCATACGAATCGCTCATGTAGACGTGCAAAGTCGGGGGTCACCCGAAGTCTGTGTAAATTGCTCCAAGGTCGCACACGATAAGCCCAAATCGTGTGTGACCAAGTGTGTCAATTGCGGAGAGCCGCACCCTGTTTCTTCGAAGCAATGTGGTGCATATCTCCCTGAGAAAGAAATCCTGGCCGTTCAGGCCCAGGATCGACTCTCATTCCGCGAGGCTAAGGACTTGGTCCTGGCGCGCCCAGCTCTGCCTGGGACGTCATATGCCTCAGTAGTTTGAAAGGCACCCTCTGCTCCTGGCCCATCCAGGCCAACGAGCACGGTTGTTTCCGCGCCCATTCGGAGCCCTTCTGCGGGCTCTACCCAACCCGGACCCCGCGTCCGTGGCGGAATCCTTAGCGACCGCTTTTTCCGCATTCTCTAGCCGTGATGCTGCTCCGCCAGCATTCAATGCACGTCGTGATGTCACGGAAGGCCGCCGGCTGGACTTTACCTCCAGAGGCGGAGAACCCTTCAACGACAAGTTTACTGTGAGTGAGTTGCGTTCCGCTCTCGCTTCGTGCGCGGACACCGCCCATGGTCCGGACGATGTCCCGTACGCCATGCTTCGACACCTGGGTGAGCGAGGCATGGCCTTTCTGTTAGATTTGTTCAACAGGATCTGGGTGGAAGGTCTTCTCCCAGACTCCTGGCGAATCGCTACTGTGCTCGCCTTTCGCAAACCGGGGAGAGATCACTCTACTCCGACCGGTTTCCGCCCAATCTCTCTAACCTCTTGCGTGTGCAAGTTGATGGAGAAATTGGTAAATGTTAGATTAGCCTATTTCCTGGACAGCGGAGGCCATCTGTCTTCTGCACAGTGCGGCTTCCGTAAGTTCCACTCCACGTCGGATGCTCTGCTCCGACTGGAAAATGCCGTCTGCGAGGCTTTCCTTCGTAGACAGCACTACGCCACGGTGTTTTTTGATCTGGAGAAGGCCTATGATACCGCATGGCGATACGGTATCATGAAGACTCTCCACACGATGGGGGCGAGGGGACGCCTCCCAATGTTTATATCTGAATTTTTGCGAGATCGTCGATTCCGCGTACGGGTGGGGGGAGCCCTCTCCGGCCCAAAGGAGCAGGAAGAGGGTGTCCCGCAGGGAAGTGTCCTCAGTGTCACACTCTTTGCCCTGAGTATCAACGGCATCACCTCGGTGCTGCCGAAAAATGTTCTCGCTACGCTCTACGTGGACGACCTTTCGATCTCTTTTGGCGCGGCCCAGATGCCAACTCTGGAGCGTCGACTCCAACAGGCATTGAACCGCGTCTCTCGCTATGCCGAAGCGCACAGGTTTCGGTTTTCTTTGGCCAAGACTAAGGTGGTGCACTTCTGTCGCCATCCACGGCTTCACCCCGACCCAGATTTTTTTCTTAATGGGGTGCGCCTGGATGTGGTTGAGTCGCACCGTTTCCTTGGTCTTGTATTCGACCGACGCCTCACCTGGGAGGCTCATATTCGCAGCCTTAGGGTCTCTTGTACCCGCGCCATGGACATTCTCTGTTCCGTGACGTTCAGCGCTTACGGCGCTGATAGGGCTACCGCCTTACTTTTTTATCGATCCTTTGTTCGCTCGAAGCTCGACTACGGATGCGAGTTTTATGCATCCGCAGCCGAGCGTTTATTGCGGAAGGTGGATTCGATCCACCACACCGGCCTTCGCCTTGCGACCGGTGCCTTCCGCACTTTCCCCATTGAGAGCCTGTTGGTCGATGCTGGGGAGATGCCACTCGTTCTGCGCCGCGTGCAGTGCATCACTCGACTGTACGCGCGAGCCCGGCGCCTCCCTCAGTCGCCTAACAGCTCTCACTGCATCCGCAGCTGATCTCGATGGTGCCTATTCCGCCGAAAGACGCCAGTGATACCCTAAGCCCTTTGGGTTTAGGGCCAGGAAACTCCTTCGAGAGGTAGATATAGCTCTCGGGCCGGTGGCGCCCGTAGTTCTGCCCAGGACGCCACCCTGGAGGGTACCACATTTGGCTATTTGTCGCCACGCCTCTGCTCCCAAAGCTTGTACTGCGCCGGGAGTATTGCGTTCGACCTTTTTGGAGCACACATCGTGTCACGCTGGAACCGTGCCAGTGTATACGGATGGATCCAAGTCCCAAAAGGGGGTCGGCTTCCACGCCGTATCCACTCTGTTTGAAGTCAGTGGGGCTCTACCAGGCGCTGCGTCTGTCTTCACGGCCGAACTGGTGGCAATCCACCACTCGGTACGGGAGATTACGCGACGTGCCCGGTTCGGAGAACGGATTGTGATCTCTAGCGACTCACAAAGCGCCCTGAGTGCTCTCGGGGCATTGGAATCTCCGCATCCCCTGGTTCGCGATATCCGTGACGCCACAGTTTTGGCAAGACGGGCAGATGTCGAGATTATCTTCTGCTGGGTTCCTGGACATGTAGGAATTTGCGGGGAATGAGCGCGCCGATGAGGGCGCCAAAGAGTCCGCGAGGACTCTGCGACCAGACCAGCGTTTCGCTCTTTCTCACACCAACTACATGGCAGGAATACGGGCAGCTCTTCGGACTGCTTGGCAAAGAAGATGGCCTACGGTCAAAGGGAACTTAAAGATCCGTGCCATTGGGCTGCGACTGTTCCCATGGACCTACCCCCCAATGCCGCGACGGCTTCAGGTCCCTTTCTGTTTTCTCCGAATCGGACACACTCTTGTGACGCATCGCTATTTGGGGGAGCGCTCGCCTGCGCCCAATTCTGACGACTGCGTCGTTCCTCAGACTGTTCGGCACATTCTTATCGAATGTCCCAGCCTTGTTGATTTCCGCGCACGTTACCTGTCCCAGTACCGGAATGGGCGGGGTCACTACCGCCTTTCCCCTGTACTCGGGACGAGTGCGTGCACTTTCACTGGTGGACTGGTTGACTTTGGGGGGGAGGCCCGCCTTCTCCCTATTATTTAACCAGGTTTTTTGTTTTGTTTTGGTTGTTTTTTCTTCCCTTATAGGTTGCACGCTCCTGCGCCGGGGGGATCTTCCCACGACGCAGGAGCTTGCTTACTACTCGTTTTCTTTTCCCTTTTTTTAGTTTCTGTTTTTGTTTGGGTTGTTTTTTTTGTGTGTTATTACATTAAATTTAAAAGTAGCCTAGTTCTAGGCAGGTTTTATACGGCAACTAATTCCCAAGTAGGCAGTCGCCAGATGAACTCTGTAAATTAAATAAAAACAAAAAAAAAACGTCATTGAGGTAAAATCCACTCTGCGGCCTTCCGCGACATCACGATGCGCATTGAATGCTGGCGGAGCAGCATCCTGCCTCGGGAATGGGGACGCGGGTCCGAGATTGCAGTCCCTTTCTCCTGGAGAAGGAGAGGAAAAGTTATGCGAGAACTTGCCCTGAATCCTTTTGACTTGCTTCCACACATCTGCCAGAGTGGTCTTCCCGTTAAGTCAAGACACGTATGCCCTTTAAGAAGAGCCGCAAGCGTGCTTCGAAATATCCGGGAACCTCGCCCTAGCTCGACTAAATTCACCTACATTGAAGTCGTTCGGGCGGCGACTATCTCGCATGTAGGCATAATCCTTCTGTTTGAGGGCCGTCGCACACTCGTCCCACCACCACAGGAGAGCTCAGCGTTCAAAAAGACCAAACGTTCTAGGAAAAGTATTTAGGCTCGCGGCCATTAGTTTACTAGAGAACTCCACGGTCTCATCTGCCGACCAAAACTCCTCAACTGAGATAGAGAAATTGGTCATTTCGTGAAATGAAGACCATCGCGACAAGCACCACTGGGGAGGGCTCTCAAGAGGAAGCGACCCAGAAAATGATATTTGAATGGGAAAGTGAGCCTACCATGGCGGCATCCGGAGAGTACAAAGATAGTACGGGGGGGGGGAAGCTTTAGGAACTCTGGAAGATTGCCTCACGCCCATGTTCAGGGATGTTGCCTCCTGTGAGTCTAACAACTCGTTGGAGGCGCCCGGGAAACGGTCATGCTGATGGGACGGCGGGTAACCATGGTTTTAGCCGGGCCTGGGTTTGAACCCTTTGTTCCACCAGCTTTACCAGGAGATCGCCCGGGGTGGGTGTGACCCGCAGAAGTTTTCCGAATATGCACAGAAACGACCGTAATCGTATGCCTGAAAAGGCATAGAATGTACCAAGCAGGCAGCTCCGAGCGCGTCAGGACCATGTCCTTAGCCTCGCGAAATGTAAAAGGATCCTGGACTTGAACGGCCACGATTTCCTTCTCAAGAAGATACGCACTACATTGCTTCGAAGAAGCGGGATGCGGCTCTCTGCAATTGAGACACTTGGCCACACACGATTTGGACTTGTCGTGTACGGCCTTGGAGTAACACACAGAGTTCGAGTAACTCCGACTTTACGCGTCTACAGGAGCTATTACTATGGTCAAAGCGGTGTCAGTAGTAGCACCTCCGCGACAGTGGTACGAATGCCTTTACGCGGTAACGATACCAACCGGAACGCACCGACCCAAGGAGCTCGTCATAGTCGAGCGTGACGAAGTGTATAAAGGTGGGTCTCGAGGCTCCTCACTGTTTTCGCATCACACGTTCGACCTTAACCGCCCCATGTTCGGCCAGCTCTAAGGTGTTGTCATGTATCGAGTAGTCCACGAGCTCACTCGCATAAACTACTCCTTTCATCAAATTCATGGTAGAGTGCGGCGTCACACTCACAGGCGTGCCATCTAATGTTCTAAGGGCACTAATCATGGCTGCCTTGGAGGGATTAGACGCATTCCCTAAAAGGCTCCCGTCCAAAAATCGTGTCATCTTAAGCTCTCTACCAATCAGACTAGCTAGAGCTCCTTCCTGATATATCATGTTGCCCTTAGCCAACATTCTGCCATCAACGGAGCGAAAAACAAGGAAGTTTTCGAAGCCGCCAGGTACTCTCTGAATGACGGGCTCCGATGTAATCAAGGCTCCGCTTTGCGCACTTTTGGTCTTAGACTGGGGCTCCCCACCTGGGGGAGCAATGGGGCCGAACGTGCCGATTTTGGCTCGGTTGCTTACCAAAACGGCAGCAGACCCGTCTGATCCCTTGCCCCCCGCGGAAGGAGAAAAGCCCAGATTTTTTTTAGGCGTCTTTCGGTTTCTTTTCTTTTTAGGAGAGGAGGGCGGGAAATGAACCCGTATTAACCGCCGCCTGCCGGAGACCCTAGGCCATATGGACCGGCATCAGCCAGATCCTTCCCCGAAATGGAGGTCCTGGCTGATACAAGGACACCAGCCGGGGGAGGAGAATTTTCTTCTCCTTTTAAGGCCTCGGAGGTCCAAGCTGTCTGAAGAAGACCCTGCACAGGGGCGGACTCGGGTTCAGTGCTTAGCACCGAGTCCTTGTTCGACCCCGTGGAATGGTCCTACCATCTGGGGCTGGGTCACCTAAATAACCATGTCTATCCCAAGGGGTTCATCCATGTGGCCATCCCCCTCAAGACATCACAGGCCTGGTACCTTTAGTCATCTTATCTTTGGCCAGCGAACTGGCATATTTTGGGGAAGAGAGAGGGGCACGAACGGGTACCCCTTCTAAGTTTATTATACGTGCCGCAGGTCTTAGGATGGCATGTACCGATGGGCCTTGCCTTCCCTCGGGCCCCTAAAGGGGTTGGCCCTATCGTGCCGCTAGCACCGGGAGCGGTTAATTATTGGCCGCCTGCCTGCCTTTTTGGTAGTCCCTTTGGAAACCAAATAAAAGCCTGCCACTGGAAAAAGCGTGTTGCCCAAGGGCGACTCCTAAGAGGGGGGGAGTGGTGACTCCCCTATACCTGTATGCAAAGGAGAGGAGTAAACCTCCTCTCCAGCTCCAGTAGAACAGCTTTGGAGGGTCCCCTGGAAAGCACAGAGGGGAGACCTCCATTTTATTGGCGGAGCTGCCTGAGGGCGGCTCGGACGATGTTACAGGAAAAGGTAGAGGAAGAGTAGTCGTAATTTTTTATCATCATTGGGCATGGTGACCCTTAATTTTCACATAGCGCAAACACTCATCATCCCACGCAGTAGCCCGCACTGCGATGGTCCGGCAGAATCTGTTGCCACCAGTTGAGGCCACTCCTCAGGGCCTAGTGACTTGGCAGCCCATCAGCAAGGCGGCTCTATCTTGGGCACGGTGTAAAATTGATAGACAGAGAAAGGATGAAGAAAAGTATTTAAGGAAAGTTTGGGTGGGGATG
Organism: Ceratothoa steindachneri; assembly: GCA_963969495.1. Classification (NCBI taxonomy): domain Eukaryota; kingdom Metazoa; phylum Arthropoda; class Malacostraca; order Isopoda; family Cymothoidae; genus Ceratothoa; species Ceratothoa steindachneri. The sequence goes on along the minus strand of OZ018325.1, from coordinate 101,952,173 downwards.
AGGCAAGTTATTAAAAATCCACCATCCCAGGTTGGAGCTCATGAGTGAAGGAACGTTGTCCCCCTCTCCTTCAACCCCAATCCGAGATAGTTGGGCGAGAGGAAGCTAGTCGGCGTCTACTCGGTGAAATTAGAGGCCAACCAGAGAAAGTTGTGGGAGAGGTTGTAGGAAAAGTGAGAAAGTAGGGTAAAAACACGAGCTGTCAAAAAGAAGAAGAGGCTACGCTGGGGCAGGACGGGGTGCTGATTCCCGTCAGTACGGAGCCAGGAAGGCAAATCACCGCGCCCCTTACGAGGTAATGGATTGCAAAGTCGCTTCTCTGACTTCACACATCTCGGTAAATTTGGTCTGTAGCGCCCAATTGCAAGGTAGAGTAGAGCTAACAAGGAACCTTACAAATGAGCACCCCGTTGGGCCTATTGAAATCTTTAAATTGGGCACACTAATCGAGCACTGAAATTATATGCCATGTTGTAACATTGAACTATTGTAGAACAAAGTAAATACTTGTAAATAATGTTATATCGCAATAATATGTATCAATGTAAAATAGAATATGTTGTAATGAGGCAAGCGAAATCGTTGGGGCTCCCGTGCGAATGTACAAACACACACACATTAGGAAACACATGTGAGCCGAAGTTCTGGACACCGATAACGGAGGCAGTGGAAAACAGCTGAACACACATAGAACGGAGTCTGATCTGACTAGCCAAAGTTTACATGAACGTGTGAAACGACGAAATCAATCAATGGGGGCTTGATAAGCCCAGTCAGGAGGCCGAAATGCAAATACTCTTTTGGTGCACACGTGCCTACACTGAGCATGCACACACCCTTGACTCCGCCCAGCAGTCTAAGTACAGCACACGCACATACTTCTGACCCTATAAGCTCCGTCTCGCGTCCATATTAAGAAAAGAGAAATCACGCCCCCTTATTAGACTTGGTATAAATAGACGGGCCGAAAAATTCTCATTATTATTATTCTTTTGTCATTATTCTCATTCTAATTTGTTCATTATTATCATCAAGATTCCGTTCCTCGTCCTCAATCCATCCGTCCATAGTTCGAACAATCTGATGTAGAAGGTGACTTACAAGAAACACGGAAAACACTGAGCACTAGGCAACAAATTTTTCCTTTTTTTTGTAACAGACATGTGAATAAGTGTTTCTAATTAGTTCGAGGCCACTGAATCCGAATTTGAAAACCCAAATTCTCTATTACGTCTGGGTTTGTGTAGTAACCCCCTCCCCTCCTTCGCTATTTATTCCGATTAATAAATAAAAAATCTTTTTAATTTTGTATTTATTTTAATTTTTAAGCAAAAATATTTTAAAGGTGGGTGACCTTCCTTCTTTATTCTAGCTTAGGACAGACAGTGTACATCACTGGCGAAGTTTACCTCTCCTCCCTCCCAAGTTATGAAGATTTTATTGTATTGATTAAGTTTGATATGCACTTAAAGTTTAAAGAAACTTTGCTGTAGCCTTCTCTTTTTTCTTTTTTGAGACATCAAAGTTTGTTTTGGTAAAGACCAGCAATAATCCCCCATCATATTTGGATAAAATTTTCCTTGGTACTTCGTTTCCATAACCAAAATTTGTTAATGAAAATGTTCACCATGTTCATCACTAACTGCTCCCAGATTTTCAGGAAAAAAATCGAGATGAAAATGCAAAAAAATGCATTTTAAGCGACATTCTACATCCAAACTTTTCATATGTTTCCAGCATATTGTTTACTATTTCTCGGTAATTTGGAGATTTAAATTACCGAGAAAGTTTTCAGTGACTTCCACAAAAGATGTCCATGCTTTGCGTTCCTTTTCATTGAGACACAAAGTGAAGGAATCATCAGAAACAACTCTGCCAATTTGTGGTCCAGTGAAACCTCAGCTTCTATTTTTGCATCAGTTAATGATCCTTTAAATTTGTTTTTCAAATATTGAAAGCATTCACTTCTTTGATCCATACCCTTTACAAAATTTTTCATTAACCCTAATTTAATGTGAAAAGGTGGAAGATGAACTTTTTGAGGATCAATTAGAGCATCATGTTTAACATTATATTTGCCAACAATGTGTATTTCTCTGGCTGGCCATTCTCGCTTTTTATAGTGATTTTTATCATCTCTGCTATCCCATAGACATAAAAAAGCACATGTACTTTGTGTGTCCCAACTGTAACCCAAGAAAAAGTGCTACAAATTTCAAATCACAACAGGCTCTCCAGTTATGCTATTTGTACTCAATAAGTTTCAGCAATAGTTGCATTGAATAATATGTTTCTAGAAGACCTGTAGCATAGGCTACAGGAATTGCAGCTTTTTCATTCCCATTGTGCATTGACCTTACTAGAGTCAATAAAATGTCTCCACTCATTAGGATCATAGTCACAACCGATTTCCTGCATCCAGCCACATTTGTTAGGCAGAAATAACAATCATCAAAGTGATTTGAGGACTCACACCATGACATGGGAACAGCCAATGGCATTGCCTTCCTCTTCCCATTCAACCAAGCTGTCAACATTGTGTTACACAGCGTGCACCAAATATAAGGGCCCCAATCTTTATCTTGGTCCCCTACTTTGCATCCAAAATAATATCTGTAGGCTTGCTTCATCGTTACTGCTGTTTCTATTTTTCTCCGTTGTGTCACTGGTGTGAATTGCCGACAAACATAACAAAATGTGTTGGGGCTGTTTACACATCCGCGTCTAGAATTTGAAGCCATAACAAGATTTCAAATACTAACTTGAGCAAGCAAACGATACACAATGTGAGAACCTTATCATAAGTTTCTTATCAGAGCAAAATTTTGATAAACGTGTTATCTTCTTTACCAGTTGCCAGTTATTAGTAGCAGAAAAGTTATCACAAACAAGTATGTATTAATCTGAAAATTTGAAAAAATCTTAAAAAAACCCCCAGTAATTAGAATTCAATGATATTTGAGCTTCAATATAATCTACTTTATATATATAAAAAAATGTTAATATATATTAAATATCTATTATTTATTAATATATATATATATATATATATATATATATATATATATATATTAATTATATATATTAAATATTAATAATTGCATATTGGTACAATATTGAGCAAAGGTGTGAAATGGCTTGAAAAGGAAAATTCAAATTACACAAAAACTAGACGTTATATGCAAATTCTAGACAAATTTGTAATCAGCACCTAAAAATCATCTAGAATCAGCTGACATACAAACGAACTACTGAAAACTCAACTATTTCGCTTAACCGAACTGAGCTAGCCCTAGGGCCGAGATTTAAGCCTACAAAACTGCCATTTTTCTTCCGAGTCCTTCCTTCTGCCAAGCAATAACCAGGTTACCATTCGAACCCAGCCTACAAGCGGATTGCCCGAAAGGACCCTTTGGAGTCAGACCAAACTCGACTGTATGGCCGCCTTAACCAGTCACCCATACACTCGTAACTCATAGTCACCTCAAAACTGGTGACTACCTATAAACTGCAAACCTATCAATCCATCTCAAATTGCCGTACAAATAATATCAGAACGCCTCTCCAACCTCCATGATGGCCTGAGCCACAGCTTGCTTGATGTGAAGCAAATGATCTCCCATTCTTGGATTGCGCAGCCTTAAATGGGGGAATAATGACAGCCTGGCTAAAATGGCGCCCGATCCGATCGCGGCAATATTGGAGGTGCTAAAAGATGAAATCGATCCGTGCTTCAAAACAACACCATATGGCTCGAATCCCAAGTTGTTGTCAAATATAACAAATTAGCTACAGAGGTTTAGCCGTGCCTTAGCTGCCTAACAACATACTTGGCTGAATATACCTTCAATGCTGTTATGGATATGTTGACATAAACGAGGCTGTCTTGACATTGGTGAGTGCGATGAGCCTCGAGCAAAACAAACTGGTTTTCTTGTTTAGTTTTTCGGCTTGCGGACAAAAGTGAACATTAAATCAAATGGAAGTTTTGTGTCGCGGTGATTTCGATATTGCTTTTGTTTGTTTTGATTATACTTAATAAAACATTTTTGGAAATTTTAAAATCGCTTGAAACTAAGATTTCTTTTTTTTATTTGATTGCAATTAATAGCCTTAACATAAGGCTATTCCAGCCTTGGGACATAAACGTGCAGCAGCCGACGCAAATAAGAAAGTGTCAAAAGACGGAGGAAACGAGGGATCGCAGTGATAGGGATAGCAACAATTGTAGGTAATGAGTGAAATCTTGAAATTCAGGCAAATAGTGAAGGTGGAGTAGCAAGGACCCTGAAAGGAATAAAAAATATTTATATATATATATATATATATATATATATATATATATATATATATATATATATATATATATATATTGGTAGATCACTGATCTAGATGGTCTGAGTGAGGTTCGAGTCCTCGCCTAGGCGATTTTTTTTGTGGGGGGGGGGGTCGCTTTTTCGGAGTATCTCCTGTAAGATCTCTGTTCTGATCCGTGTAACTTTTGCACACACCTCCTTTATCAGGCAGCATAAACCTGAACGTAGTAGATGCTTGCTAGTTTGCACGCCAACCACAGCTGGCTGATAGATTTCGGTCATACAAAGAAAGGATGTGTTCACCTCTCACTCCAATATTTACCATCCTAGAAGCATAATTTGGGGTGGACAAGTTCTTTGGAGATGTGAACGAAATAAGTTTACTTGAGAAAAGATACAAGGAGGCGGTCAATAAGTTTTGCGAATCAGTAGGGCAAAAGAGAGTAAGGGAGATGGCTGTTTGTGGGGGTGTTAGGACAAGTTATGACAAGTCAGGACCTGCAGCCGCACGCTCCTGCCTCGTCTATTTAAGAAGCAGTAGCTGATCGCAGATCGTCAGTCACAAATTTTTCAACAATGGAGAAGGTTGAGCACCGCGCACTGATCAAATTTTTGATCAAGGAAGGCAAGAATGCAAAAGAGATCCATGAACGCACAGTTGCAGTGTACACCGACACCGCCCCTTCCTATGCAACCATTGCTCGCTGGAATAGGGAGTTACGCCATGGTCGGGAGTCCCTTGAAGATGACCCCCGTCTAGGACGCCCGTCAGACATGACCAATGAGGACAATGTGGCCCGTGTGGAGAGGATGATCCTCGAAAATCGACGGGTGAAGGTCGAAGAAATCGAGCGAGAATTTGGAATATGACATGAAAGTGTTATCAACATCACCCACGACAATTTGGCCATGCCCAAGGTCTCTGCCTGTTAGGTCTCTGCTGCTCCTGTACAACCAAGACCCGGTGGGATTCGAGTCACGCATAGTGACAGGTGATGAAAGGTGGGTCCATCACTGGGATCCCGAGACCAAGCTTGAAAGCATGGCCTGGAAGCACAGGGGCTCTCCGACCCCCATCAAGTTCCGGACCCAACCCTCAGCCGGGAAGATCATGGCCACCATCTTCTGGGATTCTGAGGTAGTGTTGATGGATGACTATGCGCCTCATGGAAGGACTATCACAGGCCAATATTACGCCGAGGAACTGGCTTGGTTGAAGAAGTGCATCCGTCAGAAGCGGCGCGGCAAGTTGACACGCGGTGCCCTGCTCCTCCACGACAATGCCCCTGTCCACAAGGCCAGAGTTGCACAAGCTGCCCTGCGCGAGTACGGATTCGAGGCCCCAGCTTAGCCTCTCTTCTTTCCTTCAGATAGCCCGATTTCTTCCCTACCTCGTCGCTTTTCATACAACCTCTCCCACAACTTTCTCTGGTCAGCCTCTAATTTCACAGGGCAGATGCTGACCTTCTTCTCAAGCCAACCACCCCGGATCGGGGCTGGGGGGGAGAGGGGACATTGTTCCCTAACCCCTCAGCTCCGGTTCGGGATGGGGTTTTTTAACAACCTGCTTCATCCCCACCCATAACTTCCTCACATCCCCTTTCCTCTCCTCTTCACATTCTATCAATTTTACGCCGTGTCCAAGGTGGAGCCGCCATGCCGATGGACTGCCAGGCCACCAGGCGGGAGGGGTGGTCCCGAATGGCGGCGCCTGGCTCTGCCGGGCTAGTAAGCACCTCTCGCAGTGCGGGCAACTGCGAGAGGTGATGAGCTATTGCGTCCCGTATTAAAAAGAGGGTCACCATGCCCATGTATGACACAAAAAACAAAAAAACCCAACCCCCAACTTCCCCAAGAAAATCAACGGAGCCGCCCTCGGGCAGCTCCACCGAGAAAATGGAGGTCCCCCCCCTTGTGCTTGCGCAAGGGACCCTCCATAATTCTTTAACCGGAGAGGAGGCTTACTCCTCTCATACGCTTACGGGTGTAGGGGACTCCCCCTCACCCCCTTCTCTGGAGGTGCTTTCGGGCACTTCCCTATCTCCAGCGGCAGTCCCTCCTTTGCTTTCTAAGGGGACTGCCAAGAAAGCCAGCAGGCAGCCCATTGCCGACCGCCCCTCGTGCAAGCGGCTCAGTAGGGCAAACCCCCTTAGTGGGGAGAGGGAAGCCAGGCCCCTTCGGTCGCTTCCCTCAAAAGACCTGCTGGCAAGAATTTTAAACCTTGCTGGGGTCAAGGC